>CM035123.1:79753962-80262701 GCA_020205555.1 Panax stipuleanatus
TAGAAGGCGACGTTCGATATTCCAAATATCATTTGAACACTTTGGACTTAATATTATTTCTTTGAGGGGTTTGTTATTATTAGTCTCATCTTTGTTTAGCGCGCATGCACATATATATATAAAATACGCGTCATTTTATTAAACATGCGAAGCATGTTTGCATAAAATATAATATATATAATATTTAGCATGCAATATAGAATACTATATTCTACCCGGATTGATTATGGACTTTTATTCTAGTTTGGTTCACTAGAGCCACCAAGTGAACCAAAAGGTCAAACCTAGGAGTGCAAGAATTTAAATTTAAATATAACTATTACATTTAAATCCGGGCTCCATACAAACGGGTCTTCACGCGCTCCTTGCTCCTTGGTCTCCAATTTCTTCAAGATAATTCTAACTATTCTTATTACATTAAACTATTTAATTTAAATAGAAACCTTGATCAACAGTCAAGGGGAAGTACATAGGAGGGAGATAGAATTTTACATCAAGAAAAAAAAATTAGAGAAGACGAGGTACGCAGACCCCATTTAATAAAACCCATTCATTCAAGCATTCAACTAAAATAAAATCCAATCACATTGGTCAAATAGTCCATAATCAATCCCCATTTATTTTCATACATATCACCATATATATCAATAAATAAATATTCATCTCATGAATTAAAACATTTCATATATATATGAGTATCATTTAATGGGCAATTTTAAATTGCATGAAATCCAATTTCAAGATTAAAATAAACTCTTTATTTTAATTATAAAATTATTTAGAATATAATATATAAATATATCATATTTATTTTTTAAAAAGAAGTCACCTTCTTTTATTAAAAGAGTCCTGCAGGTTTATTAAAAAAGTCCTTTCCTGATGGGTCACCTTCTTTTTGGAGTAAGAAAGAGAAAACACCTTTTCTTTGCAGAATTCAAGATTAGCACCAAAAAAAAAAAAATTGTGATTCGTCCCAAAAAAAAGTCTTTTTTTTTTCTTAAAAAATATAATTTTATACAATAAAATTATGCCCAATAAATTATTTTAAATGCATACCCATATGTATATGAAATCAAAAAAAAATTAATAATTGCATAAAGATTTGGCTCTGATGCCACTGTTGGGTTTGTACGAAATCGTGACGCAATCAAATTGCAAAAATTAGCGGAAGCATGGTATATCAGAGTTTAAAAAATTTCTACAAAACCATTACCCGGATCATCCTTTATGCAAATTATTAATTTAAAACGATAAATAAGAAGTTATGGAATCATACCCTTATAGAACGAAGCTTCCACAGGTACTAGTTCAACTCCTTGTTCTTCGTGATCGCCTTGAATTTCCGGGTTAGATTCCTTTCTTTGATCAACGTTAGCCACCCAAGTGTTTGGCCTCTAGAGGTGATCCACCAAGGAAGAGAAATTATCAAGAAGGAGGATGTTTGGCTTAACCTTAGTTTTCTATCCTCTATAGAAAAGGAGTACTCTCCAACAATTGGAATTGCATCAAATTAATATCTATTATAAGACTTCTCTTATATAGACATTGGTCAACCCTTCTAATCCTATTAGACATGGGATTTCTTTTAATTAATTAAACTCCTTTAATTAATTTAGGCTTCCCACCACATGGGAATAATTAATTAAATTCATTTAATTAATTTGTCTCCTAATCTTATTAGGAATAAATGAGAGTACTAAATATTAAATTAATTACTAAACTCCTTTAGAAATTAAAATAATAATAATTGTAATAATATTAATAAGACTCCTCTTATTAATTTATATTTAATATTTCAAAATATTAAATAATAAACATTAAGCTATTTAATTTATTCTATCACCATAGATTAAATTAATTATACTTAATGCATTATTACGATTATGCCATTACCTTCTTAAATAATTATTCTTCCTTTTATGGTGTGACCCTTTAGGTTCTCCATATTAAACCGGTTGTGAATAAATCAATTAAAACAATTTTAATCTTATTTAAATAAATAAATTAAACTAATAATCTATTTAAATAAATAATATTTATTCTACAATAGGGATAAGCCTCCCTAGCGATCAACGACTTTCCAGATAATATAGATTTCAACATTAATCATAAAAGAACCTGTGAGTTAATAGTTACCATACAATTCAATCCTTCCACCATACAATGTCCTAATTAAATATAAGACATGAATTTACTGTCAAGTCTTATTTTATTTAATTATATGTATTTCGATTAGAAAATGCACAACTCCAAATAATGCAAATTAAAAACTCCTTTCTAATTTCATTTCACCTTGGCCAAGGATTCCTGGGTTGTCATTTAACGAATCACATAGGACATATCTCCTCTTTTACTAGAGGTGGTAGATTCTTTATTGATCATTCATTATCTCCATATATAACTCACTATACCCAAGCATACCCTATATATGCCTTAAAAGGTCTTAAGGAATAAGTCAAAGTATAATTTGTTACATACAAGATACTATGATGATCTCAAGTCCAAGGATCACTTGTACTACTATCACATTAGGAATTCCTATTGACAGGCGAGTAAAACTCCATTAGGTATTCCATAGCGAATCACGTTCAGTGAACTTATTCTCCAATAAGCACCTACATACTTGCTTTAGTGTCTCCACACAAATGATCATGAGATCAATCATCCTCATCCAATGAGCAAGCAACATATGTACCAATCTATCCGGATTTACTAATCCCCTTTTTAGTAATCCCACGATTGGGAACTATTTTAGTTTTAGAGCTTTCTAAGAATTTAGATCTCATTAGCATGATCATCATCATGATTCTAAAAGCATTGCTTAAAACTATGGGTTATTTACATATTATAAAAACAGCACCATGTAGATAATTAAATGCCTTTAATAAATGAATATTTTATTAATAAATAAATAAGATTGTTTACAAAGTACGTGCTTTATCATCATACATGATTGGCTTGTATGCACACTACTATCAATCTCCCACTTGCACTAAAGCCAATCGCCATGGTATCTCATACCCATCTTCTCTAAGTGACGATCAAACTGCTGTTGTGTTAAAGCTTTAGTTAATGGATCTGCAATGTTGTCTTGAGAGTCTACACTCTCCTCTTTCAATGATTTGTTTAATCAAAGTGCCGCAACACATGTTTAGATTCAAGATGAGACTTAGGAACTATTCCTAGTTCTGTAATGAACTTTTCATCTAAAACATCAACTTGCAGCTTCACTTACAGTTATATACTCTGCCTCTGTCACTGAATCAGCAACTGTTTGCTGCTTGGAACTCTTCCAACTCACTACGCCTCCGTTCAAGGTAAAAACATACCCCGAAACAGATTTACTGTCATCTTGGTCCGTTTGAAAACTTGAGTCTGTGAAGCCCTCGAGTTTTAATTCAGACCCACCGTAGACAAGAAAAATATCTTTAGTCCTTCTCAAGTACTTTAGGATATTCTTCACTGCCTTCCAGTGCTCTTCTCCAGGATTCGACTGGTATCTGCTCGTTACACTAAGTGCATGAGCAACATCCGGTCTAGTACATATCATACCGTACATGATAGATCCTATTGCAGAAGCATAAGGGATCTTACTCATACGGTCTCTCTCCTCAGGTGTCTTTGGGGCCTGTTTCTTGGAGAGATGTATTCCATGGCTCATCAGCATGAGACCTCTTTTGGAATCTTCCATGCTAAATCTCTTTAGCATTGCATCAATGTACGTTCCTTGGGATAAACCAAGCATCCTTTTAGATCTATCTCTATAGATCTTTATCCCCAAAATATAGGATGCTTCTCCCAAGTCCTTCATGGAGAAGTGTTTAGATAACCAGATTTTAATTGATTGTAGCATAGGAATGTCATTCCCTATCAGTAATATATCATCAACATATAATACAAGGAATGAAATTGCGCTCCCACTAACCTTCTTGTACACACATGGTTCATCGTCATTTTTGATAAAATCAAACTCTTTGATTGTCTCATCAAAACGAATGTTCCATCTACGAGAAGCTTGCTTCAATCCATAAATGGATCGTTGCAGCTTACAGACTTGATTTATTCCAACCTTTGAAACAAATTCCTCTGGCTGTGTCATATACACATCCTCCTCAAGTTTCCCATTGAGGAAGGCTGTTTTCACTTCCATCTGCCAGATCTCATAGTCGTTATAAGCTGCAATCGCAAGCAAAATCCAAATGGACTTGAGCATAGCTACTGGTGAAAAGGTTTCATCATAATCAACTCCTTGTCTTTGTTTGAAACCTTTTGCAACCAGTCGGGCCTTATAGGTCTCCACCTTGCCGTCCGCTCCAGTCTTTCTTTTAAAGACCCATTTACACCCAATAGGCTTAATGCCTTCAGGTGGTGAAACCAAAGTCCATACTTTGTTTTCATACATGGAGTCCATTTCGGATTTCATGGCTTCAAGCCATTTCCCTGAGTCTTTATTACTCATGGCCTGTTCGTAATTCAATGGATCATCATCATTCATGATGTGTACCTCATCGTCATCCTCTATAACGAATCCATACCTCTCAGGTATCTTCGGTACTCTCCCAGATTTACGAACAGGGTGTGGTATAGTAGGTTCTTCTACTTGGTCAGGTACCTGACTTTGATCCGTGGTAATTTGTGGTTCTTGAACTTCTTCAAGATATATCTTACTCCCACTGACCCCTTCATGGATAAACTCCTTTTCCAAGAAGGCAGCATGTTTCGCAACAAACACCTTTTGATCAGTTAGATGATAGAAATAATACCCTACAGTTTCTTTAGGGTATCCCACAAATCTACACTTTTCGGATTTAGTCTGTAGCTTATCATGTTCAAACTTTTTGACATAAGCTGGACAACCCCAAGTCTTAACATGCTTAAGATTTGGTTTCCTCCCCTTCCACATCTCATATGGAGTCTTTGGGACGGATTTGGTAGGTACCTTGTTAAGTAGGTATGTAGCCGTTTCTAGGGCATATCCCCAGAAGGAAATTGGAAGGTCGGTAAAACTCATCATGGATCGAACCATGTCTAACAGTGTTCGATTTCTCCTTTCAGATACTCCATTTAACTGTGGTGTACCTGGAGGAGTCCATTGTGAGATTATACCATTTTCTTTGAGACAATTGAGAAACTCACCGCTTAAGTATTCTCCGCCTCGATCTGATCGAAGTATCTTTATACTCTTGCCCGTTTGTTTCTCTACTTCACTTTTGAACTCTTTGAACTTTTCAAATGATTCTGACTTGTATTTCATTAAATACACATATCCAAATCTTGAGTGATCATCAGTGAAAGTAATAAAATAAGAATACCCACCCCGTGCACTTGTTGTCATAGGCCCACAAACGTCTGTGTGAATCAATGCCAACAACTCTGTAACTCTTTCTCCTCTTCCACTAAAAGGAGATTTAGTCATTTTACCCATGAGACAAGATTCACAAGTTGGATATGATTCATAATCGGATAGCTCGAGGAGCCCATCTTTATGCAACTTGGATAATCTTGTTTCATTGATATGACCGAGTCTACAGTGCCACATGTAGGTATAATTAATATCATCTCTTTTCCTTTTCTTAGTTTGTTCAATTTGAAATATATTTTCTTGTAAGTCAAGTGTATAAAGTCCATTTCGCAAATTTCCAATACCATATAAAACATCGTCTTTATAAATAGAACAACTATTGTTCTTTATAACAACGTTAAATCCTTCCATATCCAATACAGAAATTGAAATAATGTTTTTAATAATATTCGGAACATAATAACAATTATTAAGATAAATGGACTTGCCCGAAGGCATTGCTAAATAATAAGTTCCTACAGCTAATGCAGCAACCTTTGCTCCATTCCCCACTCGTAGGATCACCTCATCATTGTTCAGCTTTCTACTTCTGACCAGTCCCTGCACAGTATTACATATGTGAGAACCACAGCCGGTATCCAATACCCAAGTAGAATTATGACTTTCAAAAAAATTAATTTCAATCATAAACAAACCTTGATTGGAAGTCGAAGCTTCTCCAAGCTTCTTCTCTGCTAGATACTTTTTACAGTTCCTTTTCCAATGTCCCGGCTTGTTGCAATGAAAGCACATTCCTTTGCTAGCTGGATCAGATTTCTTTTGTTCCTTTATGTTCACTTTGCCCTTGGTCATCCGAGATCGGAAGAGCTCCTTAGATATCTCATATCTAGCAGTCCTACTTTGTTCACCATACAACTCCTTGAGGTGAATCAACATAGTAGGAGCATCCATGTTTTCGTGCTGACGCTGAAGCTCGTTATTCATGGATGCGAGCATGATGCATTGAGCCACAGATGCATCATCTTGCCACTTTACAATGGTGGCAATCTCTTCCTCAGAGGCTGTTTCTGGAACAGTTCCAGGGACAGGTGAGTTTAGGACATAAGAAATCTTTTCAGCAGTGAGAACAATTCTCAGATTTCTTAGCCAGTCCTCATAATTAGGTCCGGTAAGCTTGTTTGCATCAAGTATGCTTCGTAGTGAGATTAGTGATTTAGACATTTTTAAAATTCTGCATGTGAAAGAAAACAACATTTTAGCAAACATTCGTTTTATTAACTTTGCATACCAAAATAAATTTAGGTCTTTATTTTAAATTGGTATCTCCCACTATTTTCATCAAACTATATTACCCTCACTTATATAGTTCGGCAACATCTAATTAAAGATTTGCTAGTGAGAATAAGGATCCCATTTCAAATGTATATAACCTTGTGGATAGCACAACAAGCGATATACAAATAAATAGGTAGACAACTCTTGTCAATTACATCACCATGTAATTCCTTTTATTTTGCCTCTTAAATCATAATGGTCAAGTGTGTGCACATCCGAACTAAAATAATTTAAGTTAAGTCCAGCCTAGCACTTTCATAAATTCAAAAAAGAAAAATGTTCGTCCTTGTGGATAGCACAACAAGACTAGATCGTTCAATTTTCTTGATAAGCATCAAATGTGATTAATTAACATCTTAAATACGCAATACTCGCCTTGTGGATAGCACAACAAGCTCATATTAAATATCTAATACTCTATTAATTTATCATGCTAGAAGGCGACGTTCGATATTCCAAATATCATTTGAACACTTTGGACTTAATATTATTTCTTTGAGGGGTTTGTTATTATTAGTCTCATCTTTGTTTAGCGCGCATGCACATATATATATAAAATACGCGTCATTTTATTAAACATGCGAAGCATGTTTGCATAAAATATAATATATATAATATTTAGCATGCAATATAGAATACTATATTCTACCCGGATTGATTATGGACTTTTATTCTAGTTTGGTTCACTAGAGCCACCAAGTGAACCAAAAGGTCAAACCTAGGAGTGCAAGAATTTAAATTTAAATATAACTATTACATTTAAATCCGGGCTCCATACAAACGGGTCTTCACGCGCTCCTTGCTCCTTGGTCTCCAATTTCTTCAAGATAATTCTAACTATTCTTATTACATTAAACTATTTAATTTAAATAGAAACCTTGATCAACAGTCAAGGGGAAGTACATAGGAGGGAGATAGAATTTTACATCAAGAAAAAAAATTAGAGAAGACGAGGTACGCAGACCCCATTTAATAAAACCCATTCATTCAAGCATTCAACTAAAATAAAATCCAATCACATTGGTCAAATAGTCCATAATCAATCCCCATTTATTTTCATACATATCACCATATATATCAATAAATAAATATTCATCTCATGAATTAAAACATTTCATATATATATGAGTATCATTTAATGGGCAATTTTAAATTGCATGAAATCCAATTTCAAGATTAAAATAAACTCTTTATTTTAATTATAAAATTATTTAGAATATAATATATAAATATATCATATTTATTTTTTAAAAAGAAGTCACCTTCTTTTATTAAAAGAGTCCTGCAGGTTTATTAAAAAAGTCCTTTCCTGATGGGTCACCTTCTTTTTGGAGTAAGAAAGAGAAAACACCTTTTCTTTGCAGAATTCAAGATTAGCACCAAAAAAAAAAAATTGTGATTCGTCCCAAAAAAAAGTCTTTTTTTTTTCTTAAAAAATATAATTTTATACAATAAAATTATGCCCAATAAATTATTTTAAATACATACCCATATGTATATGAAATCAAAAAAAAATTAATAATTGCATAAAGATTTGGCTCTGATGCCACTGTTGGGTTTGTACGAAATCGTGACGCAATCAAATTGCAAAAATTAGCGGAAGCATGGTATATCAGAGTTTAAAAAATTTCTACAAAACCATTACCCGGATCATCCTTTATGCAAATTATTAATTTAAAACGATAAATAAGAAGTTATGGAATCATACCCTTATAGAACGAAGCTTCCACAGGTACTAGTTCAACTCCTTGTTCTTCGTGATCGCCTTGAATTTCCGGGTTAGATTCCTTTCTTTGATCAACGTTAGCCACCCAAGTGTTTGGCCTCTAGAGGTGATCCACCAAGGAAGAGAAATTATCAAGAAGGAGGATGTTTGGCTTAACCTTAGTTTTCTATCCTCTATAGAAAAGGAGTACTCTCCAACAATTGGAATTGCATCAAATTAATATCTATTATAAGACTTCTCTTATATAGACATTGGTCAACCCTTCTAATCCTATTAGACATGGGATTTCTTTTAATTAATTAAACTCCTTTAATTAATTTAGGCTTCCCACCACATGGGAATAATTAATTAAATTCATTTAATTAATTTGTCTCCTAATCTTATTAGGAATAAATGAGAGTACTAAATATTAAATTAATTACTAAACTCCTTTAGAAATTAAAATAATAATAATTGTAATAATATTAATAAGACTCCTCTTATTAATTTATATTTAATATTTTCAAAATATTAAATAATAAACATTAAGCTATTTAATTTATTCTATCACCATAGATTAAATTAATTATACTTAATGCATTATTACGATTATGCCATTACCTTCTTAAATAATTATTCTTCCTTTTATGGTGTGACCCTTTAGGTTCTCCATATTAAACCGGTTGTGAATAAATTAATTAAAACAATTTTAATCTTATTTAAATAAATAAATTAAACTAATAATCTATTTAAATAAATAATATTTATTCTACAATAGGGATAAGCCTCCCTAGCGATCAACGACTTTCCAGATAATATAGATTTCAACATTAATCATAAAAGAACCTGTGAGTTAATAGTTACCATACAATTCAATCCTTCCACCATACAATGTCCTAATTAAATATAAGATATGAATTTACTGTCAAGTCTTATTTTATTTAATTATATGTATTTCGATTAGAAAATGCACAACTCCAAATAATGCAAATTAAAAACTCATTTCTAATTTTATTTCACCTTGGCCAAGGATTCCTGGGTTGTCATTTAACGAATCACATAGGACATATCTCCTCTTTTACTAGAGGTGGTAGATTCTTTATTGATCATTCATTATCTCCATATATAACTCACTATACCCAAGCATACCCTATATATGCCTTAAAAGGTCTTAAGGAATAAGTCAAAGTATAATTTGTTACATACAAGATACTATGATGATCTCAAGTCCAAGGATCACTTGTACTACTATCACATTAGGAATTCCTATTGACAGGCGAGTAAAACTCCATTAGGTATTCCATAGCGAATCACGTTCAGTGAACTTATTCTCCAATAAGCACCTACATACTTGCTTTAGTGTCTCCACACAAATGATCATGAGATCAATCATCCTCATCCAATGAGCAAGCAACATATGTACCAATCTATCCGGATTTACTAATCCCCTTTTTAGTAATCCCACGATTGGGAACTATTTTAGTTTTAGAGCTTTCTAAGAATTTAGATCTCATTAGCATGATCATCATCATGATTCTAAAAGCATTGCTTAAAACTATGGGTTATTTACATATTATAAAAACAGCACCATGTAGATAATTAAATGCCTTTAATAAATGAATATTTTATTAATAAATAAATAAGATTGTTTACAAAGTACGTGCTTTATCATCATACATGATTGGCTTGTATGCACACTACTATCACCATCGAGTTAAAGAATCCTGGAGGGAAGACCATTTCGAGCTTACAAATGGTAAGTACAATATTGATCTCCATCTGCTCCACATCAGTGTACTTAATTACAGTTGAGCAAAGATCTCGAAAGAAATTTGAAAGTTCGGTCAATACATCCACAACTTTTTTGGGTAACATCTCACGAAATGCAATTGGGATCAACTTCTACATGAATACATGACAATCATGACTCTTGAATCCAAAAAATTTCAATTGCTCGACCTTACAACAACGTGTTATGTTCGACGCATATCCATCTGGGAGCTGCATCCCACTAACCCACTTACACACATCTTCAACTTGTTTCTTAGTAAGACAATATGGAGCTTTAGGTTTCGTATTGTTAGGGAGAAGCCACAATTCTGGCCTAATGTTCAATGTCTCCAAATCTTTACGAGCATTGTCATTGTCTTTGGTTTTACCACTCGCATGTAACACGGTGTAAAACAAGTTCTTTAAAACATTCTTTTCGGTATGCATGACATCTATACAATGAAGAACTAAAAGTGTACCCTAATACGGTAACTCAAACTATATGGGAAAGTGTGTCCAATTATGAGTCTTCCCGAACCCGGCTGCTCTCAATTTACTTTGCTCCTTCCCCGGCAAAGGAAAATCAAGCTGGTTCAACCAACCCAAGACCTCACTGCCCGACAGTCGACCAACAATTCCCTTCTTCTCTGTCTTTCTGTAGAACTGTGCAGACATCTTTCTGTAATTGTGATCAAGAGGCAAGAATCTACGAAGCAGTTCCAAAGAAGGTACATCTTCGCCCATGCTGCAACTGATTGCCTTGCGCGTCCCCCATACACACTGGACAGGACCGCTTCCCGTGAGTTGACCAACCACTAACCATCCCAAGAGCCTAAAAGTTAGTGATAGTCCATAACAGGGCTGCCTTCATCACAAAATTCTCGTATATCGATTTATCATACGTCTGGACCCCTGTCACCCACAATATTTTTAGTTCATCTACTAACGGTCGAAGGTACACGTTAAAGTCTTTTGTAGGACTTTTATCCCCCGGTATAAGTAAAGTCAAGAACAAATACAGATCCCTCATGCACATCGACGGTGGAAGATTATAAGCGACCATAATGACTGGCCAAACTGAGTACGGCTGACTAAAATTATTGAAAGGGCAAAAGCCATCAGTAGCCATGCCAAGCCTAATATTCCTGACTTGTTCCTCAAACTCAGGATAATTTGCATCAAATCTCTTCCATTCATCTCCATTCGTTGGGTGAGTCAGCTGACCAGGCACGACATCCCTTGTTCGATGCCAACTCATATGTTGAGCCGTATGAGACGACATAAATAGTAGCTGAAGCCTAGACGCAAGAGAAAAGTACTGTAAGATCTTCTTGGGAACATATTTCTCCTCCCCCCCATATTTTGTCACCTTGTACCGCGGTAAGCTGCATATATCACACTGTCCCTTATCTCTGTTCTCCCCATAGTATAACATGCAATCCTGCTCACAAGTATCGATTTTCTGATACCCCATATTTAACCCCTTGACCATCTTCTTCACTTCGTAATAATTCGCAGGAGAAGAGTATGATTCTTGGGTAAAAACTGTCCAACTATAGCAAGCAAATCGTTGAAACCTTTCTAACTACAGTCGTACTCATTCTTGAAGTGTAAGAGCATCGTCACTGTAGAAAGCTTGGTGTTCGTATCATTTCCCGGATATAACAAGACCCCAGATTCAGATAGTAACTTGTAAAAGGCAGCAGCTGTATCATTTGGCACTTGCTTAGCAAGGCTTGAAGAAGGCTCATTTTCAGCCCAGTCAATATTAGTAGGGCCATAAGCATCGACCAACATCTCTAATGGATCATAGTTTTCGGCGTATGAATCCCATAGAATATCATCCTCCATAGTACTGTCGATCACTTCTCTTCGCTCATTTGATTCCCCGTGATGAGTCCATACAAAGTACCCATCCACAAATCCACGGGAAAATAAGTCGAATTTAATCTCGTAGACTTTCTTTCATATCAGGTTTTTACACCTGACACACGGGCATCACATCTTTCAGTTCAGATCATCAACATGCTCTATTTCTTTGTTCAAGAAATCTGACACCTCATCATGATAAGCTAAGACTAATCCCCTCCCATCACTGCGTATCCTACGATACATCCAACTTCGGTTGTGTAGCGCCCCCAAATTCGGGTCCCCAGAACCTCGGACATGGTATGTTATGATACATCATTTCTATAACTACTGCGAAAGATATAAATATAAATTGTTTATACATCAAACTTTTACACAACTCCCAAGGTCTGTTAACCTTAACTGTTTACCTGCATTCAATATCCTATACGACATACAATGCCATTTGCGTTCAATACTATTACAATTTTCACCGTATAATAATCCAATTCTAGAATTTGTCCTGTCTTTGCCTGTATCCGAAGTTTCGTCTTAATCTAAAAGTTTTATCATGATATAGCAAAGGTGGGAAATAATTTTGCTCAGCAAGTTTAAGTTCAAAAGGAGATATATCATGATGGAAAAGAATAATAAGCTGACAAACTTTAACAATATAATAATTATAAAAGAATATAAATTAATTTTCATAACTGAATGACCGAGTCAATAATGATGAATGGCCAACAATGAACATGAATAAATTTAACTGAACCAAATGATAATGAAGGTGATCAGCCTTTCACACCTGATGAACATATGCAACATGCACTAAGTGTGAATCAATAATCAGTATAGAAGTGAATAATCAACAATAATTATCCACTACCATGCTTTGAAAATATAACTCAAGGTTGAGTTAGAGAAAACTTGCCTGTACCATCGATTACTGCTACGCAATATAATTTAATCGCTTTATTGTAAAGACCTATCAGTTATAAGAATGATCTTTCAATTAGCATAACATACCTTATAAGTAAACTATTTAACATTTAAACACATAGTCAAATATTAGATAACCTTAACACTATACATATACACAAGTTTAAATTAGCACACATCGAGTCTTTAATAATATTCAATATAGTATACTGAGTAATTTCTCACAAACAACCAACAAATTAGTTTTCGTCTCGTCTACACTATTTTCATAGTGAGTTAGATCGGTTACCAATTCGTATATACCTTCCTCATATGAAGGAATCGTTTAGCCCAGCTACTGTACATCAACCATTAAAGGGTACAATTGCACTACCTTAGACTTAACATTTACTCGTTCATTTAATAAGTTATTATTAAAACTTGGTAAACTATTTACTATTTCAGTAAACTGAAATCAAACTATCTTTCCTTCCCAACCTTATCAGTTTGCATTTCAGTAAGCTGAAACCAAACTGTCTTTCTAACATTTTTAGTTTCCATTTCAGCAACCTGAAATGTTCATTTCAGCAAGCTGAAACACCCTATTTACAAAAATACCAAATTAGTTTATTATTTTTCTATCTTTTGGCCAAACATATATACATATAATCCATACACAAAAATATTTTTTCTGAAATTTTTCAACTCCCTTAAGTATTTTTCAAAAATCCATTTCTAGTTAATTCCTTAAGAAATTAGATACCTCACGCTTAACTCCAAAAATTTCCAACTCTTGGCGGGATCTTACACATGTTAATGTGAGCTTCCAGTTTAAATTTTGTGGCCATCGGAGTTATAGAACTTCGGTTATAGCAATTTTTGTCGAAAATATGCAAATATTGAAATGATCATAACTTGCTCAATTTAAATCGGAATGAGCTCATTTTTGGACACAAGCTACTTTATAACATATATTTTCATGTCCCAAAAAAATGAAATTTATTTCATAAATTAAGTGGATGAAATAGTCCCCACAAATTCTGGACTGATTGCTTTTCTTCTTTTTTCAGTTTTGGTGCCCTTTGCTAAAAATAGTCCACACGGAAATATACATGGAATTTTTTAGTGATTCTACTTGTAAAGGTTATAAGACTTATAGATCTAACTCCAAAAATTTACCACACTCAAAAATTCAAAATACACTAGGACATATGGTCGTTTAAATTTTATGTTGCGTTTTCTAAAAATCTTATTTTTCCATCCTTGGGGATTTTTAAGAAAACTTCCATATCCTCCCCTATTCATCAACATAATCCATCATCAAACATCATATTACCTATTAAGACCTCATATACTCATGGATCTACCATGATCCATAATCTATTTCATTAAATAATCATCAAACACAAGATTAAACACAATCAAGACTAAGAAAATTAGGGTTTTCTACTTTTGAAAACTTAATTTCTATTTCATGCTTTAGATCCAACTTTTGATCCTTGAAAGGGTTAGATCTAAACTTGAAACCCTAATAAACATAAAGATCTAAGGTTTCAAACCTCAAGATCATAGTTTTACAAAAATCAAAACTCAAATCAAACCAAAAAGAAATTAGACTATATAAATATGGATTCCTTATACCTTAGCTTGCTTTCCTTCATCTCCTTCTTTCCAAGACTTGATTAGGAACTATGAAACTACACAAAACTCTCTCTTTCTCCCTCCTAAAAGTGGCCGAACCTCTCCTCCTTTCTCTTTCTCTCTCTCTCTCTTTCTTTCTTTGACTAGATAAGGAAATGAAATGGAAGAGATATGAAATGACTTTTGTTTGTTTATAAGATATGAAGATTTATTTAATTACTTAGTTAGTCAAAAGTATATAGATAAGATATATATCTATCCATATCTTGGCTAATTTTATCCCTCTCTCTCATCATCATTACAAGCAAGATAAGCTCCAAGTGTTAGCTCCACAAATAAGGTGACACCTAGCACAAGTTGTTTACCTAATAAAGCAACCTAATCATTACATTCCTCCACCTTATTTCTTCCTTGCACTCTCACTCTCTCTCTCCCTTGCAAATTTCGGCCATATAGGCCTTATCCACCCAAATTTGGTTTATTTTATGCTTTATTAATGACTATAATACCCTTCCTCAAGTGGGCTAAGCTTGGGCCAAGCGATGGGCTTTTAATTAATTCATTTGGGCTAACAAATTCTTATTCTTTGGGCTTGCAATTTAACATAGTTCATACTTTTAATTTTTATCTTACCCTAATCATTTAGTTAGGGTTCCATTACACACCTTTGTAAATAAATTCCTTACTTATATATCTTTAATTTCATAACTCAATTAGACTTGTTATCCTTAGGCTATAAAATTAATTATTTGAGATATATAAAATAAATCTCTTAGAGTATTTAATTACCCTACCTAATATATATTAGGTTATATTTTTTTATTCTTATTCAAATAGTAAACCTTATAGGTTCTTCTTAAAATTTTTAAATTATTCCTCTATTTTCCATCTAGGTTTTATCCTTTAACCTTTATTTTAATCATTCAAGATCTTATAAATTTTTAGATTGTCACAGGTCGGCTGACATCTTTAACCGCACATAAAATGCATTCAGTACATGGATGTTTATGTATGTGGTCTATGCATGAATGAATGTCAAACGAATTTCAGTACAAGAATGTTCATGCATGTGGTCCATGCATAAATTAGAGTATTTTCCTATTACGACAGCTCTATAGTAAAGGGGTAATTTAGGCTTTTATCCCGTTCCTGGATGCGTCTCTTCACTAGTGCCAACACGTTTTGCACGTTTCTACTGCTTTAAGAAAATTTTGACAGCACCTCCCCATGGTCTCCAAGTACACGAAATAGATTATGATAACTTAATCTAACTATGTACTCGGAGAACATGTAGAGATAACAGCCGAAAAATCCTTAAAACAACAAAAACGTGTCGTTTCGTATTGGCATCGGCCTAAGTGAAAGACATAACATCCAATAACAGTCCCAAACTGGGGACTATTCGACATTCACTCCTACTAAGTGAATGTCAAACGGGTTTCTAAGTTACATAATATAGTTCATAAATAATCCTTCCATTAACCATCAAACATGGTAACTGCCTTATTTGAGCTGGCAAAGAGTTAAGTTAGACAAATAGTTGTAAAGCGCATAAACAACTTAAGTTGGTATCAGCATGGTATCATACAACATTAACACTTAAAGTCAATGTGAATAAATCATTGCGCTGTGTTGGCTTTCTTCACAATTCATCTTCGCAACCGTTTGTTGGGACATTTATAACTTTTCTTTATCCACTTAATCTTCCGACTTAAACGTATTACAACTGTTCTCCTTTTAAAACATAAAATGCATAAATTGCAATGAACTATATACGAATGAGTAAGGTTGAGCAACTAACTAAACGGTCAATTCTAGAACATGAGATTAGGATAGTTAGAAGTTCCAAAGGTCTTTAGGGGACAACTAATACCGCAATGGGGGCAACAAATGGAAGGTGGAGAATACTCTAAAGACGTCGCGTCACATAAAGAGTTGCATGCAACCCATAAAATGTGGCGACGGTTAAAGTATTTTCCACCTTACTTTCGCTGCACTCATTGTGGTATTGGTTGTCCACTAAACACCTCAAAAACTTCCAAGAATACTAATCGCAAATTCTACAACTGACCGGTTAATTAGTTGCTCTGCTTTATTCATTCATATATAGTTCATTGCAATTTATGCATTTTCTATTTTAAAAGGAAAAGAGATGTAATACTATTAAGTAGGAATCTGAAGTGGAGAAGGAAAACTTATAAATGTCCCAAAATGTGGTTGCGGGGACGGATTGTGACGAAAGCCAACACAGCACAATAATTTATTCACATTGACTTTGAGTGTTAATGTTGCATAATACCATGCTGATGCCGTCCTATGTTGTTTCTACACCTTGCAACTATTGTCATCAGCATACCCCAAGCCAGTTCAATTAAGGCGGTCTACATATTTGATGGTTAATGGAATGATATTTGTACTATAAAATGTATAGTTGTAATTGAGTGTATTGAAGATCGGAGAGAGAGTCATATTGAGTTTATTGAATATTGCTGTAAACTAAGCAAATGTTACTAAGTTTATTTTGCCAATAAAAAACTAAGTAAGAGCTACTTAGTTTATGAGAACTGTTATTTGGAATATATATGGAGACTACTATTCGACATTCACTCCTATGCGTCAAACGAGTTTCTACGTTCCAAAGTATAGTACATATATGTATATATATACATATAGTACTTATTGAGTTTATTGAATATTGCAAAAAACTAAGCAAATGCTACTTAGTTTATTTTGCCAATGAAAAACTAAGTAAGTGCTACTTAGTTTATGAGAACTGTTATTTAGAATATATATGGGGACTATTATTCGACATTCACTCATATGCGTCAAACGAGTTTCTAAGTTTCAAAGTATAGTACATATATGTATATATATACATATAGTACTTATTGAATTTATTGAATATTGCGGCAAACTAAGCAAATGTTACTTAGTTTATTTTGCCAATGAAAAACTAAGTAAGTGCTACTTAGTTTATGAGAACTGTTATTTGAAATATATATGGGGACTACTATTCGACATTCACTCCTATGCGTCAAACGAGTTTCTAAGTTTCAAAGTATAGTACATATATGTATATATATACATATAGTACTTATTGAATTTATTGAATATTGCGACAAACTAAGCAAATGCTACTTAGTTTATTTTGCCAATAAAAAACTAAGTAAGTGCTACTTAGTTTATTGAATATTGCATCCCAACTAAGCAAATGCTACTTAGTTATTAATTGTATTTAATTTTATTGTATTGTATTGTATTATTTATTATTTATCTCTTTTAATTAATTATTAATTATTAATTTATTATTTATTAGTAATTAATTATTTATTAGTTATTATTTATTATCTATTATCTATTATTAATTATTAATTATTTGTTATTTATTATTTATTCCTTTATTTTATTTATTATTTATTCCTTGTAGGGCCTATAAATTTTACAATTTTAGAATTCTGACAGAAATTCCGTCGGGAATTCCGTCGGAAATATCAAATATCACATTTCCTATAAACAACCACATTCATAGTATGCCCAATTTCAATTCACAGTATTCCCAATTCATTAACAGTATGCCCAATTCATTCACAATATGCCCAATTCACAATTTCATAATAATGAACATATGTACTCCAAACAAATTCAACACAATATTCAAACAAATTCAACACAATTTTCACAGTACGCCTAATTCACATTAAACCCTAATGATACAATATCCAAATTAACCAAACAATATAGTAAATCCTAAATTAAACACAAATTTCAGCATACAGTATCCAAATTTCAGCATAAAATATTCATCATACAATATAGTAAAATATAATAAACCCTAAATAAACACAAATTTCATTAAATTAAACTAAATATACAAAAATAAAATAAACCCTAAATAGAACCTGTATAGCAGAAGAAGAGGTGGCTGGCGGCAGGAGGTGGGGAAGGAGGTGCTGGTGGAGGAAGGGGTTGGTGGCTTCTGGTGGAGGAAGGTGGTGGTGGCTGCTGGTGGAGGAAGGGGTGTTGGCTGCTGGCGGCTGCTGGCGGCAGAAGATGATGGTTGCTGGAGGCAGGAGGTGGTTCCGATAGGAGGTGGTTCCGATAGGAGGTGGTTCCGATAGGAGGTGGCGGCAGGAGGTGGAGGTGGTGGTGAGGGAAAGAGAGCATGAGAGAGCGAGAGAGAGAGCGAGAGAGAGATAGAGAGAGAGAGATGGAAATGAAATGAAAGAATAAGAGGAGGCGCTGGAGAAGAAGAGGTTGATTTAGGTTTTAATCCTTATTTCCGACAGAATTTTCGTCGATTATATTTCCCTCGGAAATAAGGTATCTTCGACAAAACAATTCCCTTGAACCTACCTTTATTCTGTCGAATTTATATTTCACGCTGGCGGGAAAGTTAGCGCCACAGAAGTCCAACTGACTTCGACAGATTTCTGTCGTAAATATATTATTTTTGAGGGACTTATCTTCGACGGATTATTCTGTCAGAAATAACCTAATTTCGACTGAATATATTCCATCGAATATTAATCCGTCGGAAATAGTCGATTTTCTTGTAGTGATATATTTTAAATTGAACAAACTAAGAAAAGGAAAAAAGATGATGTTAATTATACCTATATGTGGCACTGTAAACTCGGTCATATCAATGAAACAAGATTATCTAAGTTGCATAAGGATGGGCTCTTAGAGCTATCTGATTATGAATCATATTCAACTTGTGATCTTGTCTCATGGGTAAAATGACTAAATCTCCTTTTAGTGGAAAAGGAGAAAGAGTTACAGAGTTGTTAGCATTGGTTCACACAGACATTTGTGGACCTATGACAACGAATGCACGAGGATGGTATTCTTATTTTATTACTTTCACTGGTAATCACTCAAAATTCTTATATGTGTATTTAATGAAATACAAATCTGAATCATTTGAAAAGTTCAAAGAGTTCAGAAGTGAAGTAGAGAAACAAACTGGCAAAAGTATTAAGATTCTTTGATCGGATCGAGATGGAGAATACTTGAGCGGTGAGTTTCTCAAGTGTCTCAAAGATAATGGTATAATCTCACAATGGACTCCACTAGGTACACCACAGTTAAATGGAGTATCTGAAAGGAGAAATCGAATATTGTTGGACATGATTCGTTCCATGATGAGTTTTATCGATCTTTCAATTTCATTCTAGGGTTATGCCCTAGAAACGGCTGCATACCTACTTAATAAGGTGCCTACCAAATACGTCCCAAAGACCCAATATGAGATATGGAAAGGGAGGAAACCAAATCTTAAGCATGTTAAGACTTGGGGTTGTCCAGCTTATGTCAAAAAGTTTGAAAATGATAAGCTACAGACTAAATCTGATAAGTGTAGATTTGTGGGATACCCTAAAGAAACATGAGGGTATTATTTCTATCATCCAATTGATCAAAAGGTGTCTGTTGCAAAATATTCTGCCTTCTTGGAAAAGGAGTTTATCCATGAAGGGGTCAGTGGGAGTAAGATATATCTTGAAGAAGTTCAAGAACCACAAATTACTATAGAATCAAAGTCAGATACCTGACCAAGTGGATGAACCTACTGTACAACACTCTATTCGTAAATCTGGATGAGTACCAAAGATACATGACATGTATGGATTCGTCATAGAGGATGATGATGAGGTAAGCATCATGAATGATGATGATCTATTGAATTATGAACAGGATATGAGTAATAAAGACTCAGGGAAATGGCTAGAAGCCATGAAATCCGAGATGGACTCTATAGGTGAGAACCAAGTATGGACTTTGGTTTCACCACCTGAAGGCTGTAGACGTTGGGAAAAAAATCCACGAGTCGGGTCACAACCCGGATCATTCTCTCTTCTTAAGTTATCTCTACCCTTACTCTTTTTATTGCAAAAAAATGTTTTAAAGGATTTTTTAGGAAAAGACCAACATGTATCATGTCCACGATTGAACGTTTTACAGAGTCTCCAGTTGGTAAATTTGAAATGGTTGTACCAACTCAACCGAGTTTTATTTGAAAAGAGGCCCAATTGCTGGACACTGTCGAAACTTGATCTTTGAAACCGAAGTTTTGAGTTTGGGGGCTTGGTTATGTGTGGGGAAGGTGTCAGGCACCCCACAACTCCCGTGTAAATACGGTACCTCATCTTTTTAATATTTTCCTTTTAAATATGCAATGTGTGCATGTGAATACTGGAAGAAATTGGGCCTATGTTTGATGGAAAGCATGTCTATGCATCATTGAACCTATATACGAAGGGTTTGACTCGATTTGCAAAAAGTCTTTGATTTAATTTGCAAAAGTTTTTGATTTGATTTGCAAAGCCTTCTTTTTTTCGAATAGATTATTGAATGAAGTTTTCAAAGAAGGTTTTCAAACCCTTACGCTATCATAGGAATTGAAGCATATCGATACTTTAGTTTTATCTTTTTAGCCTTAAGGCTCATTTTAAATGCTGATTGTTGGGCTGCGAAGCATCCTCGACCACAACATATATACAAGTGTTGGTCTCCTCATGTGCATGATAGCCATCGGAGTGACTCTGACATGACAAACCTTATTTTCACTATGTTGAGACCTTAAATCCGAATAACCATTTTAAGGCCTTTTGTATGTACTTTTTTATAGAAAAACTGGCAGGGTATATCTGTAAAGTGGAGTTTGTCCATCGTGGAAATCAGATTCTGATCAATTTTGATCATGAATCCCACGATTCCTAGGCTCACATATGAGTAGCCAATAAACTTTCATAGCTCAAATTTGTGCAGAAATATATCCAAATATCGCCAGAACCAAAGATTCATCAATAAATCCTGGCTCGCACATGGCTGAAGCATCTCGTTCCTACTATATAGCGATCTAAGGACCTCGAGATAGCTTTTATAACTGAAACTAGAAAAATGCTAGATTTAAATAAATCTCAGCCATTCTAGCTTCCCGGTTTTGTCTAGACCTATTTTAAACCGTTTGAAAGCTAGAGTTGGCGAGATTTAAAGAAATCTAGTTTGGCCGCAGAAATGTCAATACCGATTCGTATCAAATGAATATTTAAAGCAACAATTTTAAAAAATGTGTAAAATAATATATATATATATATATATATATATATATATATATATATATATATATATGAAAGCTGTATAGGGCGATGGGTTTTCCCGCCTGTTCCCGGACTGAAAAGTATATATATATATATATAAACGCTGTAAAAAGCTACGGAATGATCCAAGCTTGACAGAAATGAAATATATACATAAAAACTATAAAAAGGGAGATAGGTTTTCACGCCTGTGCCCGGACTGGAATTAAAATATATATAGTTAAATATTGACAGAAAAGTAGTCAACCAAGACTGGGAAGATAACCCAGTGTGGTGAATGTTGCAGATATATATATATATATATATATATATATATATATATATATATGTACAACAGTAAAAAGGCCACAGAATAATCCAGGCCAAACTAGAATGTAAATATATATAGAGACAGAAAAGTAGTCAACCAAGACTGGGAAGATAACCCAGTGTGGTGAATGTTGCTTTTATATGCATATATATATATATAAAAGCAATAAAAGGCCACAGAATGATTCAGGTTAAACTGAAATATATATATATATAGACAAAAAAATAGTCAAACCAAGACTGGGAAGATAACCCAGTGTGGTGAATGTTGCTTATATATGCATATTTATATATAAAAGCAGTAAACTACGCAGATTTGACATCCGGGCTTGACAGAATTGAAAAGTTAGTATATATAAAGTTAAATAAATACAAAAAAAGCCAAACCCAGACTGGAAAGATAACCCAGTTCGGCGAAGTTGCTAATAACGAAGATATAAGTATATAAAAGCTAGTGGAAGCGACGGATCGTCAATCCGAGTTGTAGAAATGCCAGAAAATGAGTTTAGGTACTAAAATATACTAAACGTTGACAAAAACGTCTACAGAACTGAGTTTCGGGTATATTTAGAAAACAAAACTTGATATGCAAGTGTATAAAAGTGCGAAGAAGTAATAATAACTTTTTGATCGTCAAAATACTCATAATGGACTGCTACACGAGCATTTTGCCAAATCGTAGGCTTTAAACGTCTAAATCTATCGATTATTTTCTGATATGTGGAAGTATGTGGGTATATCTACGTGTTAGAGTGAAAATTTTTGGGTTTAGAAGACAAGAAAATAGCTAGAAAACCAAACGGGCAAGGGTTCATAGCGTTTCTGTATTTTTGAGATGAGCTGGGGGTCACCTTATTTATATAGGCCAGGGAGCCTCCAATCTACCTGCTGCTGCCACAAGTAGAGGTGCGGCTCCATGTGGCATGGGCCCCGTAATAGGTTCTGTCATCTCAAAGTACGCGCACTCTAAGCAACTCGAGGTCTGATTCGAAACTTTCTAACTTTTGATCGGAGCATCCGTTTGAGGATTGCTGTACCTTTCTGGAAAGCCCTTGCCGAGAGTGTCATAATGACATGGGATAAAACATTTTCCGGGTACAAGAAGACGGGTTCATAACCAGGTTTTCGATTCCCCATAGTTTGTCCGTTAAGCTGTCTTGCGTTGTTTGCACTCGGGATCATCATTATGGTTCGTTCTGACCTTAGTGGCATCAATTCAGCTTGAGTTTGATCGAATTGGCTTAAATTTGGTAAAATAACTATTTTACCCATCTCGGGGATGTCTTCAGTGTAGGCACGACCTTCGGTTGACTTCCTAGGGTTATTTCCAAGATTTGGATCCCATTCGGGTCTGTTAGTCCTCAGTGTTATCTCTGAGGCTGACTTGGTCCCTCCATGTTTTCCTCTGGAGATGTTGTGATGCTCTAGGATTGTTTTTAAAGTTGACCTGACATCCTAGGTTGAGAACGGGGATGACCTGTACCTCCAAGGTTGAGACCGAGGCAGACATGTACCTCCCGTGTTGAGATAGGGGCTGACCTGTACCTCCCGGGTTGAGACCGAGATTGAACTGTACCTCTCGAGTTGAGACCAGGGCTGATCTGTACCACCCGGGTTGAGATCGAGGCTGACCTGTACCTCCCGGGTTGAGATCGGGGATGACCTATAATTTCTGGGTTAAGATCGGGGCTGACCTGTACCTCCTGGGTTAAGACCTGGGGCCGATCTGTACCTCCCGAATTGAGACCGGGGCTGACCTGTACCTCCTGGGTTGAGACCGGGGCTGACTTGTACCTTGCAAGTTGAGACCGGGGCTGATCTGTACCTCCCGGGTTGAGACCGGGGCTGACCTGTACTTCCCGAGTTGAGACCGGGGCTGACCTGTACCTCCTGAGTTGAGACTGGGGTTGATCAGTACTTTTTGGGTTAAAATCGGGGCTGATCTGTACTTCTCGGGTTGAGACCGGGGCTGATCTGTACCTCCTGGGTTGAGATCGGGGCTAATCTGTACCTCCCGGGTTGAGACCGGGGCTAATCTGTACCTCCTGAGTTGAGATTGGGGCTGATCTGTACCTCCCGGGTTGCAATCAGGGCTGACCTGTACCTTCTGAGTTAAGACCGGGGCTGATCTGTACCACTCGGGTTGATACCGGGACTAATTTGTACATTCCGGGTTGAGATCAGGGCATATCTGTACCTCCCGGGTTGAGACCGGGGCTCACCTGTACTTCCCAGGTTGAGATCAGGGCTGACCTGTACCTCCCGAGTTGAGACCGGGGCTGATCTGTACTTCCCGGGTTGAGTCGGGGCTGATCTGTACTTTCTAAGTTGAGACCGGGGCTGATTTGTACCTCTTAAATTGAGACCGGGGCTGATCTGTACTTTCCGGGTTGAGATTGGGGCTGATTTGTACCTCCTGGGTTGAGACGGGGGCTGATCTGTACCTCCTGGGTTGAGACAGGGGCTGATCTGTACCTCTCGGGTTGAGATCGGGGCTGACCTGTACCTCCCGGGTTAAGATCGGGACTGACCTGTACTTTCTGAGTTGAGACTGGGGCTGGCCTGTACTTCCCTAGTTGAGACCGGGGCTAATCTGTACTTCCCGGGTTGAGACCGGGGATGACCTGTACTTCCCGAGTTTAGACCGGGGCAGACCTGTACCTCTTGGGTTGAGATCGGAGCTGACATGTACTTTTTGGGTTGAGACCGGGGCTGACCTGTACTTCCCGGGTTGAGACCGGGGCTGATCTGTACTTCCCAGGTTGAGACCGGGGCTGTCCTGACTTCCCGGCATTGAGATCGGGGTTAAGTTGTTGGCCCGGTAATTAGACCAAAGTTGATTTGATGGCCCGATATTGAGACCGGGGTTGATTTGACGGCCCGGTATTGAGACTGTGGTTGATTTGATTGCCCGGTATTGAGACCGGGGTTGAGCTGATTGCCCGGTATTGAGACCGGGGTTGATTTGACGACCCGGTATTGAGATCGAGGTTTAGTTGAAAAGATAGTTTTTCCCTCCTACAGTGTTAGTGACAAGGAAAGAAAATTTCGAGTGTCTACGGATGCCCCTCTTTATCATGTTCATGCATTGTAGTGAAATGATCAAGATAAAGATTAGTAGACATAGGAAATTCAAATGCAAAGGGAATAAAATGCATGATAGGATATGTCACGAGTGTTAGATACCTTCAAGGGGGTAGGGTTATCACTGATTGATTACATTAGCTTCTGCTGGGGATAACGTTATTCATGATAACCCTTGGGGCGGCATTGTCCGCCGATTGTTGGTAGGACATCCACTGACAGGTTATTAGAGTTAGGCTACTATCTCGTTCTACTGGGGATGTCACTAATAGGCTACCGCAAACTATTTTTTATCATTTTCTGCTGAGGATGACATCATCCATGATAGCCTAGGTGACTTTGATGAGGACGACATTATTGCCGTCGAGTTATTCCAATGAGTGCTCCCGATTCCTATCTTGACGATAATCTACACAGGTAGCTCACCACAGTAAGTTGAATCACCACTTCATATCGGTGCTCCCTCTAAGGATGTGTATAACAGATTCCATGATCGGGGATGAATTATGATATTGCTTCCATCACCGGATCCCTTCCGAAGCTTTGTCGGGGGTTGAGCTAACGGCTAAGACATCGCTGGGGTTGAACCAACGGCTGATACTTCGTTGGGGTCGAGCCAACGGCTGAACTGTCCTCGGTCTGTACCCGACACTTCGCTGGGGTCGTGCCAACGGCTGAACTGTCATCAGTCGGTACCCGATGCTTTGCTGGGTTGTGCCCATGGCTGAACTGTCATCGGTCAGTACCCGACGCTTCGATGGGGTTGTGCCAAAGACTGAACTGCCATCAGTCTGTACCTGATGATTTGTTGGGGTTGAGCCAACGGCTAAACTATCATCAGTCTGTACCAGACGCTTCGCTGGGGCTAAGCCAGCTACTGAATTATCATTGGTCTATACCCGACGCTTCGCTGGGGTTGCGCCAATGGCTGAACTGTAATCGGTCAGTACCCGATGCTTCACTGGGGTTGAGCCAACGACTGAACTGTCATCAATTAGTACTCGACGCTTCGCTGGGATTGTGCCAACAGCTGAACTGTCATCAGTCTGTACCCGATGCTTCGCTGGGGTTGAGCCAACGGCTGAACTGTTAATGTTCTGTACCCGATGCTTTGAAAGTGGCAGTTTTCGATAATTTTGCGCAGTTTTTCTGCAGTTTTTCAATATTCTTCATAATTGATCCCCGGACATTGCTTTGGGATGAAGACCAAGGGTTTTCAAAGAGTTCCCTTTTTTTGTCAGGATTACGTTGCTTAAACGCATGATTTCAGGACAAACTGCTCAATCGCGTAGCGATTTTTTCTCAGATTTAACTTTTCAGCTCATAAGACCTCCATTTTAACTCAAACCGAACCAAGCCAGAGGGAGTGGTGCCCACCCTGGGGAGCCGCAGGTAGAGGTGCGACAGTCGCAAGTGGGCCCGCTTCTACCTGTGGCTTTATATTGGGCAACGGGAGTTCATTTGAAACAGTTTCATTTCGAGTTTCAAACGGAATTTGATTTTCTTTATCAGATCTACGTAGTTCGGGCAGCCTTTTTTAGATTCCGCCAGCTCCTACATGTTCAGCGCATCACAGGTAACGTTTTACGTCCTTTTTTCGTAAGTTTTGACCGTTAAAAACATGTAAACCACGTAGGGGACTTTTAGACGTAATGTATGAAAAATGTATGCTTATATGACCTGCTAAAAAATTTCTAACTTCATATGTATGCATATCTTACTGTAATGCACTTTTTGATGTAAGAAAATTCAGATTCTAAGGCAATCATATTTTGGTCTTTTTGATCAGTTTACTCATCCTTTTTGAGGCCTAGTGAACTTAGATTTTTAACTAAAAATATTCATGGTAATTTAGCTACCATGCAAAGTTTACTTTTGATTTTTTTTTCATAAATATGAACTGTTCTTATTTTTGGGAAGGTGTGCTACTAAATGGCCACCTAAACATGCCTATGTGCATTCAGACAATCCGTTTTACAAAGGAGACTTTGGCGAATTTTTTTTCAAAAATCCGAGCATTTAATAAACATGCAATTTTGACTCTATTGGGAATTTTTGACTGACCCATGCAAGTTTTAGGATTTAGCTTTTGAAAAATATGCAGTTTTAACTTTACTGGGTATTTTTGACTGATCCATGCATGTTTTAGGACTTAGAAATGCATAAAGTACTGATTTAAATTAATAAGCCACATGTTTTAGGCTTACCACACCATTTCTGAGGGTGATTTAGAGACTTCGTCCAGGTGACGGACCGAGATAGACCCGACAGTGCTAGCAGGGTAGTTTCAAGCATTAGACGTAGGCGAGCTTCTGATGTTCCTCAGCCCCGTCCAGCTCGACCGCCTCGTAGATTAGTAGAGTTGGTGATCCGTCCAGTCCAGGACGAGCAGCCGATAGATATTGATGATGAGCAGGCTCTTTTTACTGCTCCTGCCCCGGTTCAGGCCTCAAGTGCGGAGCTTCCTGGCATTGTTGTGCCAATCCAAGAGTTGCTGGGAGACTTGAGTCATCATCCATCGAGGTTTCTCTACGCCAATGAGGTAATTTGAAGTTTTCTTCTCTCTGGATTCTCTTTCTTTCTTTTGCCATTCTCGGGGCACAGGTTTTTTATATAGTTTGGCTTTTGATACAGGTTCCCAGCTTTACGTAGCCCAGAGGGAACTGGTTTAACATGCACTCCCTGTACCATACTTTGCACCAGGACTACAAGGATATCGTTGATGGCTGGGGGTTTCTGGCCTTCTTCTCTATTCTTCCCCGCCGTTGCTTATGGGGGTATATGAGGGCTCTGTCTGGGCGCTGGTTCCACCAGACTCAGTCCCTTCATTTGTTGGACTGTGAGGTGATGATGACACCTATGGACTTGAGGTTCATAACTGGCCTCGAGTTCTAGGCCGAGCCAGTGCCTGTCATGGCTGACATCACGCCTACTGCCGTTCGGTTCCTGTTGGGCATTCCTACGACGGTGATCAAGGGTCGGACGGTCCGATCAGGTCACTTGAGCATAGATGCCAAGAGTGGGACTTTACTTGAGCCTCTACCTGATGATTAAAAGGTTAGGGATCGCATTTTAAGGCGATTATTTTTTGTGATCATCAGAGGTTGTTTTGTGGCGGATAACTCATTGACTGTATTCTTCGCCCTAGTAAGCGCTACCCGGTATGTAGAGTGCCTCAATGACTTTGATTGGGGTTCCTACACCTTTGCCTATTTTCTCCATGGTATGCGCATGCTTTCGGAGGGTTTGACGAAGGCTTGGTTAGGGTTCTACCCATTTCTGCTGGTGAGTACACCTTTCTTGTACCTTTTTGATTTCTACATTTACATTTATTAGTCTTGGTCACTAAGGACTTTTGATATTTATATGGCCAGTTCTGGGCATATGAGAGGCTTCCTTGCCTACGGTCCGCCATTGCTTTAGGTCTGGAGAACTATCCCCGGGGACGGCGTTGGCGTCACTCCACTCTGACGGAGGTCCCCGTTGCTGAGAGCTTTACTCATTCCTGCTTGCAGTTGGAGCTTTTGACAGCCGGAGCGATCTTGTGGAACCTATATACCTCTGAGTTTTCGACTGTTGGATTTGAGGGAAGCTTCCCCACTGGTCGGGAGTTTGCATTATCGACTCGCAGAGTCCCATTTTTGACAGAGGGAGGCTAGGAGCTCTATCTAAGAGAGCGTGCTATCAAGAGTATTACAAAGTAGATCCGCATTCCCATTGTTCCTCCTGCTTGGTATAATTGGCCATTGGTCCATCCACTGACAGATATCCCTATGGAGGGCATAGACTGCTTGGCCCTATCAGAGGGCCCTTACAGCCAGGAGGCATTCAGCAGCTGGTGGATCCCTCGCACTATTGGAGCTCAAACTCGTGCTACCCAGTTTAAGGCAGACATGGTTCCTGGGTCTGTGATGATGACAGACTGGATAGCTTGCCTCAGGGAGCTTACTCATTTGGACCACATCACAGGGCTGACCCAGCAGTTGGAGAGAGATCACTTGTTTATCAGGCATCTTGGCCGAGATCCGTTCG
Source organism: Panax stipuleanatus (assembly GCA_020205555.1). Lineage (NCBI taxonomy): Eukaryota > Viridiplantae > Streptophyta > Magnoliopsida > Apiales > Araliaceae > Panax > Panax stipuleanatus. The sequence continues at coordinate 79,783,007 of CM035123.1, forward strand.
AGGTATCTTCTTTTAACCCTTCCAGCTCAGGAGCGGGCCCCTCTTCAGATTAATTTTCCAGCAGTTTTGCAGGGGCTGATCCTCTCTTGTACCGCCCAGATATACCTGATGACCACAACTTTGTGTCCATGGAGGAGATGGAGCAGGTTAACCATTTGAACGTAGATGTTTTGGATATTTTTGGATAGCTATGGTAGCTATATCTTTTGGTTGGCCACTGTTTTGGCTGTTGGGCAGATGTGCCCCATTTTGATAAACCACTGGTTAGTAGTTGGATGGTGGTGCCCAATGTTCCTGTACTTTTTATTTTACTTTGTATTATCAGACAGGGATGATGCTTGCAGTAGATAGTTTATTTGTAGATATGCATGATATTTCCTATCTATCGCATCATATTTTACATTTGTCATTATGCATGTATTATGTCATGTGTATGCATTCAGACAGATAAGTTCAAATTTGACCTCTGGATGGTCTTGTGATACGGTGATACAGATGTCATCATCTACCATTAGATATATCGAGCACTTGCCACCATCTATTGTGGCATCATCCTTGAGAACGTGGTACGATAGCCTGCCCTTCCTCGCCAGAGGGACAATGGATCCGATGCTGGGTCATTCGTTGGCCCTTGTAAACTTTCAGGTGCCATACAGGTTCATAGATGGCATTTTATCTTGTTGGATACCCGACAGACAGGTCTTTCGCTTTGGGCATCATGAGCTACTCCAACCATTGAGGAGTACCAACGATTTACTGACTTAGCTTTAGAGGTGCCCTGCGCTCGTACGGCGATCAGTGATATGAGGAGACCATTTATACGGATGTCAGGTCTTCCCTAAAGCGTAGTTATGGATGAGATCCCCTCTGGACGTGTGATCTCCATTGACTTTTTGATCGATCGATGTGGTGAGATCGACAGTTATGATCGACATACCGGGGATTTTATTATATCGGCAGAGGCGTGGCGTTTGCCAGGATAGACATTTTGTTGATGTGCATCGTAGCCTATGTCTATATGCCGCTACGCTTGGACCATTTGGATGTGGGGTTGATAGTTATGGTTCGGCTTTTAGGCAAGGTAGCACCATCATAATGATGATATTGGCCGAGACGCTGAGAGCAACCACCCACTGCAGTACCCACCCGGAGGGGTTTTTTAGAGGCAGTTCGGTCTTATTGTATGTATGGCTCATGTCTCATCTACGACCGATTGGATTTTTCCGACCCTAGGGGTATTACTTCACCCGTGAGGTAGCAACATCTTACTCCTTCCAGCCCGCAAAGTGCTCAGATGCGGGGTCATGGTCAGTATTTTTGTCTAACATTATGCATCCATTCTCGATTCTACCATGCTCTGGGCTAGTCTCCCCCTATAGCTTTAACACCCATGCATCTGGCATGGACTATCTGCCCCTAGCAGGATTGAGGGGAGTGACTGCTTACCATCCTCTAGCTGTTATGGGCGAGTTTGATCAGTTTTAGAGACTGCATCAGTTTGAGGAGGCTGTTGATCAGAGGATGTCAGCTTCGTCTATGTCATCTGCAGATTTGATCTGAGTGTATAAGTGTTGGACTTATAGGGAGAGGGCTGATTTCTCCAGTAGCCATCCGGATCGTTCTCCAGAGTACTCAGTATGGTCGAAGGCAGATATCGCATCAGTTGCATTCATCTAGTCAGGTCCTATAGTGGATTCAAACGAGGAGGAGCCTATAGAGGATCCTGATTCTTCTTCTAAGGATAAGTTGTTTATGGGTCTAACAGCCGCATTAGTTAGTGATCCACCGATCATTCCTGCGGGGATAGATCCAGCTTTGGCAGACTCACTAGCTAGGATGACCTTTAAGAGAGATCAGGCTAGAGCCATGATGTTGACTGCCCTGTCTGGCAGAGACATAACTTTTACTAAGAGGGATACGGCTCGAGCCGCTCAGGATATGACATTAATTGAGAGAGACGAGGCTCGATTTTCTCGCGACGCTACTTTTGTCGATATTGAGGAGACTTTGATCGCCCGGGATGCAGCTTTCGCGGAGAGGGATGAGATTCGATCTGCCAGAGATGCAGCTTATGAGGAGATTGAGGAGGTTTTAATTGCCAGAGATGCTACTTTTGTGGAGGGGAATGAGGCTATAGCTTCCTTAGATTTCCACATTGCTGACAGTACTGCTCTCCGGTCTTATACTCGTGGTCTGGTTACTGAGATGAGTGCATACATTGATGATCACAGTGTCACACTGTAGATGGCTGTGGATGTTCTGACTCGTATGGAGGCTGAGGGTATTGCACTTGCAGCTGCTCCTCCATCTTCAGAGAGAGATGCCATATTGGCACTGTTGGCTCAGTTATCCATGGGTCCATAGACTAGCTTTATTTTTCTTGCACATACTAGATCAGCCATTTTTGTCATGTACAGGACACTATGTATATATCAAACAGTATTATATATCAGAGAAATATATTTTGATTCACTTCCCTGTTTGGATATGTATTGTCATTACTGAGTGATTACCACTTCTTTCATGACTTGCTATTGTTGATGTATCTTGAGCTTCTCCTTGATGGACTAACAGTGAGATGTCAGAGAGTATCTCAGATAGGCCTACTGACTAGGGAGGTTTGATAGTTTTTAGGTTACATATGGCTTCGGTGTCTTGGAATTGGTTTTTATTAGTTTTTTATTTTTTCTTGAAGGTCAAACTGCACCATGAATGGTTGCGTACGTACTCCCAGGTGTAGGGAGATCAGGTCATTCGTAGTTCAGGTTTTTGTGTGAGAGAGGCTTGAGAAGTATTTATCTTGGGTTTTGAGTTTGGTTTGACGAGTTTTTAAATTTTTTGTTTGGTTTGACCGAACCAGAAATGGTTGCCTACGTACTCCCGGGTGGAGGGAGATCAGGTCATTCTTAGTTCCAGTTTCTAGTGAAAATCGAACCTGATTTGATTTGTAGGACCAGGATGCAGGTATTGATAAGTAGGTTTTATACCTACTTATTGGATATCAACTTGCTAGAATTATGGCTTAAATCTCAAGTGTTTTAGTGTATTTTTATGTTTTTATCTTTGTTTTATAGGTTGCATTAAGGAAACTCATATGGCAAGCAATGACATGGAAAAGGGCATGGACATGGCAAGATGATGAACAAGTGGTGAACTGAAGATGGAGCATAGCATGGGGGTGTGGAATGGCATCTGAGCAAGGGCATGGAAAGAAGAAAGAAGACTAAATCAACAACCAAGGCACGAGAAAAGCACCAGCAAAAGATTACAGTATATCAGACTAGCGCGGCCGCGCCAGCATGAAGGCTAAACTCGGCCCACCCGCGCCAGGAGGAGCTTGTTCTGGAGATCAGCGCACCCGCTCCCTAAATGGACTACGGGGCTGTGCGGCCGCGCTAGTCAACTTCTGTTTAATGTTGACTTTTACTTAAAAACTCTGCTGTAGCATGTTTTCCATATAAGGGTGTATTTGCTAGTTACAAGACTGACATTCAATCGTTTTATTTTCTATTCTAGGGTTTTTAAGAGCTAAAGAGAGTTCCTAGCTAGCACACAACCATTTTTGGCTTCTCTCTTTGCTCTTAGTAGATTTCCATTATTAGGGCTTTAGATTTGGTTGATTGTGATCTTGAACTCAACATTAAGGGTTATTGTGGACAGAGATTTATCAGATTTGCAATTTCCTCTTCTCTTAATTCTCTTTGAATCATTTTATACTTTCAATGCTTAGATCAAATCCCATAATGGTTATTGTTTCAGAGATGAACTAATCACCATTGTGGGATTCTAATGAAGCTTATTGTTTAGTTTAGATCTATATGCCTCTTTGTTGTGTGATTGATTATATATGGATTGCCTAACATGGTTGTGTTTATTGATTAGATGCTTGATCACCATCTACCTTAATAATTTGTATTGAATTGAAAGAGGAAGTACAAATTCATATTTGGCCATGTTAGCATATGTTCATAAAATTTGCATGTGACAGGTTTTGTGATTCGTAATCCGGATAGGCATATATCAGCTTACCATGTGCAGTCATTTATGAGAGCTTGCACTTCAATTGATATTACTTGTAATTCACATAGACATATAGTGAGTTAGGTAATATTGATGTTCATATGAATTCTATCTCTTTTGTGGATTTTATGTGATATGGACTTGGTATATCGAAAGGTAGCCATTTCTCACCTTAGTGCTCTCGACTAGCAATCCAAAATAATTAATTAGGCTTAACAAGAGGTGTATAATCTGGATGATGCATTAAGTGACATTAGGATCCCATATCTTCCCAATTTGAATCAATCATTTATTAATTAGATAATTTTAGTTTATAATCATTTTAGTCATTAATTCACATCTTATTTACTAGTTTAAGCAGCCAGAAATAGCTATAAAGTTGTTGCATGATAGATTAAGAGTAATTGCTTTTCTCCGTGGGAACGATCTTTACTTATCATTCATTACTTGTTGACCGTGTATACTTGCACGTGTTTGTGTATGTTTTGTTAACACCGAAACAAGCCAACAAGTTTTTGGCGCCATTACCGGGGATCAATTGTTATTTTTATTACTATTGACATCAATTTTAGTTAAATTTGTTTGACTTGAACAATTCACATCTTATCTCATTTCTATTTTACTTTTATTTGTATTTTAGGTACTTGTGGTTAGTATATGTGCACTCGAGCTACAAGTTATGCATTGGTACCTGGACAAAATAATATCAACGAGAAAGCTTGGAGAGCAAATACACGTACTACCAACACACAAGAAGACACTAAAATACAAGTACAAATGGCAGCCGAGGAATATCGAGCATTGAGAGACTACACTATGCCAAAAATTAATGAGCTATAGTCAAGTATAGTCCAGCCAGCGATAGCAGCGAACACCTTTGAAATCAAACCAGGGACGATTCAGATGGTTCATAATACAGTCCAATTTTGGGGTTCGCCTAACGATGATCCGAACGAACACCTTCTGAGCTTTATTGAAATTTGTGACGCACTTAAGTATAATAATGTGTCGGATGATGCGGTGAAGCTTCGGCTCTTCCCATTTACTTTGAGGGACAAAGCAAGGAGTTGGCTTCATTCGCTACCATCAGGTTCAATTACTATGTGGGAGGACTGCACACAAAAGTTTCTAGCAAAATTCTTTCCGATGGCTAATACAGCGAAGATGAGGAGTGCTCTATCTCAATTTGAGCAACAGTAAGAAGAATCAGTGTATGAGGCCTGCGAAAGGTATAAGGAGATGCTTAGGAAGTGTCCTCATCACGGGATGCCAGATTAGATGGTGATCAATACTTTCTACAATGGTTTAGGATGGCAATCGAGGCCGTGTATTGATGCCGCCGTAGGAGGTGCATTATGGGCAAAGAGCTTTGCGGAAGCTTATGCATTGATTGAGACCATGGCGGCAAATGACTTTCAAAATCCAACAGCTAGAATGCCTTAACAAAAGGTTGTCGGGGTATTGGATATGGATGCCATCACGGCATTATTAGCTCAAATGGCGGCGATGTCGAAGAAAATTGACTTTATGGCTGAGAACAAAGTTCAGCAAGTTGCCTTCGTCTATGAGTTATGTGCGGGATCACACCAAACAGAACAATGTGCTATCATTGCAGAGTCGATTCAATTCGTATGCAACTACCAAAAGCCACATAATCAATTTCAGAACTCGTACCATCCAAACAACAGGAATCATCCAAACTTCAACTGGAGTAATAATCAAGGTGCTCAACAACAACACCAACCTCAACAACAATACCAAGCACAACAGTCTCATCAACAATATGCACCTAGACCGTCACATCCTCCTGGATTTCATCAACAACAACATCAACACCGTCCAGCTCCTACTCCAAAACTAGAGAATAAAACTAAAATGGAAGAGCTTATGTTAATGTTAAAGAGCCAAGCGGCGGCGATCAAAACATTAGAGAATCAAATGGGCCAGCTGGCCAATATGTTGACTAACAGACTGCAAGGGGCTCTACCAAGCAATACTGAAGCAAATCCAGGAAAAAGGGATGGAAAGGAACAATGTCAGGCTATCACATTGAGGTCTGGGAAGCAGACTGCAGGACTGGAGCCTGGCGCGGCCGCACCCCAGGAAGAAGATAACCTGGTGTGGGAGCGCCCATATGCAAAAAATTCTGAAGTGATTTTGAATGGTGAAAATGATGGGGATAATGCAGTAGAGGCAGAGAAGCATGATAAAGCTGAGAAAACCAATGTTACACCACTAGTGGTCTACCCTCCCGCACCATACCCTCAGAGACTTCAAAAATAGAAATTAGACAAACAGTTCACTAAGTTCTTGGAGGTGTTTAAAAAATTGCAGATTAACATTCCTTTCATAGAAGGTTTGGAACAAATGCCAAGCTATGCAAAGTTTATGAAAGGCATACTATCGAGGAAGAAAAAGCTAAAGGATTATGAAACAGTTGCCTTGACAGAGGAATGCAGTGCAGTATTGCAATGAAAACTACCTCAAAAGCACAATAATCTATGCAGTTTTACGATACCTTGCTCCATTGGAAAATTATCTTTCAATAAGTGTTTATGTGACTTGGGAGCAAGTATAAATCTGATGCCTCTATCGGTATTCAAACAGTTGGGATTGTCGGCTCCTAAGCCGACAAACTTATCGTTGCAACTTGCCGATAGGTCCATCACATACCCGAGGAGTATCGTAGAAGATGTTTTGGTGAAAATGGACAAGTTTATCTTCCCTGCCGACTTTATTATTCTAGACTACGAAGAGGACAGAGACATATCGGTCATTCTTAGGAGACCTTTTCTAGCTACTAGGCGAACACTCATAGACATACAGAAGGGAGAACTGAGAGAGTTCAGGACCAAGAGGTTACATTTAATGTCTTCAAAGCTATGAAGTTCCCCACTGACGAAGAAGAATGTTTTCGGGTTGATGTCGTCGACAGGGTACTGCATGAAAAGGCTGAGCAATTGATGAGCATTGATCCATTAGAGAGTGCTCTACAGGGAGACTCTGCCTTAGAGGATACAGATGTTGTGGAGTATGTACAAATTTTGAACACAGTGCCACATATGAGAAAATTCAAGACTCCCATTGAACCACTCGGACACACTGGGGAGACATCGGAGCGACTTAAGCCTTCTCTTGAGATGCCTCTCAATCTTGACCTTAAACTTCTTCTGAATCATCTAAGGTACGTATTTCTAGGTTAATCTTCAAAGTTGCCTATTATAATTGCTGTTGCACTAACATATTGTCAGGAGATTAAGTTGCTGCGTGTGCTACGAGAATTTAAATCAGCTATTGGGTGGACTATAGCTGACATCAAGGGGATCAGCCCCTCATTCTGCATGCATAAAATACTTCTGGAGGATGACAGTAAGCCGAATGTGGAGCAACAGTGGAGATTAAATCCTATAATGAAAGTGGTCATCAAGAAAGAAATCTTAAAGTGGTTAGATGCTGGAATAATATATCCAATCTCTGACAGTTCCTGGATGAGTCCGATGCAATGCGTTCTGAAGAAGGGGGACATGATAGTAGTTTCCAATGAAAATAATGAACTGTTACCTACCAGAACAGTCACAGGGTGGAGGGTCTGCATGGACTATCGCAGATTGAATAAGGCTACAAAAAAGGACCATTTCCCTCTCTCGTTCATTGACTAAATGTTGGATAGGTTAGTCGGACATGACTACTACTGCCTTTTGGATGGTTATTCGAGGTATAACTAGATTGTTATAGCTCCAAAAGACCAGGAGAAGACTATCGTCACGTGCCTATACGGTACTTTTGCATTCAAGAGGATGTCTTTTGTATTATGCAATGCTCCAGCCACATTCCAAAGATGTATGATGGCAATATTCTCCGATATGGTCGAGCAAAATGTGGAAGTTTTTATGGACGACTTCTCAGTCTTTGGAGACTCTTTCAACATATGCTTGGAGAATCTGGTTCTGGTATTAAAGAGGTGTGTTGAGACCAATTTATTGCTAAATTGGGAAAAGTGCCATTTTAAGGTACATTAAGGCATTATCCTAAGGCATAAAGTTTCAACGAAAGGATTAGAGGTGGACAGAGCGAAGCTGGATACTATTGAGAGCTTACCTCCACCAAATTCTATGAAAGGGGTTCATAGCTTCCTTGGGCACGCGGGGTTCTATCGTCGATTCATAAAGGACTTCTCAAAGATCACTAAGCCATTATGCAGTTTGCTTGAGAAAGACGTCCCGTTTAGATTTGACGATGAATGCTTAGTCGCTTTTGAGAACTTGAAGAAGAGATTGACTACGGCACCCATTATCACAGCTCCTAACTAGTCTCTTCCATTTGAACTAATGTGTGATGCGAGTGATTTCACTGTGGGAGTCGTCTTGGGGAAATGCAGAGACAAAGTTTTTCATGTCATCTACTATGCTAGTAAAACCTTGACGGATGCCCAACTAAATTACACTACCACAGAGAAGGAGCTTTTAGCGGTGGTATATGCATTTGACAAATTCCGTTCTTATCTGATTGGCACAAGAGTAGTCGTATACACCGATCATGCTGCAATCCAATACCTGATTAGTAAGAAAGATGCTAAGCCCTGTCTTATTTGGTGGATACTTCTTCTACAAGAGTTTGATTTGGAAATCACAGAAAGGGGACCAAAAACCAAGTGGCTGACCACTTATCTTGCTTGGAGAACCCGGGAAAGGACACAAATGATAAAGTGATGATTAATGAGTCATTCCCGAACGAACAGTTATTTATGGTGTAAGGCGAAATGCCATGGTTTGCGGACTTTGCGAACTTTTTAGTGAGCAGCATTATCCCTTCTGATTTGACTAGACCCCAGAAAAAGAAGTTTTTACATGATGTTAAATGGTATATTTGGGATGAGCCTTATCTGTTTAAGTAGTGCGCGGATAAGATGATCAGACGGTGCATCCCAGAAAGTGAGACGGACAGCATACTTCAGGATTGCCATTCATCAGTCTATGGAGGACACTGCGGGGGCGAGAGGATAGCAGCCAAAGTGCTTCAGGTAGGATTTTATGGGCCGACCCTATTTAAGGATGCATACAACTTCGTGCAAAAATGTGACCGATGTCAGAGGGTAGGTAATATATCTAAACGGAATAAAATGCCTTTGAATATGATTCTAGGGGTTGATATATTTGACGTCTGGGGGATAGACTTCATGGGGCCGTTTATTTCGTCGTGTGGAAATTTGTATATCCTACTGGCAATGGACTATGTGTCCAAGTGGGTGGAAGTAGCAGCCTTACCAACAAATGATGCTAGTCTAGTCTTGCGATTTCTTCAAAAGAGTATATTCACAAGATTCGGGACTCCTCGAGCTATCATAAGTGATGAAGGCACCCATTTCTGCAATCGACAGTTTATTGCACTATTGGCCAAGTATGGGGTGAATCACCGTGTCGCCACGGCCTACCATCCCCAAACGAACGGCCAGGCTGAGGTGTCCAATCGTGAGGTAAAAAGGATATTAGAGAAAATTGTCAATCCTATAAGAAAAGATTGGTCCCTTAAGCTCGATGATGCAGTTTGGGCATACAGGACTGCGTACAAGACACTATTGGGTATGTCACCGTATAAGCTAGTATATGGGAAGGCCTGTCACCTTCGCATGGAACTTGAGCACAAGGCCTACTAGGCCATAAAAAAAGTTAAACGTTGACTTAGCCATAAATGCTGAACTTGAAAGCTGCAGGGGAGAAGCGCCTTCTCCAATTAAATGAGTTAGATGAATTCAGACTGTAGGCTTACGAAAACTCAAAGCTGTACAAGGAAAAAGTGAAAACGTGGCACGATCGCAAAATTATGGAAAGAAAATTTGAGCCAGGGCAAGCGGTATTGTTGTATAACTCTCATCTTAGACTCTTTCCTATAAAGCTTAAATCGCGGTGGTCGGGCCCTTTCACGGTGAAAATCGTATTTCCACATGGTGCAGTCAAGATTTTTGACCAATACCCAGACAAACCATTTAAAGTGAATGGACAGAGGTTGAAGCACTACAACGGGGGCGAAGTCGATTGATAGAAAGTCGCCTCGATCCTTTCCAATACATGACCATTTTAGACAGAGTCAAGCTAATTGACTATAAATAAGTGCTCGATGGGAGGCACCCCATCATCTCTCTTCTCCCTCTCATTTAATTCTGGTTACATATCTCTCTTATTTCCCTCCCCCTTGTTTAATTCTGAAAATTATGAAAATTTTGAACAATTTTGAGTTAGGAGTATATTGCAAATATTTTAGAGAGAATTCACATATATAGCATTTTTGAGGATACAAACATACATACATTTTACATAGTCCAATTCTGATGTTGGAATCATTTATATCTTAGTTTTCAATGCTAATTTGTGCAGGAAATAAAATGCATGTTAGTTGCTGCTTAGTCTTCATCAGTTGCTGCAGAAAAATCTTTGTTGGGTGCAGGGCAGTGCGGCCGCGCCAACCTTAAAGCAAAAAGCCGGGCGGTCGCGCCAATATTCAGAGATCCAGAGAACAGCCTAAACCCGCGTGGTCGCGCCCCACTCAAAGCCAAACCTGCCACGCCTGCGCCCGGCTTCAAAAAACTGCCGTTTTTAAGTTTTAAAAACAGGCCCAACCCCTCATTCCTTATATCTCCTTGACCGAGCCAACCTCTCAAAACACAACCCTCGTTCTTACCATATATAAACTCTACTTCTCTCAAATCCTATTCTAATTCTACTTCTCCACAACCCTCCTACCTACGATTTCTCCTCCACTACTCCATCTTCTCTATAAAGCCTAACCCTCACCTAGCCATTGCCCCATCATTACACCATATACATTCATAAACTAGGGTTTACAGAGATAGTTCAGAGGAAAGTTTGGAGGTTTCATCTTTAATTCCTTCAAATTTAGGGTTTGTAGATACATGTTTTCAGATATTACAAATTGGGGGAATTGTGTGCATCAAATTAGGGTTGATGCAACAGAATTCAGAGGCGCAAGTTGGGGGTTGTTCTTCAAGTTTATAAGTTAGGGTTTGTTAGTGCAAATTCTTTGACAAAAATTATGGGTCCAAAGAGAGCACGATCTGCCACTCCCGAATCACCTTCGCACAGCAGCCAGGCCGAGGATACGGTGGACTTGACCTAGTTCATCATCCTTACGGCACAAACTGAATATTACAGGATTGCCGCAAATATATTTGTGAAGGAGCGGGGAGTGAAATCGGTCAAGAAAGATGGCCAAATGCTTGAGATGATCCGGGAGTGGGCTTGGTTTGGAGTTGTCTGAACGCCCGTGCCTGCTTCGATGGCCATAGTTTAAAGTTTTATGCCAACGCCAAGGAGACACAAAAAGGCTTCTCGTTCGTCCAGGGCTTTCAAGTTAACTATCGTCCGCTGGCAATCCATGAAGTCTACAATTTACCCTCTCTCCCGGCTGGCCGAGTAAACTGGGTTGAGGCGGAGCGTTTTGAGACAGACTTGGACAGGGTGATCTCTGATTTATGCGTGCCAGTCACGAAATGGAATTATAAGCAGGGCACAGATATGCCTACCAACTTCCCCAGTTTAGCGCTGAATCACTATGCCAAGGCATGGAATCTATTTATCTGTGCCAGTCTGATGCCTTCCACTCATTAGCACGATGTCACGGCTGAGAGGGCCATTATTCTGTGGGGAATCATTACTGGAAAGTATATTGATATTGGGCACTTAGTTAATCAGAATATGTTATGTTATATGCGGGGCAGTACTATCGGTAGTATTCCACATGCAATAGTGGTCACGCATCTCTGTGCGCAGGCAAAACTTGACTGGGATGACGAGCAGGTTCAGATGCTGAGCCAGGACATCACTCACGCCACCATCAAGAAATTTGAAGATTGGGCTGATGGCACGGCACACCCGCGGGGTAAAGGATTCATTCTACCCACTCCTCTAGTAGTGCCTCCACTATAGCCAGCAGAGACAGCCGCTCCTCCTCCAACCAGTGAAGCGAATCAGGATCGCAGGATGAGGCGATTGGAGAGGAGGATGGACGCGTTGCATGGCAACTTCTCAGCTTTTGCGGATGGACTATCTCGTGCCTTGGCTGAGGCTTTTGCTCAACAAGGGTCGATGGTGGAGTGGCTCGTCTTTGGTTCTTCCATGCCATATCCGCCGCCAGATTCACCACCCGAGGAGGGTGGACATGCCGATTCTTAGGGGAGTTTCCTTAGCCTTTATCTCCAATGAGGACATTGTAATTTTTAAGTTTGGGGGTATTGGGGTGTATTTAGTAATTAGTTGCATATAGTTTTAATTGCATGTTTAGGTTGCATTGTAGTTGCATTTTAGTATTTTGTTAGTTAAATTTTGCATGAATTTTTTTTTCATTTTTCTTTTGTTTTGTTTATTTAGTATGTGTTTAGTTGCATTACATAAGCATAATCCCATGTTTTTAGCCTGTTGCATTCTAGTTTGGCCAATGATGATCTTGAAATGTTATAGAATTTTTGAACTCAGTTGATAATTTAAGCTTAGTTATAATTTCATACATAATGTAGTCTATGCTTGTTGCTTTGATGTTACCGGATAGCACGACATTGTTATTATTTGCTTGTTGGTTAGATTAGCACATGCTTGTCTTCGAAGGGAAAATTTTTATTTTTAATGATAGAATTATATAGAAAATGAATAATGGCCATAATGACACAGAAATGCAAGTTCGGTGGAAAACATTGGGTATGCATGCTAAAAAGAAAAAGAAAAAGAAAAGAAAACAAATTGAGAAAAAGAAAGAAAAAAAATAGAATAAACACCTTGGCTAGCTAAGTCTTGTGGCCTTTGATACTCGAGCAAGTACGCCCTAGGGGATTGTCTCTACACCAAGCGCCCTAAAGCCTTATGGTTTGGTAGTCGCTGGTCGAAAGCTCGTTAAATGGGTACATTGAAAAGCTTAAGAGGGCTTAGCATTGCACAGTCAGGTGTAACCACGGGAAAGTCTGAATATCGCCTTCGTGTGTGAATAAAAGTATAATAAACCCTTTGTTGAACCTTAGCTTGTATTTATGTGTTGGACTGGTTGTTGTTTCATGTATGTGCAAAAATTCTTGACTTAAAACCCCAGTTTTCTTCCTTAGAAGTATAGCATGTGGAATCTTCGCCACTATCAAGCTTATTTGTGATATAGCACACACACACTACATCTTAGCAACAAGGTTGTGATTTTCGGATTGTATATCCTTATGACTTTAGCTTAGTTTGATGCCTTATTCATAGATCTTGTTATTTCTCTGAGGCACATCTTATTGAAATTCATAAAAGGGCTGAAATTTTGGGTTTCATTTTCATTGTAGTATAGTTTGCATAGCATGTAGTTGCATTTGTGTTTGTTGCTTGAGGGAAAGCAATAGTTCAAGTTTGGGGGTATTTGATAAGTAGGTTTTATACCTACTTATTGGCTATCAACTTGCTAGAATTATAGCTTAAATCTCAAGTGTTTTAGTGTCTTTTTATGTTTTTATCTTTGTTTTATAGGTTGCATTAAGGAAACTCATATGGTAAGCAATGGCATGGAAAAGGGCATGGATATGACAAGATGATGAGCAAGTGATGAACTAAAGATGGAGCATAGCATGGGGGTGTGGAATGGCATCTGAGCAAGGGCATGGAAAGAAGAAAGAAGACTAAATCAACAACCAAGGCACGAGCAAAGCACCAGCAAAAGATTGCAGCAAATCAGACCAGCGCGGCCACGCCAGCATGAAGGCTAAACTTGGCGCAACCGCGCCAGGAGGAGCTCGTTCTGGAGATCAGCGCGCCTGCGCCCCAAATAGACTACGAGTCTACGCGGCTGCGCCAATCAACTTCTGTTTAATGTTGACTTTTACTTAAAAACTCTGATGTAGCGTGTTTTCCATATAAGGGTGTATTTGCTAGTTACAAGACTGACATTCAATCGTTTTATTTTCTATTCTAGGGTTTTTGAGAGCTAAAGAGAGTTCTTAGCTAGCACACTACCATTTTTGGCTTCTCTCTTTGCTCTTAGTAGATTTCCATTATTAGGGTTTTAGATTTGGTTGATTGTGATCTTGAACTCAGCATTAAGGGTTATTGTGGACAGAGATTTATCAGATTTGTAATTTCCACTTCTCTTAATTCTCTTTACTTCATTTTATACTTTCAATGCTTAGATCAAATCCCATAATGGTTATTATTTCAGAGATGAACTAATCACCATTGTGGGATTCTAATGAACTTTATTGTTTAGTTTAGATCTATATTCCTCTTTGTTGTGTGTGATTATGTATGGATTGCCTAGCATGGTTGTGTTTATTGATTACATGCTTGATCACCATCTACCTTAATAATTTGTATGGAATTAAAAGACGAAGTACAAATTTAAATTTGTCCATGTTAGCATATGTTCATAAAATTTGCATGTGACAAGTTTTGTGATTCGTAATCCGGATAGGCATATACCGGCTTACCATATGTAGTCATTTAAGAGAGGTTGCACTTCAATTGATATTACTTGTAATTCACATAGACATATAGTGAGTTAGGTAATATTGATGTTCATATGGATTCTATCTCTTTTGTGGATTTTATGTGATATGGACTTGGTATATCGAAAGGTAGCCATTTCTCACCTTAATGCTCTCGACTAGCAATCCAAAATAATTAATTAGGCTTAACAAGAGGTGTATAATCTGGATGATGCATTAAGTGACATTAGGATCCCATATCTTCCCAATTTGAATCAATCGTTTACTAATTAGTTAATTTTAGTTTATAATCATTTAGTCATTAATTCACATCTTATTTACTCGTTTAAGCAGCCAGAAATAGCTAGAAAGTTGTTGCATGATAGATTTAAAGTAATTGCTTTTCTCCGTGGGAACGATCTTTACTTATCATATATTACTTGTTAACCGTGTATACTTGCACGTGTTTGTGTATGTTTTGTTAACACCGAAATAAACCAACAGGTATGTATGCGTTTCAGACATAGTACCTTTTTATGGTGTCTGAGTTGATGAGTTAAGGAAATTCGCTCCCATCCATCTCTTGTAGTCTGATAGCTTCTCCTATCAACACTTCCTTGACAATGAAAGGCCCTTCTTTGTTTGGGGCGAACTTTCCTTTGGCTTCATCTTGATTGGCCAAAACTTTCTTCAGCACCAAGTTATTTTCTTTGAATTGCCGTGTTCAGACTTTCTTATTGTAGGATCGAGCAATCCTTTGCTGATATAACTGCTCGTGAAAAATGGTTGTAGCCCTCTTTTCATCTATCAGGGACAGTTGGTGGTACCGGTCTTGCAACCACTGATCTTCGTCCACCTGAGCGTTGATTAACACTCGCAAGGACTCCATCTCTACTTTTATGGGAAGGACTGCTTCCATGCCATAGACCAATGAATAGAGGGTAGCCCCAGTAGAAGTGTGCATTGACGTTATGTATGCCAACAGGGTTAAAGGCAGTAGGTCAGGCCATTCCTTGTGATTGGCGTACATTTTTTGTATGATCTTTTTGATGTTCTTGTTGGCCGCTTCAACAGCACCATTCATCTTGGACAGATAGATGACGGAATTGAGATGCTTAATGTGGAACTTGCTGCATAGTTCTCTTTTCATTTGATTATTTAGGTTCTTGGAGTTGTCTGATACGATCACCTCCGGTTGTCCATATCAACATACGACTATTATTTCTAATGAACCCAATGATGACCTCTTTGGTGACTTTGGGAAAAGAGGCTGCTTTAACCCGCTTGGTGAAGTAATCAATCATGGTGAAGATGAGTCGATGACCATTACTGGTTTTTAGTTCTACTGGACCGATCACATCCATTCCCCACATGAAGAAAGGCTATGGTGAACTCATGTTGTGTAGCTCATTTGGAGGAGCATATATGGCATTTCCATGTACTTGGCATTGAAAGCATCTCCTGATGTGATCATCACAGTCAGCTTTGAGCGAGATCCAATAATGTCCTGTTCTTAATATTTTCTTGGCCAGTAGATGACCACTCATGTGTGGACCCCATACTCCACCCCGGACTTCATCCATCAATCTCTGGGCTTGCCCTTTATCAAGGCATCTTAACAGGCCTATTCCAGCATCTCTTTTATAGAGTGCGTCCCCGCTTAGATAGAACTTCATAGCCATTTTGTGAATCCGCTTTCATTCAGATTGGCTAGCCCCAGCAGGTGTAGATCCATCTCAGAGATATTCCTTGATGTCTTGATACCAAGGCAAATTGACAGGAGGTATTTCATCTGATACTTCTCTAATGTAATTCTCGTATGTCGGGGCTTTCTGACGTGTGAATTTGATGCAGGGAATCCCATTCCTATCGAATATTTTGATCAAGGAAGCCAACATCGCCAATGCATCAGCGAAGTCATTCCTACCCCGAGGTATATGGCTGAAGGTTATGTCATGAAATCCCCTAGATATTTTGACGACCTGCCGGTGATAAGGCAGTAAATGCAGTTCTTTGGTGTGATATGCCACAGTGGTTTGTCTAATAACCAATTCTGAGTCTCTGAAGACTAATAAATGTTTGATACCCATGGATTGGGCTAATTTTAACCCCATTATGCAGCCTTCATACTCGGCTGTGTTCTTGGTGTTGCAAAATTATAGTTTGGTAGCCACAGGATATTGTTCTTATGTACCAGAGATAAGGACTGCCCCAGCTCCGGCACCCTCCATGTTTACCGCTCCATCGAAATACATTTTCCATGGTTGGACTGTATTCTCTTGTTGGATTTGCTAAATTGTCATGATCCCATCATCCGGGAAATAAGTCTCCAGGGGCTCGAACCTTCCTGCAGGTGCTTCTGCTAATTGATTTGCAATGCCTTGACCCTTGATTGACTTCTGAGTCACGTAGATAATGTCGAACTACTGTAGGATCAACTGCCATTTGGATAGTCGATAATTCAATAGTGGCTTGTTGAATACGTATTTCAGTGGATCCATGCGTGATATGAGGTAGGTCATGTGCCTATGGAGGTAATGTTGTAACCTCATGGCGGCCCATGCTAATGCACAGCAGGTTTTCTCGATCAGGGTGTACTTCTGTTCACCGCTGCTGAACCTTTTGCTAATGTAGTAGATCGCTCTCTCCTTGCTACTATCATCTTTCTGTCCCAGCATACAGCCCATTGCATTGTCATTGACGGATAAGTACATAAATAGGTGAACTCCGTCCCTTAGGGATACCATGACTGGTGCTTCGATTAGCTACTTCTTGATGGCAAGGAAGGCTTTCTGACAATCCTCATTCCATTTGGCGGAGGAATTCTTCCTTAGTAGCTTGAAGATGGGTTCACAGGTTGCTGTGAGCTGGAAATAAATTGGCTTATGAAGTTGATCCTTCCCAGGAACCTGCATAGCTTTTTCTCTGTTTGAGGTACTGGCATCTCAGCGATGGCTTTCATCTTGTCATGGTCTAGCTCGATGCCTCGATTACTCACCAAGAATCCCAGCAACTTGCCTGATTTGACCCCAAAAGCACATTTGGCTGGATTCAGCTTGAGGTTATACTTACGTAACCTATTGAGCAGCTTCCTGAGATGGTCAAGGTGATCATCCTCCTTTCGGGATTTGATGATGATGTCGTTCACATAGACCCCTATCTCTTTGTGCATCATGTCATGAAAAAAGGCCATCATGGCTCACTGATATGTGGCTCCGGTATTAATAAGGCCAGAGGATAGTCATATATAGCATGAAAGTTCCCCAAGGAGTGATGAAAGCGGTTTTCTCCCTGTCTTCTTCAGCAACCATGATTTGATGGTAACCAGCAAAGCAATCCACGAAGGAATACATGTCATACTGCACCGTATTGTCTATCAGGATGTGGATAAAAGGTACCGAAAAATTATCCTTAAGGCAGGCTTTGTTCAAGTTACGATAATCCACACATACTCGTACCTTTCCTCCGAGTTTTGGCACGGGGACTATGTTTGACAGCCGCTCTGGGTATGTTGATACCATGATGATACCAGCTTTGAATTGTTTAACGACCTCTTCTTTGACTTTCAGACTCCATTCAGGTTTCAATTGCCTGAGCTATTGCTTAACTGGTTTGAACCCATCTTTGATGGGCATTTGATGGATGACAATGTTAGTAGACAGGCCAATCATATCTTCATGTGACCATGCAAACACATCCTGAAACTATGTTAGGAGCTTGATCAGGTCGATTTTTTGGTCTGGTGTAATGTCTAAGCCTATTTGAATTTCTTTGATGTTTTCAAAGGTTCTTATGTATCATGATAGTGGTGGTTTGGTTGAGATTTGGTTTAGGTTTGTCTTCGACCCATTCTTTGATCTCCTCGGGCACCCCATAGTCATCTTCCTCCTCTTGATCAATATCCATCAAGTCAAAGTTCAGTTCTACATTAAAGTTGTAGTCACTTTGAAAGGTTGGCATCTCATCAGCAGTGACAAACAAATCCAACTCTGGAGTCCTGAAAACAAAAAAGCTTTCACTTTAATATATGCAACTGCTTAAATATAAAAAGCATTTGGCAAAGCATGACAAAAGTTACTGCTATAGCAGTGCAATCAAAAGTAAGCAGTAAATGAAAGCATGTTACAGGACAGACAGACTCTCTGCCCCTTTACCCTTTTTGACTGAAGCACGGGACGTTTCTTCAGTTATCCAGGGTTAGATCCTCATGAACAGGGAGGATCAAGGAATTGTGCTCGTCTTCCTCGTCTCGGATAATGACTGAGACTTCCTTTACACTGAGGCCGATGTTTTTCTTTGAACTGCCCCCTTTTCCCTTCTTGATGGGAGGAATTTGAATCTGATCCTCGTTGTCACTGTCAGGGATATCATCATTCATACCCTCATAGTTTATGATAACCGGCATGTTAACAAATGGGTCCCGTCTTTCGTACATAATCATTTTTTCCCTTTTTGCTATCCCACTCAGGCTTTGGGGTTTTTCTTTCACCTACTAGTATGATTGGAGGAAACAGCATGGCTGATACCATAGTAGGGATCTTCCTTATTGGCTTTATGAAACTAGCATCGGTGAAATTTGGTAGCAGTATGGTGGAAGCATGAGCCTTAGGGTGCTTATGTGGATTCCGGTGGCTTTACCCCGATGAATAACCCAATCCGGCTCTCCCTGACTGGCTCGAGATTTGGACTAGGACTTGTAATACCTTATTAGTTCTTTCCTAACCTTTCTCCAGGTTCGAAGCCCAAAGATACCATCTCTTGGCCTACTGTCATTACTTCTAGGGAGACCTTTGGCTTTAGGGCTGGTGCTCCGATAGGTAAATATTGAGTATCACTCACCTCCGGGGCTTGAAAACTAGCAGGTTCAATCCCTGCATTCAGGATGATCACCGACATGTCTCCCTGTATGCAGACAGGGTATTCCGATTCGGCATTGACCGTGATGAGGTTGCCATTGATAATGTATTTGAGCTATTGATGGAGGGTGGATGGCACTGCCCCTGCCATGTGTATCCATAGTCTGCCCAACAACAAGTTGTATCCAGTAGTGATGTTGAGCACCTGAAAGGACAAATAAAAAGTATGCGGACCAATCTCTAGTGGAAGCTCTATTTCTTCCAGAGCTTGTCGGCGAGATCCATCGAAAGCCCGGATGACCACATGATTGGTTTTGATCCGGTTTGGGTTAATCTTCATTCTTTCCAAGGTATCGTAGGGATAGATGTTGAGGGATGATCCTTCATCTATGAGCACACCTCCGATCACATACCCGAAAGATATCACAGCTATGTGTAGAGACTTGCGATGACCCGTCCCTTCTGCAGGTATATTATCATCAGTGAAAGATATCACATTGCTGTTGAAAATGTGTTCTACCACATAACAGAATTTCTTGGCATCCACAGTATGGGGTAGGTGGGCTTCTTCCAGTACTTTCACCAGAATATTGCGATGATCCATTAAGGATAAGACCAAGTCTAGGATGGACATTTGCTTGGGTGCGTCTTTCAAACTTTGCACCACCTTGATTTCATTGTGTCCCATTTTGTTGAGGAACTCTTCGATTTTCTCATCGATCACTTTTTCTTTAGCTTTGATGACTGGCTTGATCACCCGCTAAGGCAGGTACAGTGGATTATCCTTTGGTACTATGGCAATGTTGTTTGAAATGGAACCTTCGTCATTCTCGTAGTTCCATGGGACCCTCTTCAAACTGATAACTGGATACTAAGGTCTGAATGGCAAGATTAAAGTCTCTGGTGCGGCCACCTTCACAGGGTTTTGTGTTTCTTGGACCCCTTTCCCTGGCAGTACTAAGGGTGTGAGGGTTGATTCACTATCACAGGACACAACAGCCACTGTATCCTGATTCCACACAGTGGGAATAAAGAGAGTGTCTTCATCTGGGGGCCATAATCCCAATTCCCTCTTATCAATTCACCGCTTTCAATCATGTTCAAAATCAAGTTACGAAATACCCAGCAATCTTCAGTATCATGGCCGGGTGCATTGGAGTGGTACTAACAGATTTGGTCAGGCTTGAACTTTCTGGATCACGGGTTCAATGGAGGTAATAAATCTACAACCATTCCCTCGTTAATTAACATTTGGAGGATTTCCTCCATTGGCTGGCTCAAGTTAGTGAAATTTCTTCGAAATAAGAATTTTCTACCATCTCGGCAATTCTCATCTTTGACCATCTTGTCGGCCCAGGGTTCATGCTCATGAGATCGGTAGTGATCCCTCCTGGAGAAGTGAATGATCTCCGGTGTGGGAGGACGATCGGCATCAGACTGGTTGGCCTGGTTCATCATCTGTCTGGTGATCTGATGTTGGTATATGATCAGTTCTGCTAACTGGTCAATTTGTTCGTTGATAGACCTTATCTCCTGCTTTATCAAGAATCGCCTTTCTGAGACTTCCCAACTGTCTGGGCTGTTGTTCCTGGATTGAGATGATTCTTCGACATATCGGAGGTATTTGGATCCTCCTCTATTTTCTGTACTGATCATGTTGGCACTCTCTTTTTTGTGCTGAGGGAGGGGATTGTCTTGTACGTGTGGTTGTTCTGGTTTGGTCACCAAAATCTCTCCATTGTCAATCAAGTCTTGGATTTGGTGCTTGAGAGACCAATAGTCTTGAGTGTCATAGCCCAGGGATCCGGAATGGTAAGCACACTTCTTGCTTGGGTCAAAATTCCGTCCACCAGTGTTAGTTGGTGGAAGGAGTTGGACAATCTTCTTCTGTGCCGTGAACAGCTTTAGCACATTCTCGAGTGAATCCCCTAGAGGGTGAAAGTTCTTCGACGCCTGACCTCCATATTTTTCTGAAATGGAGGGTTTGAAGGCTATGCTGAAGCATGGAAAGGGGTATAGTTTCTCCTTTGAATGGGTATACTGTTTGACTCGCCTCTTGGATTTTGTCCTTGAAACACTAAGGACACTTCTTCGTCTTTCTTTTTATGTACCCTCTGGGGATTTACTCCCATAATTTCCGGACTGGATATGCGCAGCAATAGTTTTGAGGGCGGTTAGATCCTTTATCTTCCCGGACTTGAGCCCCATTTCTGCCATCTCGCCATGTTTGATCCTTTCAGAGAATGGTTTTCCTATGCCTGCTAGGACCCTCTCATAATATGGAGCTTCTTTAATGTCGATGAAGGTCATGACTATCTCAGACTCAGTCATAGCTAGGGTGACATGTGCTGCAACCCGCCTCCGGCGTTGGGCATATTCTCTGAATGATTCAATGTTTTGTTTCTTAATTTTGGTTATCTGGTATCTGACTAGAGCCAGCTGAGATTGGAAGCTATATTGACTCAGGAAAGCATGTGCCAGTTTTTCCCAACTGTGAATCTTAGAGTTGTCCAGACAGGCATACCAGGCTCTAGCCTCACCAGTTAAACTTTTCTAGAATAACTGCATTCGAAGTTTCTCGTCCTCTGCATAGGATCCGAGTTCTCTAATGAATACCTCCAGGTGTGTATAAGGGTCTCCCAATCCATCGTATTTCTCAAAATCAAGAGTTCTAAAATTTTTTGGATAACGAGCCCCAGGGAAAATATAGAGGTCTTGATAATTGACAATGACAAAGGCCCAAGTCCCTTTGATAGACCGAATGGTTTCTTCCATCTGCTGTACTTTCTTCAGAATGTCACCAGCTTCCTGTTCTTTGCTAAGGACGGTGATTTCAGGGGTTTTGTTGGTTGTGTCCTGATTTTGTGGTCCAGGAATCTGAGTCTCGACTTTTTTGGTCTCTTAATTGCCACCACTACCACCAGGTGTTCCTGGTTCTGTGTGAGCTTGAGTGTAAGACCCCAACTTTTTTATGAATAAGATTTAATTTCCTCTACATATTGTTTTAAATAGTAAGGTGTTGATTTGATAAATGTGATAAGTTATAAGTGATATGTGCAACTTTTGCAAAGTACGCAAGTGGTCATAAAATATTTATTGTGTCGGGGAATATTCTTTTTGTCGAAAAATATTCGTACGACGGTGTAGTCATTAGTGGGCCCCATAACGGAAAACTGTCAGATGAAGAAAATGACAAGAATATGTTTTCTAAAAATAACGGCAAAACTGTTACCGTTATACTATTGAAATACCCGGTGGTTAAAGAACAGTAATACGCGTTGTTGCACATTAGCACACGGTATTGCACAGTATTTTAAATTATTGATTCTTACGTAAGAGGTCACTCATTTAATAATTGTCACAGTAACCACTGCACAATATTTCATATTATTAAATCAATAATAGTTACACATATTATTTACGTGATATTATTAGATAACATTATTGACCATGTCTAAAAAATTCTGTCGAGGAAAGGGGTTAGATTATGTAGTTGCGCGCCAGTATAGAGAAATCTTTATCAGAAAGCCCCCTTTTTTCTGGAAATAATCTGGTTGATAATATTATGATTCTATAATATTAATTGGGAATAATAATTTATGAATAAAAAAAAATTGTTGATAATATGATAAGTAAATATTTTTCCAATTTTGGTATAAATGGAGGAATTTTTAGCAAGTGGCATTTGTTGAAAGTTGACTATTTTATCTTATTCAATAAAATAATTCATTCAAATATATTATTATAATATTATATTATAATAGTATAATGTGATAATATAATAGCATAATTTTATAATTTAAATGGTAACATTATTATAGTAAATTCATGGTATAAAAATAAAATGAGGTGGAAGATAGCAAATTGAATTAAATTCTTTTAATTGTTATAAATGTTTTTTGAACTTAAAACTTGTGGGTGGAGGATTTTAAATGTGCTGGAAAGTTTTTCAAAAAGGTGGTGCTGGAAGAAAAAAAAAAAGAAAAAATCAATCGTATGTATTTTTTTTTCAACTTTGGTGTGCTAGCATTTTCTTATAAATAGGGTACACCATAATTAAAAAATTCTTCCTCTATACTATTGAGCGCACTTCTTATGAGTATAAGGATACTTTGAGTGTGGATAACAGTGCAATATTTCTTCAACATAATCTCCGTTATTCAAGTCAGAACTACTTTCCTATTAAGGTAAAGGATATTATTTTTCTCATAAATGATGATATTTTCTTTCAATATTCGTAATGAATATTATTTTCTTTCATATTCCATATTATGAAAGTAATAATATTTCATTTCATATTCCTAAATTTAAACTTACTACGGTAAGTATTGTTTCTAAAATTCCTGAAATGATCAGAAATTCCTTGAGTTTTGCGCTTCATCTAATATCATTTCACCGGAATATTGGTCTGAACTTTCTTATGAAATTTTTACCTTTTCATGTCGGGGTACTATTCATACGTACGGTACTATTCATAATTTTTTTTTCTTTTCTTTGTCCAAGTTATCTCTTATGGATCTTATTCTTAAAATTGGATCCATGTTTTGATCTTCATACTTACAATTTGAATATATTCTTGAACTCTTGATAAATTGATTTATAAATCTCTAATATTTATCCTTTATTTCACTTGACTCGTTCTTAATATCATTGTCATAATCCTTAAACTTAAATTGTGGTGAAAGTTATCTTTGGCCCGTAGTGCAAAGATGAACTGTTGATTGATGAATATCTTTGGCCCATAGTGCAAAGATGAGCTGTTGATTTATGAATATCTTTGGCCTGTAGTGCAAAGATGGACAGGTGTTTGACATGATCATGACCACTGGTGATACAAATGAATATCCTTGGCCCGTAGTGCATGGATAATTCGTTGATTGAAAATATTATTGATTGGTGTTACAGGGATAAAATATTGATGATGGAATTTTATATCATAGAAGATAGTAGACATCATTCTCTACTTAACTCTTCTAATGAATTGTTATTTCTGATGCAGTTGTTGATCTAAAATTTGTTGTCCATAATATTTTATCTGATTTGTTAAAGACTAACGATAATTTATTCTTCATTATCTTAGTCATAATATTCTTTACTGGGCTAGTTAAGCTTACCCTTTTCTTCCATTGTTCTCTTCAGGAAATGAGAATATCGCAGGGACTAGTCGAGGAATAGAGTGATGGTCCGAGATAGAGCTGTAGAAGTCCTCAATATTTTATAAAATAGTGTGATAATAATTGTAATGAGGACTTATTTGAGTGTTTATATTTTTGAATTATATACGATCTGTATTGAAACTCACAGTTTGTGTGGACGTATTTTGCACGACCGTATAATAGTTGGAATTTGAAGATGTGTATTTGGAGTCTGTACCATATATTTGGAGACTCAGAATGGGTTGTGTATTGAACCTATTTTGGGTGCGTCACATTGGGCTTGCTTCCCTTTAAGAGCTTTGCTTTGCTCTCTCAGGAAACTGGCCAATTCGGCTATCTAATTCTTCAATTCTTCAAACTCCTCCCTAGAGACAGGGGTGGATTCTGGCTGAGCACTAGAAGTCATGTCCGTGGATGGACTAAGTGCCTTCTTAGACTTAGATCTAGTGACACGACCAATTTTTCACTTATAACAAAACGTAGGCGTGTCAATTTCCTGAGGTAGGTAGGGATAGGATGCATGCCATGATGTGTTTTTGTGGTTTTTTAATCTTATCCTGTAAAATGTAGGTTAGTTATTTTGATGACAGGATAACATGACAGGATGTATATGACAAGGAATGTAAATTTTTATTATGATATTTACATTTGGAATTGAAAACTTGACATTGTATTGAAAGAGGAAGGCATAAAGAAGCTTCCCATCGGATTTGGTTAATCAGAGGTTGACCTATCTTAGGCTACTCTCGCGGCTTTTTGGCATGAAGTTCCCCAGATCATCGCAATCTACTAGAGGGGAAATTAATTCGATCTTTCAACTAGAGCGAATCTGGGTGGTGCATTTTTATGAGCCCTAGAGACTTGGCTGTCCCCAGAGACATTACTTATCACCTACTGGTTTGGCCTCCCAAAGGAGGAATCACACAACATACATTCACATACATCGCGTCTCACCGTTATGCATATGATGACATGGGTGCGAAGCACTAATATAGGTGCGAAGCACTAAAAAAGCAGGAAAGCATTCATTCACATTGTTTCAATGTAAAGACACAGCATTCACGCATTCATTCAATGTAAAGACGCAGTATTCACACATACTCAGATATGAATGGGAAATGTTTGAAAAGATTTGAACACGGCCTAAGCCCTCTACTGTCCCCAGTAGAGTCGCAACTTGTCAACGTTGGAAAAAAATCCGTGGGTCGGGTCACAACCCGGATCTTTCTCTCTTCCTAAGTTATCTCTACCCTTACTCTTTTTATTGCGAAAAAAAAGGTTTTGAAGGGTTTTTTAGAAAAAGGCCAATATGTATCATGTCGACGATTGAACGTTTTACAGAGTCGCCAGTTGGTAGATTTGAAATGGTTGTACCAACTCAACCGAGTTTAATTTGAAAAGAAACCCAATTGTTGGACACTGTCAAAACTGGATCTTTGAAACCGAAGTTTTAAGTTTTGGGGCTTGGTTAAGTGTGGGGAAGGTGTCAGGCACCCCATAACTCCCGTATAAACACGGTACCGCATTTTTTTAATATTTCCCTTTTAAATCTGCAATGTGTGCGTGTGAATGCTGGAAGAAATTGGGCCTATGTTTGATGGAAAGCACGTCTATGCATCATTGAACCTATATACGAAGGGTTTGACTTGATTTACAAAAAGTCTTTGATTTGATTTGCAAAAGTGTTTGATTTGATTTGCAAAAGCTTCTTTTTTTCGAAAAAATTATTGAATGATGTTTTGAAATAAGGTTTTCAAACCCTTACGCTATCATAGGAATTGAAGCATATCGATACTTCAGTCTTATCTTTTTAGCCTTAAGGCTCAATTTAAATGGTGATTGTCGGGCTGCGAAGCATCCTCGACCACAACATATATATACAAGTGTCGGTCTCCTCATGGGCATGATAGCCATCGGAGTGACTCTGACACGACAAACCTTATTTTCACTATGTTGAGACCTTAAATCCGAATAACCGTTTTAAGGTCTTTTGTATGTACCCTTTTATAGAAAAACTGGCAGGGTACATCTGTAAAGTGGAGTTTGTCCATCGTGGAAATCATATTTTGATCAGTTTGATCATGAATCCCACGATTCCTAGGCTCACATATGAGTAGCCAATAAACCTGTACAGCTCAAATTTGTACAGAAATATATCCAAATATCGCTAGAACCAAGGATTCATCAGTAAATTCTGGCTTGCACATGGCTGAAGTATCTCGTTCCCACTAGATAGCGATCTAAGGGCCGCGAGGTAGCTTTTATAACTGAAACTAGAAAAATGCTAGATTTAAATAAATCTCAGCCATTCTAGCTTTCCGGTTCTGTCTAGACCTATTTTAAACCGTTTGAAAGCTAGAGTTGGCAAGATTTAAAGAAATTTAGTTCGGCCGTAGAAATGTCAATACCGATTCGTATCAAATAAATATTTAAAGCAACAATTTAAAAAAATGAGTAAAATGATATATATATATATATATATATATATATATGAAAGCTGTAAAGGGCTATCGATTTTCACGCTTGTTTCCGGACTGGAAAGTAAATATATATATATATATATATATATTCAAAAACACTGTAAAAAGCCACGGAATGATCCAAGCTTGACAGAAATGAAATGAATACATAAAAATTGTAAAAGGGCAATGGGTTTTTACGCCTGTGCCTAGACTAGGAATTAAAATATATATAGTTAAATATTGACAGAAAAGTAGTCAACCAAGACTAGGAAGATAACCCAGTGTGGTGAATGTTGCAGATATATATATATATATATATATATATATACATACATACAACAGTAAAAAGGCCACAGAATGATCTAGGCCAAACTGGAATGTAAATATATATATATATATAGACTAAAAAGTAGTCAACCAAGACTGGGAAGATAACCCAGTGTGGTGAATGTTGCTTATATATGCATATTTAAATATAAAAACAATAAACTACTGCAGATTTCCCATCCGGGATTGACAGAATTGAAAAGTTAGTATATATACAGTTAAATATATACAAAAAAAGCCAAACTTGGACTGGGAAGATAACCCAGTCCGACGAAGTTGCTAATAACAAAGATACAAGTATATAAAAGCTACTGGAAGCGACAGATCGTCAATCCGAGTGGTAGAAATACCAGAAAATGCGTTTAGGTACTAAAATGAACCAAAAGTTGACGAAAACATCCACAGAACTGAGTTTCGGGTATATTTAGAAAATAAAACTTGATATGCAAGTGTATAAAAGTACGAAAAAGTAATAATAACTTTTTGATCGTCAAAATACTCACAATGGACTGCTACACGGGCTTTTTGCCAAATCGTAGGATTTAAACGTCCAAATCTATCGATTATTTTCTGATATGTGGTAGTATGTGGGTATATCTACGTGTTAGCGTGAAAAAATTTGGGTTTAAAAGATAAGAAAATAGCTAGAAAACCAAACAGGCAAGGGTTCAGAGCGTTTCTAAATTTTTGAAATGAGATGGGGGGCCACCTCATTTATATAGGCCAAGGAGCCTCCACTCTACCTGCTGCTGCCACAGGTAGAGGTGCGACTCCACATGGTATGGGCCTTGTAGTGGGTTCCATCGTCTCGAAGTACGTGCACTCCGAGCAATGCGTGGTCTGATTTTAAACTTTCTAACTTTTGATCGGAGCGTCCGTTTGAGGCATGCTTTACCTTTCCAGAAAGCCCTCACCAAGAGTGTCACAATGACATGTGATAAAATGTTTTCCAGGTCCCAGAAGACGGGTTCATAACCAGGTCTTCGATTCCTCACAGTTTATCCATTGAGCTGTCTTGCGAAGTTTGCACTCGGGATCATCATTATGGTTCGTTCTAACCTTAGTGGAATTAATTTGTCTTGAGTTTGACCGAATAAGCTTAAAGTTGGTAAAATGATTGTTTTGCCCCTCCCGAGGTTGCCTTCAGTGTCGGCATGGCCTTCGACTGACTTCCTGGGTTGTTTCCAAGATTTGGATCCCATTCGAGTCTGTTATCCTCAGTATTATCTCTGAGGCTGACTTGGTCCTCCAGGTTTTCCTTTGGAGATGTTGTGATGCTTCAGGATTGTTTCCAAAGTTGACCTGACCTCCTGGGTTGAGACCGGGGATGACCTGTATCTCCTAGGTTGAGACCGGGGTTAACTTGTACCTCCTGGGTTGAGAACGGGGCTGACCTGTACCTCCCAGGTTGAGACGAGGGCTAACCTGTACCTCTTGAGTTGAGACTGGGGCTAATCTGTACCTCCTGGGTTGAGATTGGGGCTGATCTGTACCTCCCGGGTTGAGACTGGGGCTGACTTATACCTCCCAGGTTGAGACCGGGGCTGACCTGTACCTCCCGGGTTGAGACCGGGGCTGATTTGTACCTCCCAAGTTGAGACCGGGGCCGACCTGTACCTCCTGAGTTGAGACCGGGGCTAACCTGTACCTCCCGGGTTGAGACCGGAGTAGACCTGTACCTCCCGGGTTGAGACAGGGGCTGACCTATACCTCCCGGGTTGAGACCAGGGCTGACCTGTACCTCCTGGGTTGAGACCGGGGCTGACCTGTACCTCCCAGGTTGAGCCCGGGGCTGACCTGTACTTCCTGGGTTGCGACCAGGGCTGAGCTGTACCTTCCGGGTTGAGACCGGGGCTGACCTGTACGTCCCGGGTTAAGACCGGGGTTGACCTGTACCTCCCGGGTTGAGATCGGGATTGATCTGTACTACCC
The DNA here is from genome assembly GCA_020205555.1 of Panax stipuleanatus. Taxonomy (NCBI): domain Eukaryota; kingdom Viridiplantae; phylum Streptophyta; class Magnoliopsida; order Apiales; family Araliaceae; genus Panax; species Panax stipuleanatus. The sequence continues at coordinate 79,812,210 of CM035123.1, forward strand.
GGGTTGAGACCTGGGTTGATATATACTTCCCATGTTGAGACCGGGGCTGATCAGTACCTCCTAGGTTAAGGGCTGATCTATACCTCCCGGATTAAGACCGGGGCTGATCTATACCTCCTAGATTGAGACTGGGGCTGATTTGTACCTCCCAGGTTGAAATCGGGGCTAACCTGTACCTCCCGAATTGATACCGGAGCAGATCTGTAACTTTTTGGTTGAGATTGGGGCTGATATATACCTCCCAGGTTGAGACCGGGGTTGACCTGTACCTCCCGGGTTGAGACCGGGGCTGACCTATACTTCCCGGGTTGAGACCGGGGCTGACCTGTACCTCCTGGATTGAGATCGGGGCTGATCTGTATTTCCCGGGTTAAGACTGGGGCTGATTTGTACTTCCCGGGTTGAGATCAGGGCTGATCTGTTCCTCCCGAGTTGAGACGGGCAGATCTGTACCTCCTGAATTGAGACCAGGGCTGACCTGTACCACCTGGGTTAAGCCCGGGGCTGACCTATACCTCCCAGGTTGAGACCGGGGCTGACCTGTACCTCCCGGGTTGAGACCGGGGTTAACTTGTACTTCCCAGGTTGAGGCCAGGGCTGATCTGTACCTCCTGGGTTGAGACCGGGGCTGACCTGTACGTCCTGGGTTGAGACCGGGTCTGACCTGTACTTTTTGGGTTAAGACCGGGGCTGATCTGTACCTCCCAGGTTGAGATCGGGGTTGACATATACTTCCCGGGTTGAGACCGGGGCCTACTTGTACCTCCCGGGTGGAGACCGGGGTTGACCTGTACTTCCTGGGTTGAGACCGGGGCAGACTTGAACCTCCTGGGTTGAGACCGGGGCTGATTTATAATTTTCGGGTTGAGACCGGGGCTGACCTGACTGGCCGGTATTGAGACCGGGGTTGAGTTGTTGGCACGGTATTGAGACCGGGGTTGATTTAACTGCCCGGTATTAAGATCGGGGTTGATTTAACGGCCCGATATTGAGACCGGGGTTGATTTGATTGCCCGGTATTGAGACTGGGGTTGATTTGACGGTTCGATATTGAGATCAAGGTTGTGTTAAAAAGACAGTTTTTTCCTCCTACAGTGTTAGTAACAAAGAAAGAAAATTTTGAGTGTCTACAAAGGCATTAAGCCTATTGGGTGTAAATGGGTTTTTAAAGAAAGACTGGAGCGGACGGCAAGGTAGAGACCTTTAAGGCCCGACTGGTTGCAAAAGGTTTCAAACAAAGACAAGGAGTTGACTATGATGAAACCTTCCCACCTAGTAGCTATGCTCAAGTCTATTCGAATTTTGCTTGCGATTGCATCTTATTACGACTATGAGATTTGGCAAATGGACGTGAAAATAGCCTTCCTCAATGGGAAACTTAAGGAGGATATGTATATGACACAGCCAGATAGATTGGTTTTAAAGGTTGGAACAAATTAAGTCTGTAAGCTACAATGATCCTTTTATGGATTAAAGCAAGCTTCTCGTAGACGGAACATCCGTTTTGATGAGAAAATCAAAGAGTTTGATTTTATCAAAAACGAGGATAAACCATGTGTGTACAAGAAGGTTAGTGGGAGCGCTGTTTCATTCCATGTATTATGTGTTGATGATATATTACTGATAAGGAATGATATTCCTATGCTATAATCAATCAAAATCTGGTTATCTAAACACTTCTCCATGAAGGACGTGGGAGAAACATCCTATATTTTGGGGATAAAGATCTATAGAGATAGATCTAAAAGGATGCTTGGCTTATCCCAAGGAACGTACATTGACTCGATGCCAAAGAGGTTTAGCATGGAAGATTCCAAAAGAGGTCTCATGCCAATGAGCCATTGAATACATCTCTCCAAGAAACAGGCCCCAAAGACACCTGAGGAGAGAGACCGTAAGAGTAAGATTCCTTATGCTTTAGCAATATGATCTATCATGTACGGTATGATATATACTAGACCGGATGTCACTCATGCACTTAGTGTAATAAGTAAATATCAGTCGAATCTAAGAGAAGAGCACTGGAAGGCAGTGAAAATATCCTAAAGTACTTACGAAGGACTAAGGATGTATTTCTTTTGTACGGTGGGTTTGAATTAAAACTCGAGGGCTTCACAGACTCAAGTTATCAAATGGGTCAAGATGACAATAAATCCATTTCGGGGTATGTGTTTACTTTGAACGGAGGCGCAGTGAGTTGAAATAGTTCCAAGCAGCAAACAATTACTGATTCAGTGACAGAGTCAGTACATAACTGCAAGTGAAGCTGCAAAAGAAGTTGTTTGGATGAAGAAGTTCATAACAGAACTTGGCGTGGTTCCTAGCATTAGAGGGGCAGTCCCTTTGTACTATGATAACACCGGAGCTGCTGCACAAGCTAAAGAACCCAGGTCTCATCAGAAATCCAAACACGTGTTGCGGCGATTTCACTTAATCAGGGAGATCATTGAAAGAGGAGACGTCACCTTGGAGCGTGTAGACTCTTAAGACAACATTACAGATCCATTTACTAAAGCTTTAACACAACAACAGTTTGATCATCACTTAGAGAAGATGGGTATGAGACACCATGGCGATTGGCTTTAGTGCAAGTGGGAGATTGAAAGTAGTATGCATACAAGTATTCATTTATTAAAAGCATTTAATTATCTACATGATGTTGTTTTTATAATATGTAAATAAAACATAGTTTTAAGTAATGCTTTTAGAATCATGATGTTGATCATGCTAATGAGATCTAAATTCTTAGATAGCTTAAAACTAAAATAGTTCCCAATCGATGGATTACTAAAAAGGATATTAGTAAATCCGGATAGATTGGTACGTATGTTGCTTGCTCATTGGATGAAGATGATTGATCTAATGATCATTTGTGTGGAGACACTAAAATAAGTATGTAGGTGCTTATTGGAGAATAAGTACAATGAACGTGACTCGCTAAGGAATACCTAATGGAGTTTTACTCGCCTGTCAATAGGAATTCCTAATGTGATAGTAGTACATGTGATCCTCAGACTTTAGATCATCATAGTATCTTGTGTATAATGAATTATACTTTGACTTATTCCTTAAGACCCTTAGGGTTTATCAAAGGGTATACTTGGATGTAATATGTTATATATAGAGATAATGAATGATCAATAAAGAATCTACCGCTTCTAGTAAAAGGAGATATGTCCTATATGATTCGATAAATGACAACCTAGGAATCCTTGGCCAAGGTGGAATGAAATTAGAAAGGAGTTTCTAATTTGCATTATTTGGAGTTGTGCATTTTCTGATCGGAATACATATAATTAAATAAAATAAGGCTTGACAGTAATTCCATATCTTATATTTAATTGGGATATTATATGGTGGAAGGATTGAATTGTACGGTAACTATTAACTCAAAGGTTTTTTTATGATTAATGTTGAAATCTATATTATCTGGAAAGTCGTTGATTGCTAGGGAGGTCGATCCCTATTGTAGAATAAATATTATTTATTTAAATAGATTATTAGTTTAATTTTTTTATTTAAATAAGATTAGAATTGTTCTAATTGATTTATTCACAGCCGGTTTAATATGGAGAACCTAAAGGGTCACACCATAAAAGGAAGAATAATTATTTAAGAAGATAATGACATAATCGTAATAATATGTTAAGTGTAATTAATTTAATCTATAGTGATAGAATAAATTAAATAGCTTAATATTTATTATTTAATATTTTAAAAATATTAAATATAAATTAATAAGAGGAGTCTTATTAATATTATTACAATTATTATTATTTTAATTTCTAAAGGAGCTTAGGAATTAATTTAATATTAGTACTCTCATTTATTTCTAATAAGATTAGGAGGCAAATTAATTAAAAGAGTTTAATTAATTATTCCCAATGTGTTGGGAAGCCTAATTAATTAAAGGAGTTTAATTAATTAAATAAAACCTATTTCAAATTAGATTAGAAGGGTTAAACAATATCTATATAAGAGGAGTCTTATATTAGATATCAGTTGATGAAATTCTAATTGTTGGAGAGAGTACTCCTTTTCTATAGAGAATAGAAAAACTAGGGTTTAGCCAACCACCCTCTTTCTTGAACAATTCCTCTTCTTTGGTGGTTCACCTCTAGAGGCCAAACACTTGGGTGGCTAACGTTGATCAAAGGAAGGAATCAATCCCGGATATTCAATGAGATCGCGAAGAACATGGAGTTGAACTCGTACCTGTGAAAGCTTAGCTCTACAAGGGTATGAATCTAATCTCCTTCTATTTTGTTTTAATTAATAAATGTGCATAAAGGATGATCCGAGTAATTGGTTTGTAGAAAATTTTAAACTCTAATTTTACCATGCTTCCGCTAATTTTTGCAATTTGATTGCGCCACGATTTCTTACAAACCTAACATGTGCACCTTCTTAAAGCAAAGAAATAGTGCAAGCTTATTGTTGCCCTCTTCCTTACTAGACTCCTCTAAATTACCGAACTGCCGAGTTCCTCATGGGCTCTCCCTTTATCTATCAGACTCTCTCTCTCTCTCTCTCTTTATACTAGTATTCAGTAGGTGAAGCAACTTTGAAACATGAATTGGGAGCTCTTATTTATAGGGGAAATCCTCTACGTATTTTATCCATGTACATGAACACATACGGGTACTTAGTCCAGCACAACTGGTTTTTGGTCCAGCACGAGTTGTCTTTGCACAGCGGTTAAGGAAGATTTGGTCGAAATCTACTTACTAACCCACCTTAACCATGCTGCATGACAGTCCTTTCTCACTTTATCTTGAGCCCAAGCAACCTAGGGTGGCTGTGGGCCAATGCTGAGTTTGCTAGCAGTACTATAATCATTGTTTATTATTACCCTTTAACCTTTGGTTATCTCATTATATACAGATTTCTAATTTTTGGGTTAACCTTTCTTGACTATCATTTTTGGGCTTACTGCCCTTAATTTCAACTTGTCTTGTCTAATATCATCTACATAAACTTTGGTTTCTAGCAGTTGCCTGCAACACAATTCAATTGGGCTAGTGATGTTACTCGGTTGGACTTAAACTTGGCAACCACTTAGCAGTCCATACTCTTCACAACCAGATTATTTAATTCTTCCATGAATCACAATTAAACTTGGTGAACCACATATAATGTTAACAACATCAACACTTATTAATTACCAACCTGATATCAACTATCCTTTGGACCTATAAAAACTCCCTTTTTCATAGCTTAATTAAATACTTGAATTAACTCCTCACGAATCATTATGCAACACAAGACTCATCATATTAAGCTTAGTTAATTCATAACTTAAGCTCAACCACATAATAAACATAAATGCACATAGTTATTATCATATAATTCTCATTTTAATAATAATAATCTTTCCAATTTATCGGGTATTACAATTACCCTCTTCTAGTATAACAAGAAAAGCATTAACACTAAGATTAATGTAGCGCTTGCAAGAATACTAAGTACCAATTTAATATGGCCCAATAGTTAAATGCGGACACTCATACCTATAAATATTTATACATTTCGCCCATCACATTTATTTAAGCTAGCAAAATAGTTAACACCTACATTATTAAAAAAGATGGTTTCATGTAATTTAAATAATTCATGGTAGTACCCACCATTCTCCTTATTTGTCACCAAAATATACTTTTAAATGAAATTATTTATATTATAATTATTTCATTAATCTCATAGGTAGACTTATGTCAAGAATATTTTCCAATTAAGCCCTGGTGGCTTCTCTTTTCGTTTTGAATAATAAAGGTATACATTTAATAATACCCTTACTTACTATATCTCATAAAATTTATTTAACTCCACATATTACTGTCTTTTCATTATAAATAAGTAATATTTATATTGTCTCATATGTGACAACCCGAAAAATCGGATTGTCTAGAAATTTAGTTTAAAGAATTATTAATTAATAAAATGAATTTTTTATTAGTTATATTTGGTGTTATGTGTTTAAAGGTCGTTCTATGACCTAGAAGATGCGAATGTGGTTAGGATTCTGGCTATATGCTAGAATTAAATGATTTGAATTTCCAATACGAAAATAAAAGTTTTTCGAGAAATTTTCAAAAAATCACTATTCATTCGTTTCTGCTCGGGAATTATTTTTGAATTTTCGAGAAACGCGTAATGATAGGATTTGAAGACGAGATGGAATATCTAATAATATTTCAGTTATGGCTCGCGAAGTTTTTGCCTGCGGACTTAAAATCCTAAGGGTTAGGGAAAGTGAAATCGAGGAAGAAATGATTAAGTGTAATAATAAGGATTATTGTACATAACGAATACGAGTATAATAATAGTTATTATACAAGTATGGTACGAGATGAATGCGATGTATAATACGAACATCATACAAAGTATATACGAAGAGAATATGAGAATTATACGATAAGAATATGATAATTCTTAATGGACTTTAACTATTGGACTTGGACTTTGTCAAGCCCAATTGGTGAATGATTAAGGCCTAATGATTATTTAAATCAAGCCCGAAGTTAAGCCCAATGAGAATTAACTCTAAACCCAAACTAAGAACCGAACCCGTGGGTCGAACCGATGGGTCATCGGGTGGGTAAAACTCATGGGACAACCCATGATGGCACATGGGGGCATATGGGGGACACATAGGGACACATGGGAGAGACATGGGTAGCACATGGTTTTTCCTTGGTGGAGAAGAAAGGTTAAGGAGGTGGGGATAGTTGAGGAGGTGGGGAATAAAGACTCTTTTACCCTCACTTGGTGATTTCTATATATAGTAAGCCTAAAGTTTGATTTGTGTTTTCACAAATCGCCAACTCATATATTGAGAGAGAAGAGAAGATAGAAGAAAGAGTAAAAGCAAGAGAAGAAGCAAAGAAGCTAGAACAAACTCAAGAACAAGCAAGAACGATAAGAGAGATTACGATGAACGGTATAGTGTAAGCCATATGCAACGCTAAGCGAACGACGATAGTATGTATTAAAGGATCCTGTGAAGATCAAGATGATCGGTGTCCTGCTATGGTAAGGTGATATGGTTGCGAGTACCATTAGCGTCACAAGATGAAGTGTCATTCGTCATATAAATGAGCGTGAAGATCAAGCGAAGACTTGTAGAATAGTTAGTTAAACTATTCTGTAGATGTGGTGACTAGTTAAGTCACACTTGTAAGATGTAAGGAATAATGTAATTATCATTATTTGTAATGAATGAGGTTTTAAGGTAATAGAACTTGGGAATAGCATATGTATGTTTTTATATTTAGTTATATAATGATGTATGTTTGGAATGAGATGTACTCGTGATGTACGGAATCCGAGTGAGGCGATAGACCGGAATTCGGGGTGTCACAAGTTGGTATCAGAGCTGATAGGTTATAAATCTTAGGTATTGGTACCTAAGGCTATAATCTGAGAGGGAAGGGTAAGGAAATTGTTATATAACGATTACAGAAGAAGATCACCACGTGATCATATTAAATCGTACTAGCAGATTTTCTGTTAAACGATGGATGAATTATAGTTAAAGGCTATAATGGAATGGTACTAGGAAGTAGTACGAGCAGAAGAACTCTGAAGAGTTGTAAAGGATAGAATACGAATTAAAGCAAATTCGTATTAGGTATGAAAAAAGTTAGAAGTTGTAAGGTCGCGCTATCAATATGTATATGGCGAGAAGGTGAATCTTTTCTCATGTGCATTTTGGATAGTTAGAGAATGATAACGTAAGTGCGGGTTCTTGAAACTCATACTTATGAAAAGTTTGTGACTTATAGTTATATGATATGTTTCTGAGCCTCTAAGCGTATAGAAAGTCCTTGATTTGTTCTTGGATTACATATTGTGAATATAAGTTCTTAAACACATATGGTTGTGGAAAGTTTTTGAACACATAAAGTGTGGTAAGTTGATAAACTATACTATGGTATAGGCATGTTTAGACTAAAAACAAGTTATTTTCAATATAAGTAGCATTTAAGGTGCTAGAAGAAGTTAAGATTGTCGCAAGTATAACAATAAAGGAAAAAGAAGGAAGTAGAAAATTCAAAGTCTTCTAGCTATGCTAGATTTTGAAATTATTGACATCGTGCTAATGTGTACATGTTTGAAAAAATAATATTGGTTCAACTTCTTGTGAACCAATGGATTTTAAAAGATCTATTCTTTGTATGTCTATGCTAATCGTTTCGGCTAGACAGAAATTGATTTGAAATATCAAAATAAATTTTTATATCATCGGTGCATTTGATGCATAGATGGTAAAACAATGGAGTTATTAATGCACTTGAACCTAGTGTTGGATGTGATCTTTGGATCATTAACCTGCTATGGTACGATGTAGAATGACGAAGTCATAAACTGACGAAGTCCTCAACGTGCTGTGAAACAGTACGGTATCATGACATCATTAAACGTTTTGAATTATTTTTAAAGAATTTAAAGGAGTAGTCAATGTCAACTGATTTAACTAGACGAATGGTTCAAGTTGATATCCAATTTATTGGTATGGTCTAAGCTATTTGATTTGGCTAGACAAATGGTATGTCATGTTTAAAAGAAATCAAGCTTTTTATGAAAAGTTGTGCCATACCAAATTATTTTGTGCAGAATTTGAATAAATAAGTCTGAGGTGAACCAACCCAGCGTCCTGGGGTTGTATAATAGGTTGATCACCTAATGTATCAGAATAGGTAGTTTACTTCCTTTGTGATTGTAAACAGGCCGATCAAGGAATTAGTTTGCGGTAAATACCGATAAATCAAGTTCAAAGTTCATGGTCTATAGGACCCCTCAGCAAAATGTTTTAAAGGAATCTCTATATTCCTAGTCATTCGTTCAACTTCATAATTAGTTTGTAAATCGTGAAGACTGTTGACTGTGGGGAAGATGAGAACTTCTTGGAAGAGAAGTTGAAAAGGGGATTATGTTAATAATTTCGAGGATAAAATTTATAGATGGGGTGAATGTGATATCCCGAAAGATTTGAAAGTATAGTTGTCATAATGTTTAACACATGATGATTATAACAGATGATGATCCTTAGAAAAAAGGATGTGGATCAGTTAATGAGAAGGAATAATTAGGTAAATACCAAATTTAATTATTATGGTGAGATTTTTCAACGAGAATAAGAAAAAGTGAGATTAAACCTTCGTTGAAGGTTGTAAGGGTAACACATCCGGGTATAGATGTGGTTTTAGAAACTCCGAGGACGAAATTTTTATAAGGGGGAAGAATGTGACAACCCGAAAAATCGGATTGTCCAGAAATTTAGTTTAAAGAATTATTAATAAAATGAATTTTTATTAGTTATATTTTGTGTTATGTGTTTAAAGGTCGTTCTATGACCTAGAAGATGCGAATGTGGTTAGGATTCTGGCTATGTGCTAGAATTAAATGATTTGAATTTCTAAGACAAAAATAAAAGTTTTTCGAGAAATTTTTGAAAAATCACTATTCATCTATTTCTGCTCAGAAATTATTTTTAAATTTCTGAGAAAGAAATGATAGGATTTGAAGACAAAATAGAATATCTAATAATATTTTAGTTATGGCTCGCGAAGTTTTTTCCTGCGAACTTAAAACCCTAAGGGTAAAAGGAAAGTGAAATCGAGGAAGAAATGATTATGTGTAATAATAAGGATTATTATACATAACGAATACAAGTATAATAATAGTTATTATACAATTATGGTACGAGATGAATACGATGTATAATACGAACATCATACGAAGTATATACAAATAGAATACGAGAATTATACGATAAGAATACGATAATTCTTAATGGACTTTAAATATTGGACTTGGACTTTGTCAAGCCCAATTGGTGAATGATTAAGGCCCATTGATTATTTAAATCAAGCCCAAAGTTAACCCCAATGGGAATTAACTAGCTCTAAGCCCAAACTAAGAACCGAACCCGTTGGTCGAACCGATGAGTTATCGGGTGGGTGAAAGCCACGGGGCAACCCATGATGGCACATGGGAGAGACACGGGGACACATGGGAGAGACATGGGTAGCACATGGTTTTTCCTTGGTGGAGAAGAAAGGTTAAGGAAGTAGGGATAGTTGAGGAGGTGGGGAATAAAGACACTTTTACCCTCACTTGGTGATTCCTATAAATAGCAAGCCTAAAGTTTGATTTGTGTTTTCACAAATCACCAAGTCATATATTGAGAGAGAAGAGAAAAGAAGAGAAGAGAGAAGAAAGAGTAAAAAACAAGAGAAGAAGCAAAGAAGCTAGAACAAACTCAAGAACAAGCAAGAACGATAAGAGGGATTACGATGAACGGTATAGCGTAAGCCGTATGCAGCGCTAAGCGAATGACGGTAGTATGTATTAAAGGATCTTGTGAAGATCAAGTTGACCGGTGTCTTGCTATGGTAAGGTGATATGGTTGTGAGTACCATTAGCGTCACAAGATGAAGTGTCATTCGTCATATTAATGAGCGTGAAGATCAAGCCAAGACTTGTAGAATAATTAGTTAAACTATTCTATAGATGTGTTGACTAGTTAAGTCACACTTGTAAGATGTAAAAAATATTATAATTATCATTTTTTGTAATGAATGAGGTTTTCATTGGGCCTTAATCATTCACTAATTGGGCTTGACAAAGTTTAAGTCCAATAGTTAAAGTCCATTAAGAATTATCGTATTCTTATGATATAATTCGCGTATTCTCTTCGTATATACTTCGTAAGATTTTCGTATTATACATCGTATTCATCTCGTACCATACTTATATAATAACTATTATTATATTTATATTCGTTATATATAATAATCCTTATTATTACACTTAATCATTTCTTCCTCGATTTCACTTTCCCTAACCCTTAGGGTTTTAAGTCCGCAGTTGAAAACTTTGCGAGTCATAACTGAAATATTATTAGATATTCCATCTCGTCTTCAAATCCTATCATTACGCGTTTCTCGGAAATTCAAAAATAATTCCCGAGTAGAAACGGATGAATAGTAATTTTTAAAAAATTTCTCGGAAAACTTTTATTTTCATCTTGAAAATTAAAATCATTTCATCTAGCACATAGCCAGAATCCTAGCCACATTCGCATCTTCTAGGTCATAAAACGACCTTTAAACACATAACATAGAATATAACTAATAAAAATTTATTTATTAATTAATAATTCTTTAAACTAAATTTCTGGAAAATTCGATTTTCTGAGTTGTCACATCATACATTCTTAGTTAGAACCTTTCATCTTAAAAGTCTCTCTTCCCAATCATTTTATACCTTATAGGCTCTTTATAGCACATAGATAAAAAAAATTAATCCACTCTTTTACCATTTCCTTTATCAATATTAGGTAAAATCTCTAACCTTTATTTAATCATTCAATATCTCGCTTAAAGGAAATATTACTAATATTCGGGATATTACATTCACCCCTCCTTCAAAAAATTTCGTCCTCAAAATTACAACATACTCATTTCTGCACATTTTACTCAACATAACTATGTTTTCATACTAACGTTTACATCCTCACTTTCCTTTAAGAAGCTCATACCTTCTTATCATTTAATTTCCAGAATATTGGAATATCTTTCAAGAGTCTTTAGTAATTGCTCAATAATTGTGAAGCGGTATGAATAACTAGGAAGTAAAAGATTCTTTTATAAAAAAAAAATCATATTTTGCTGAGGGGTCATAATGACCATGAATTCTTTACTTGGTTTAATGGGTATTTCCAACACAACCATATCTAAAACATTCTTTACTAGGTATGTTTACAATTATGAAAAAGGTAAAATGTCTTTTTCTTTCTCTAAAAGGTTAACAATACTTCACCACAGTACTTCATACCCTAACCCAAAACGTAATAGTGCTTCACCATAATTCTTCAATTTGAAACGCGTACTCTAGATGATCAACCTATTATACTCCACATTACTTCAAATGACTATATACGTTTGATCCCATTTATCGGAGTTGTTCACCTCAAACATAGCACAAAATTCTGCACCAGAACAGTCTGGTTTGGCATGAATTCTCGAAGAATGCTTGAATTCTATAAATATATTTCAGTATTTGTCTACCTGAATCAAATAGCTTAGACATATATTAATAATTCGAACAACAACCGAAACATTTTAGTCAACTCAATTGGCATACTTTTTCATAGTTTGAAGAAAACCAAAATCATTTTACTACGTCATGATACAGTACCGTTTTGACAGTACGTTAAGGATTTCGTCATTTTATGACTTTGTCATACTACAACTTACCATAGTGGGTTGACGATCCTATGATCACATCCACACTAGGTTAAACTGTATTGATGACTTCATCATCTATCATATTTACACCAGGTTTAATGATGTGTTGATGACTATTTAAAAAATATATTTTGATATTTTTCAAATCATCTTTGTCTAGCTGAAACAATTAGCATAGACATATAAATAATAGAACTTTTAAAACCTATTGGTTCAATAATTTGATCCAATATTTTTCAAAAATGTACATATCCGTACGATGTCAATAAATTTCGAAGTCTAGCATAGCTAGAAGATTTGGAATATCCCTTTTTCCTTTATCAACTTCAAATTTCTCCAGTATCACCATTTAATCATTTTATCTAGTCCTAACACTCTTAATGCTTAATACACTAAAAATAATTAGTTTTCAGTCTACAACTCTCCTATACCCAAGTATAGTTCCTCAAATTTTACCACACATTATGTGTTTAGGAACTTTTCACAATAATATGAGTTCAGAAACTTGTCCTGGCAATACGTAGTCCAAGAACAAATCATGGACTGTCCATACTCAAAACATACCATATAATTATGAGTCACAAACTTACCATAAGCATGAGTTTTAAGAACTCGCACCTAATCTTAATATTCCCTACTATCATATATAAATATGAGAAAAGAATCACCTTCTCACCATAAATATATCGATAGCATGATACCAATATTCCAACGATTATCAATGTAATATACTAAGTGGTCGTCAAACCAAGCACAAAACCCTTGCTCATACAAAGGTTTGTACAACTTAGCTATCATATGAGTCCTCAATTGAAATCCCAAATAAATCCTAATTTTCTCTTTGCTCATTATTAATTTTCTTTAATCCATATCTCATCACTTTCCACTCTTTCCTCGTACTATCTCATAGTACCTTCTTTTTTTTTCTTTTTTTTAGAATCAAGCTATAACTTTCCATTCGTTTAATAGACTATTTGTCATTTCGTAACTCATTCTGATCACGACGTGATCTTATTTTACAATACAATTCTCTTTGCCCTTACGATCGTCTCATCCTACGATCTTTTTATTCTTCTTTAATCATATTATAGTATGATTTGATTTACACTTTTCATCTTACATACTTTGTCTATTCATCATTACTTGTCATCTTTATTATCAGAGTTGGGTAACTCCGGATTCTTATCTTTTATAACTCTTCGAGATTCTTCTTTGAATCTCCTTGTCAATACTTTGACTCTTACTTTATTAATCTTCGATATTCGTTTTAACTCCTTTGTGAAGTTTTTAAAGTTATTTCATATTACTTAAACTTTTATTCAAGTCTATTCCTAGTCGTTTTCATCTTTCTTCACTACGGTTATAGCCTAAGGTACCCTTACCTAGGGTTTATAACCTACAGCTTTGATACTAACTTGTAAAGCCCCCAAATTCGGGTACCTATTACCTCGGACCTGGTGCATCACGATACAACCTTCATTTGAATATTTATAACCTTTATTCATAAAACAATGAATACAACCTCGCTTGGTAATTTATACATTAATTATTTCTATTTCCAGAATTCGCAACCTTTACCACCTGGTATTACACTCTTAAATCATATTGATTTAACATATACATTTCAAATTATAAATAATATTTGTCACTTGGATATATTTATTTTTAAGTATCCACAATCTCATAACTCGACTTAACTATTCTCTATACAATGTTCTTTGACTTTACAATTACAATATGTCATATGATCGTTATTTAGCATAGCTAGAGCTATACAAATAACTTCAATAAGTACTTCTCCCTTTTTACTTTGTCTATCCTGAATCCATCGATCTGCTCTGGTTTAGCTAAAAATAATTGTTTATAGCAAGGGTGAGCAACTACGTTGCCCAACAAGTTTAACAGTTATCACATAACACATATTTAGCATTTTAAACACAATTTAAATTATTCATGCTTCGCAGTTTATACATAATTCGTATTTCTCAAACTTTGCATTTATTCAGGCATCATAATGCTCGTACTCAACAATTATACCTACTTCATGCTTATCACATACCTCATATCACGAATATAGTAAGTTTCCATAACTCAATCCACATAATTCATTAACTTGATTCAATAGATTTATATCACAATATAGCTCATAGTGCATATCCCAAATTATTCACAAGAAGTACATATAATGCAGGAAATATGTACACATTACAATTAACAAGTTCACATATAAAAATAAGTTCTGAAAAAATTGCATGTACCGGCGTTTTACCATTAACCTGTCGTGTTCCTTTTGCATGACCTATACGGTATGTGAGATTAATAATAAACATCATCAATAGTTGATCTCATGGTTAACCTTACTCTAATAACCTACTTATAATGTCCTTATACCATCTTTACATTCAACTTCGTTATTTATATAACTTAGTTTTCTTTCTCTTTCATCACCACATGTGCTAGCTTATTGCACTTGTAGTTTACTGTGTTTGTATCACACCATTACAACATACCACAATTGGTTAAAGATTACTCATCTAAGTTCCTTAGACTTAGATTATGCATATAGCCTTAGTTCATCACTTGGTGATCATACACACATGGTATACATTACATACTTAGTTCTTATACATTCTCAAAAATACTTATTTTGGTCCCATCATAACATGATACCAATCATTGGTCATTCTACACTTCAATTATCATCTTACGTTATGCTATAACATTTCTAAGAATCAACTCCCACTATTCCATCACGGTTCACAAATAGAAATTATAATTCTCTAGGGTACTTTGGGGTATTTTTATGAATCTTTGTAATGAACTTTTGACTTCAAAGTCTTGAACAAGCTTTTAGATCATACATCATAGTATTTTATTCCATAGTTAGTCAACTGAAACAACCTCTTATGGCATCTCAAGATAGTGCTTCAAAATGGGTGTTTTATATTTCCACTCTACTACCAACTCTATGATTTCGAGAGTCATTCCACGATTTGATAAAACCACTCTACGATTATGCGAGAGCGTTTCACGATTGAAGTGAAGCCACACAACGATCGTGGGATTCAATCTATGATTTGATGGAATTATTCTATGCTGGTCGGGTTTACTCCATGATTTGATTTATAGTTGGCCTGGTGTACTCCACGATCTGGGATTACGTCTACGATCGTGGGGTTCACTACTAAAATTTGATTTATGGTTGTCCTAGCCCACTCTACGATCTGCGAGAGCGTTGCACAATTGAAGTGAAGCCACACTATGATCGTGGGGTGCGCTCCGCGATTTCTAAAACTAATCCGACTATAAAGTCCTGGATTGGGAGTGAGATCCATGATTGGCAGAGTCATTCTATGATCGTGGGGTTTACTTCGACGATCTGAGGCTAAGGCAAACTCTGACATTCCAGTTCAAAGGACAACTTTGGCTTACTATTTTAATGTCATCCTTCTTTTCATTTGGGTAGACTTAGAACTGTGTTCTGGCCTGACTTGGCTGTTAGAGTGTTGAGGTTTGAAGAGAACACCATAACAGGAGGTTTGGGAAATGGAACTCGATCTCAGGTCTATCACACTAATGCAGAACTCAATGGTTCTTAAGTAGGTTACTGACACAGGCAAGTTAACAGATTGACATGCACTTGAATTATTTTGGTATAGAATCACCACCTTTGATAAGATTAACACTTTTCCTTATTTCATCAGAGTTTGGACATAAATTCATTGTTAGCACTCATGGTCTATATCATTCATCAACACAGAGCACCGTGTTCCTTTTATAACTTTTGATCTAGTCTTTAAGGTTCTCTCGGTAAAATATCACATGATATCTTTCAGTTTGAAGTTGGTCTAACTCTAAACACATATCAGTGCATCTCTTTTTATCAACATCATTTTAACGGACTCTTCCTACAACTAATATGCATTATTACATTATAAATTACTTTAGTTTAAGAGGCTTAAGGTTAAGGGGTCTATGTACCTTCTTAAAGCAAAGAAATAGTGCAAGCTTCTCGTTGCCCTCTTCCTTTTTAGAGTCCTCTGAATTACCAAAATGTCGAGTTCCTCATGGGCTCTCCCTTTATCTCTCGGATTCTCTCTCTCTTTTTATACTAGTATTCAGCAGGTGAAGCAACTTTAAAATATGAATTGGGAGCTCTTATTTATAGGGGAACTCCTCTACGTATTTTATCCATGTACATGAGCACATATGGGTACTTAGTCCAGCACGAGTTGTCTTTGCATAGAGGTTAAGGAAGATTTGGTGAAAATCTACTTACCAACCCACCTTAACCATGCTGCAGGACAGTCCTTTCTCACTTTATCTTGAGCCCAAGCAACCTAGGGTGGCTATAGGCCACTGCTGAGTCTGCTCGCAGTACTATGATCATTGTTTATTATTACCCTTGAACTTTTGGTTATCTCATTATATACAGATTTCTAATTTTTGGGTTAACCTTCCTTGACTATCATTTCTGGGCTTACTGCCCTTCATTTCAACTGGGCTTGTTTAATATCATCTACATAAACGTTGGGTTCTAGCAGTTGCCTGCAACACAATTCGATTGGGCTAGTGATGTTACTCGGTTGGACTTAAACTTGGCACCCACTTAGCAGTCCATACTCTTCACAACCGAATTATTTAGTTCTTCTATAACTCAAAATTAAACTTGGTGAACCACATTTAATGCTAACACCATCAACACTTATTAATTACCAACCTGATATCAACTTTCCTTTCGACCTATAACAACTCCCTTTTGCATAGCTTAATTAAATACTTGAGTTAACTCCTCACGAATCATTATGCCACACAAGGCTCATCATTTTAAGCTTAGTTAATTCATAACTTATGCTCAAGCACCTATTACACGTAAATGCACATAGTTATTATCACATAATTTTCATTTTAATTATAATAATCTTTCCAATTTCTCGGGTATTACAATTACCCTCTTCTAGTATAGCAAGAAAATCATTAACACTAAGATTAATGTAGCAGCTTGCAAGAATACTAAGTACCAATTTAATATGGCCGAATAGTTAAATGCGAACACTCATACCTATAAATATTTATACATTTTGTCCACCACATTTATTTAAGCTAGCAAAATAGTTCGCACCTACATTATTAAAAATGATGGTTTCATGTAATTTAAATAATTCATGGCAGTACCCACCATTCTCCTTATTTGTCACCAAAATATACTTTTAAATGAAATTAATTATATTATAATTATTTCATTGATCTCATAGGTAGACTTATGTCAAGAGTATTTCCTAATTAAGCCCTGTTGGCTTCTCTATTCGTTTTGAATAATAAAGGTATACATTTAACAATACCCTTACTTACTATATCACATAAAATTTATTTAACTCCACATATTACTTTCTTTTCATTATGAATGAGTAATTTTTATAATGTCTCATACATTTTTTGTTAGAACCTTTCATCTTAAAAGTCTATCTTCCCAATTATTTTATAACTTTTGGGCTCTTTATAGCACATAGATAAAAAAAATTATTCCACTCTTTTCACATTTCTTTTATCAATATTAGGTTAAATCTCTAACCTTTATTTAATCATTTAATATCACGCTTAAAGGAAATATTACTAATATTCGGGATATTACAATATATCTATTGATGCAATGTTATTCAAAAGATGATATGATGTCATGGATGTTAAATGATTTTGTTGGAGTTAGTTCCAACGGCTTTCACCACCGGCTGCTTTCGATGTTTTCACTGGAGATAGTATTCAACTGCTTAAACCAATCGGTCCTTCTATTGTTTCTGCTGGGGAAATTATTTTTACGACTGATACCACCAGACATTTCTGATGCCTTCGTTGGGCCTGACACCAACGGTTTACACCGCCGGACATTCCTGATGCTTTCATTGATGATAGATTTCAAAAGATTACACCATCAAATATTCTTGATGCATTTGCAAAGACTGACACCAATGATTTACATCACTAGATCTTCCCGATGACTTCATTGAAGATAGATTTCAATGGCTTACATCATCGGATCTTCCCGATACCTACTTGGATGGCAGTTTTCAATGCTTTGCATCACCGAATCTTCCCGATGCCTACCCTGATGGTAGTTTTCAACGGCTTTCATCATCGGACAATCTCGATGCCTACCTTGACGGTATTTTTCAATGGTTTGCATCATCGGATATTCTCGATGCCTACCCTGACGGTAGTTTTCAATGGTTTGCATCACCAGATCTTCCCGATGCACACCCAGACGGTAGTTTTCAACGTCTTTCATCATCGAACAATCTCGATGCCTACCCTGACGGTAATTTTCAACTGCTTAACAAGGGATTTTTATGATTCAGAAATTTGATACCATATTTTAGTGTTTCAGGTACTTCACGATCAATCGCGTAAAACCTTTTTTCCTGATTTCACTTTTCGACTTCAGGGAAACCTGACGTGACCTAAATTTGATCAAGCCGGAGGGGATGGGACCCACCTAAGCCTACCGAAGATAGACTCGCGACTGGTCGCGGGTGGTTTAACCCTTTGCAGGAATCTTTCTTTTTCATTTCAAGTCACTTTCAAACTTTATCACTCTAAAAAATCCGAACCTTCTTGCTCAGATCTACTCATTTTGGGATGTTTTTCGCAAAATTCATCATTATACTAACGTTCTGTACATCTCAGGTAATGTTTACATCCTTTTCTTTCACATTTTGATCGTTATATTAGTAGATTTCATGTTTAATGAGTTTATATGCAATGTATCAAATATGTATGCATAGATGACTTAATAAAAATGAACATGCTTAGTAAATGCTTGTATTTTACCATGCTGAACATTATGATGTGAAAAAAATTCCCTCTTTTGGAAATGATTTTTGACGCTTTTTGGCTAGTTAGCCATCCTATTTTAGGACTTGTGAGCATGATGTTGACATGACTATATTTTAATTTCCCTGGGTAATCAGGCTACCATTTTGGGCTTAACATGACTTTAATATATATGCATTGTTCTTGGGATGGGTTGGTGTGCTATTGAATGGCCACCTAGTCATGCCTATGTGCATGTGGATAGTCTATTTAATAGAGGAGACTCTGGCAAAAAATTTTCTCGAGTCTGGGCATTTAATGTGCATACATATTTAACTCTACAAGGGATGCATGTTAAACTTTTTAATAGAGATGTCCGCTGATATAGCGTGATTGGACATGTGTAGACCATGCATGAGGTGTGATCTAAATTTATCCTTAGAGGTCTGTTGTCCTAAGTTGATGCACACACTTAATTGAACTGACTAGATATAAAAACATACCTCACCCTTTCTGAGGCAATTTGGAGTTTTTGTTAAGGTATGGATTCTGTTAGACCTAGCAGCTCCATCTCCTATAGGGCTTCTTCTGGCATTCGTAGGGCAGCTTCGGATGTTCCCTTACCACGCTCTACCTGACGGGTGTGTTGGTTGACTGATTCCGTGATTCGTCATATTGCAGTTGATAAGACAGATGCTCTTGATGATGAGAAGGATGTTCCTGCTGTCGATCCAACTCCATCTTCCTTTACCCGGCGCCGAGATCTTCTCGGTATTCACATGATAATTCCTGACCTTTTAGGAAATTTGAGTCGTCATCTGTCAGTCTATTTCACGCTAATAAGGTATTAGAATTTTTTTCATTTTGAACTGTCTTTTTACCATTTTTGGCAACGGTTGAACCTTAATTTGCCTTCAATGCAGGTCCTAGGGTTTACCCAGCCAAGAGGAAACTGGTTCAGTATCCATTCTCTATATAGGACCCTTCATGCTGATTATCAGGCTCAAGTGTATGCCTGGGGCTTTGAGGCTTTCTTTTCTATTTCACCCCGGCGTTGCCTGTGACGTCCCCAAATTCGAACTGCCACTTGGTCAATCGAATTCGGTTTATCAAGTTCTAAAATCTAACACCACAATAAATATTACGACTAACTGTCGCATCGCACAGCGAAATAATACACAACTACTACCGAATAGATTACATTTAACTAATATAATTTATTCACGTCCCAAGGTTCGAAACTTAAACATTGATTACATAGCTTAGACATAACTTAAGCATACATAACCATTACTAATATATAATAGAATAAATCTTAATACAATCATAAGTTCTACATAACATTAAGCTACTCAGTAGTCTTTCCCTTGCCCTTGTCTGTACCCTAGGGTCCGCACTGCTCTGCCTTAATTAAAATATTTTAGGAAAAGCAAGAATGAGCAACAAGTTTGCTCATCAAGTAATATAACAACAAGGGTGAGTAATATAGTTCTCGAATCTCAAGAAGGGTATAGCAAGGTATGATAGTTCAAGAATAGCAAGAATATCAACAGTTCTCAATAACAGTCGCTAAGGATAGAATAATATCAATATAATTCAATACTAAATCAATTTAAGATTTCAAGATAATTGAATACTGAGCAGTCACTAAGGACTATGAACTTCTACTAGAATTAACAGAAATATACTGATAATCCAATAAAAACAAGTACAATAGGTGATTAGCCTAAAGTACTCTACGGTATGCATATCGTTCAATCGTACAAAAATGCGCACGTCGGCCTCCCGATAATATATAATTTCCCTTCAAAAAAGGTTGTTCATCTCAGTCAATATAAGACTCCTCACCAAATCAATTGGTTTGGATAGCTTTCTAATCATGATATAAGTCTAGCCGAATCAAATGGCATAGACCACTCTTTATAAGTTCAATACTCAAGATTTCAAGTTCAAAGGATATCAATTGACTTTATCTTGTCCACGAAATATTTAAGTTATAAAACATGAATCGCAATTCCAATAGTTTACTTGTACGACAATAATAGCACAAGCTTCATGAATGCTCAATAAAGTGTAGGGTTAGGAACTTGCTTATAACGTTCATTGAATAAAGTAAACACAAGGATAGAATACTTGCAAATAATACAAGAACGGGTTTAAGAAAACTTGCCTTAAGTGTAGATTACCGAAGTAAGCTTATCAACACGTCAAAGTCCTATTGTAACAATATTTTTACATGTGTAGGATATTCGTTAGCTAAGTGTATTCGATATACAAGTTTGATATGTAATTCAAGTATACACATATGGCTCACACTTAGTCTTTTAGCCCTATACATACATCATTTCGTACTTATTCTTATGTAGCATGAAATCGGATTATACGTCACTATGATTTCAATTGACATAGTTCGGAACCATCGTTAGACTTATCATTTGAAACGTTAAAACACCTTGTAAATCTACTTATGGTTTCATAGCTTAGCATGCTTATAGACATTTAAATAACATTCTTGACACGTATCTCAGAATTAAGGGAACAACATAAGTATGTCTCAAGTTCATGTCAAAATAAAATAACTCTGGAAATTCTGCACCCTGGCGTGGCCGCGCTTGGTTTGCACTAAGGAGTGGCACGGCCGCGCGGCTCCTGGTGCAGACCAAGACAGGGCTGCCCTGCAGAACCCAACTTAAAATGCCACGCTCATATATAAAGGACCATGCTAAACACACATGTTTATGACATTCTAATCATGCATCTCATGTTCTTTGTTTCACTCCCTTAAAACTTGTTCTTAATCATGCTTAACTATTTTATCGTACATAGAACAAGCTAGGCATATATGGAAATCATGTTTAGAGGCATATGATATCTTGTCACAATGGTCATAATTTTCAGAATACTTGTAATGTATCTATCAACAAAACTTCTTTTCAAACTATTGAGGTCTCTTTTGAAATCTTATGTTAAACCATTCTATATGCAACGTAGCTTCACATACCACATGTCATACTTTCATATGCATAATTAGATTACATAGGCATGCTTACAAGTTCATGACTAAAGTGTATATAATTTAAGCTTGTATGTGAAACTCTAAGTGTTCCATTAACATGTTATTAAAATTATTTAGGCATGCAAAACCACTTCACTTGTTATACATCAGGCTTGCATATATATCTATCAAGAATACGAAATCACGTTCACCATTTCTTAACTCGAAAGCGTTTATGGTTTATCAAGTCCACATTGTAAACTCTTAAGTAATTCTTTAGAGGGTTCTCAAAGCATGCAAAGTAGATTCACATATCTATATATCATGCCTTCAAATATTCATAAATAGACCACATATCATGCTTGAAATCATAGACTTATAATGATATAGTTTAACAGATTTACTTTTTGGAGATTTTAAGTCCCTGTTTGGAAAACCAAGCCTTGGGTAAGTGTTTAAATGAAATGCCACATAAACTAACAAGTCAGGGACTGAAATAGGCCTAACTAAGTTATATTAGCATGCTCCATAAATCAGATAGCATAACAAAGCCATCAATAGAATCTGCAGAGGGGCGCGGCTGCGCGACTTTTATTCCAGACCAGAAACTTCTCTGCAAAAGCAGAGCTTCAGACCAAGCCTCACATACATCATGAAACATGCATTTAATCAACTACATTATGTTTCTAACATGCATACTAACTCAACTAACATGCTAGCATCATTTCACACAACCAATTCCAACTAAACATGCTAATTTCTATGAATTGAACTTCAAATGGGTTTAGAGATTATACCTCTTGAGCTTTAATTTGCACAAGACTTGCTCTCTAATCTCAGAATTCTCCCTAAGCAATATCCTTACTCTCTATATAACACATAACAATTAATCTAGCAAAATGAAATGAGAAGGGGAGCTTACCATTTATAGAGGATTGATTGTCCATACCAATGCTTTGCACCATGAATCAAACTAAGAGATGGAAGAAGAAATCAATGGACAATAGATGGTTGGTGAGTAGTTGTTATAATCCATCATGAATCCCACTCCCCCTAAAATGATGAGCTAGAATGATCTTGGGAGAAGAAGGAGGGATAGGCTTCTAGCCTTTTGGTGTTACACGTGAATGAGAAATGGGAGAGCAATTGGGCACTCAATATGGGACAAGAATACTCAGCACTTGCAATTGGAAATGGAATACTATATACTATATACTTAGTACATATATGCATACCTTAGTTTATATTCACTCAGGGGTATACATGGACTAAAGTGTTATAACAACATTACATGGTAGCATAGTACATGTACACACATTGATATATAATCCATGTACATTTTGGTAATATCAAGTTATGAGTTAATTGAACAGTGACATACTACATTATCATAAATCTCATTATTACAATTATATAACTTATTGAAATAGTTGTTGCTATTAATTATTCACATACTTTAACTTAATATACCATATAGTATTCATTAAATTACTATACCTACCACATGGTCATATATGCAACTCATACAATTCTTTACTCTTACAATATACTTTCCATATTGCATGTTCTTACTAAAGTGTCACACTACACTTTATAATATGGTTTATATATTACATAGAATCTTGAATTGTCACAATGCACTTTATATAATATAGTTTGGTTCCATACTATACAATGTACATACAACATGCATTTTCATAAGTCCAACCATGTGACTCACTTCCTTTTATTAAATAGTTTCTATATTACATAGTTATGTCAAAATGTCACATTATACATTATATAATATAGTTGTAGTTATTATACAACATGTGATTACATAACTTTACACTTAAACAATTAATAGAATCAATATTAATCCTAGATATTAATTAACTATTTATTCATTAATATATTATTACTCATAATAACCATTAATTAATAATATATTATTAATTAATTATCGACTCATTAATTGTTTCTTTAATTAATTTAAATCATCGTAATTCTCTTCACTGTACCACACAAGGCATTCATCGAGCTTATCGTAACTCCACATTCTTTCTCAATTATTATAAATTCAATTTAATATAATTGAGTTAACTCATCTCATAACACAAAATCATTTATATTCAAATAAATATCCATTTTCATTTATATATTCACTTAATAATATTTGGAAATTCTCGGATATTACATCATCCCCCCCTTATAAAAATTTTGTCCTCGAAATTGCTACATGGTTACACAAATAGATGGGGATAGTCCCTCATCATCCTATCTTCTAATTTCCACGTAGCTTCCTCGACATCGTGGTTACCCCAAAGTACTTTTACAGATGAAATAATTTTATTTCTCAAGGTTTGCTCTTTCCTATCTAATATTTGGATAGAAATTTCTTCATACGCTAGGTTCTTCTCCACTTGAATGGGCTCATAAGAAATCACATGCTTGTAGTCGGCCTTATACGGTCGCAACACAAAAATGTAGAACACGTTGTGGATGTGCTCCAACTCGGGTGGTAATGCAACTTTGTAAGCTACTTCGCCCACTTGCTTCAGTACCTCTAACGGTCCTATGAATCTTGGACTCAACTTTCCTTTCTTGCCAAAATGAATCTTTTCCTTCCATGGAGATACCTTCAAGAATACGAAACGGCCGACTTTAAAGTCTCGGTCCTGCCGATGCAAATCTGAGTACTTGTTCTGGCGGTCTTGAGCTACTACTAGTCTGGCTCTTATCACTATCACCACGTCTGCAGTTTGTTGTACTAATTTTGGTCCGAGTATGCGTCGCTCTCCGACTTTGTCCCAACATAATGGCATTCTGCACTTTCTTCTGTAAAGAGCTTCGTACGGTGGCAAGCTGATACTCGCATGGTAACTATTGTTATACGCAAATTCAACTAAGGATAGGTGGTCATCCGAATTTCCCTTGAAGTCTATCACGCAAGTCCTAAGCATATCCTCCAGCGTTTGTATAGTTCGTTCACTCTGTCTGTCTGTCTGAGGATGATAAGCGGTACTCAACCTCAACTGTGTTCCCATCCTCTCTTGCAAGCTTTTCCAAAACTTTGACGTGAAGTGCGGATCTCGATCAGAGACAATTGACACCGGCACTCCATGTCGCGAAACAATCTCCTTTACTTAAAGGTTCGCTAACTGATTCAAACTTTAATGGATCTTGATTGGTAAAAAGTGTATGGTCTTCGTTAGTCGATCCACGATAACCTAAATAGCATCATATCCCTTCTGTATGACTGGAAGTCCTACCATGAAGTCCATCGTAATATGCTCCCATTTCCACTCCAATTTTCAAATGATTATAGTAAACCACTCGGCTGCTGGTGCTCTGCTTTGACACGTTGGCAAGTCAGACATCTACTAACGCACTCTACGACTTCCCGTTTCAGATTGGGCCACCAAAAATGTTGCCTCAAATCTCGGTACATCTTAGTGCCTCCCGGATGAACGGAATACATCGTATTGTGTGCCTCGTGTAAAATCTCTTCCCTTAACTCAGTTACCGCTGGTACCCACACTCTTCCTTCGAACCTCAAAATACTGTCTTTATCCATTCAGAATCTTTCGTCTTCATTTTTTGTGATCCTTTTTCAGATTTTCTCGCACTCCTCATCTTTCTCTTGTGCTTCTTTTACTCTATCCGACAATGTCGGACGAGCTTCCATTACAAATAACTTCTCCTCAGACCTCTCCGGTCCTTTCACCTCTATCTCTAATCTTTCCATTTCTTTTACCAATTCCTCCTGAGTCGTCAAATGAAACAGCTTCTCCCTTCCTTTTCTGCTCAGAGCGTCAGCAACCACGCTTGCCTTACCCGGGGGATAAAGAATATCGCAGTCATAGTCTTTGATTAATTCTAATCACCTTCTCTGACGCATATTAAACTCCTTCTGTGTGAAGATATATTTCAGACTTTTGTGGTCCGTGTATATCTCATATTTCTCCCTATATAAATAGTGCCTCCAAATCTTCAACACAAAAACTACTGCCGCTAACTCTAGGTCATGAGTAGGGTATCATTTTTCGTAGTCCTTTAATTATCGTGATGCATACGCAATGACCTTGTCGTGCTGCATAAGCACACAACCAAGTCCCTTGTGCGATGCATCACTATACACCACAAAATTTCCCGCATCATCTGGTAGTGACAACACAGGTGCTTCGCTTAATCTCTTCTTCAACTCTTGAAAACTCTCTTCACATTTTCTGTCCACAAACTTCACCGTCTTCCTCGTCAGATTGGTCAATGGGGTCGCTATGTTAGAAAAATCCTGAATAAATCTTCGATAGTACCCAGCTAACCCTAAGAAACTCCCACCTCTGTTGGTGTTCTCGGTTGCTCCCAATTACTTATTGCCTCGACCTTCGCAGGGTCTACTGAGATTCCATTCTTATCCACCACGTGACCTAAGAATTGAACCTTCTCTATCCAAAATTTACACTTAGAAAATTTCGCATACATCTTCTCTTTTCTTAGTGCCTCTAAAATAATTTTCAGATGTTCAGCATGTTCTTCCTCTGTCTTCGAGTAGATCAAGATTGTGGCGCCCCCAGAATAGGTTCAATCAACCCAACCCATTCTGAGTCGCCAAATACATGGTACAGAATCCAAATACAATCTTTTATAACACAAGGTCGTAAAAAATACGACCAGACACTGTGAGTGTCAATACAAACATCTAGAAAATATAAACATTCAACTAAGTCCTCATTATAATTATTATCACACTATTTTATAAAAATAATGAGGACTACTACTGCTCTTAACTCTGCCCATCACTCTGCTCCCCGACTAGTCCCTACAATATTCTCATTTCCTGAAGAGGACAATAGATAAAAAGAATGAGCTCAACTAGCCCAGTAAGGAATACTATAACTAAGATAATGGAAAATAAATTATCGTTAGTCTTCAACAAATAGGATAAAATAATATGGACAACAAGTTTTAGATCAACAACTGCAACGAAAATAACAATATATCAGAAGAATAAAGTAGAAAATGATGTCTACTATCTTCTATGATTTAAAAGTCCATCATCAATATTTTATCCCTGTCAATCAATATAAATCTCAAATCAAATATTCATCATTGCACTACAGGCCAAAGATATTCATTTGTATCACCAGTTGGTAATGTTCATCTCAACACCTGTCATCTTTGCACTACAGGCCAAAGATATTCATCAAGTAATCGTTCATCTTTGCACTACGGGCCAAAGATATTTATTTATATCATCATTTAGGACTGAAAAATATTTTAAAGAACGAATCCAGTGAGATAAAGAACAAAATTTTGGGATTCGTAATTCAGTTTATCCAAATTTAAAAATACTCCATAACAATCAATTGTGGAGCAAAATTCAAGAATGAAGATCAAAATTTGGATCCAATCAAAGATAGGAACCATAATAGCCAACTTGGACAAATAGAAGAAATTTTCATTTTTCGGTGAATAGTGTCGTATTCGTGAATAGTGTCGTATATGTGAATAGTACTGTATACGTGAATAGTAACCTCGACATAAAAAATGTAGAGATTTCATATAAAAAATCATACTTCGTAAATAGTACTCGTGAATAGTATCGTATTCGTGAATAGTGTCGTATACGTGAACAGTGCCCTATATATGAATAGTAACCCCGACGAAAAAGGTAAAAATTTTATAATAAAATTCATACCAATATTTTGATGAAATGATATTGAAAGCAATAACATCATTTACAAAAAAAAATAACATCCCTTACCTCAAAAGAACAGTACTTCTGACTGAAATATCGGATATACAACTGAAGGAACCTTGCGCTGAATAGTAACACTCAAAGTATCTAAATACTCACAAAAATACGCTCGATATTATAGAAAGAGAAAACTTCTAATTCTGGTGTAATTTTCAAATTCTAATTCAGCACCCTATTTGTAGGAAAATGCTTAGAACACCAAAGTAGAAAAATTAATAAAATATTAATTAAATTTTCCTACGGTTGATAAATTTGAAAAACAAATCTTCAGCATTTACAACAAGCAAAAGGACAGATGTGGGGCCCACCTTCTAGAATCTCCACCAAAAATATTTTAAATCATTTATAAATTCAGAAATTTCAATAATTCATAATAAATAGCCCTTTTATCAGAAAAATATGAATTATATGTCCTTCCCATAGGAAATTTAATTCTCTACAACTTTGCAGGAGAAAGTTTTTCTAAATTCCAAATGAAAAATGTCTGAAATCCACATACGGATGATTTTCCACACCTCCATTCCAACAAAATACTGATAAAACACCTCAGCACTAATTCCTTCATTTATATCCATATAAAATAAATATTTCCTTATCATATAAATTAATAATTAATTATTCATAAATAATATCACAGAACTACAATATTGACAACCAGGTCGTTCCGAGGAAAGAGGGGGCCTTTTGATAAGGATTTCTCTTTACTGGCGCGCAATTAAATAACCCCTCCTAGACAGAACTTCCTTAGACATTGCCAATAATATTATCTAATAATATTATTCGAATAATATGAATTATTGATCTGATAATGGAAAATATTGTGCAGTGACAATTATTGAATTAATAATAATATAAAAATACTGTGCAATATTGTGTGCTACTGTGCAACAACGCGTATTACTTTACTTTTAACCACCGGGTATTCCAACAGTGTTAACGGTAACAACTACGTCATTATTTTTAAAAAAAACTCATTCGTGTTATTTTCTTCTTCCGACGGTTTTCTGTTATGGGGCCAACAAATGGCTGCGCCGTCGTACGAATATTCCTCGACAGCAAGAATATTCTACGACCAAATGAATATTCTCCGACAACAATGAATATTTTATAACCACTTATTTATTTAAAATATTTGCGCATATTACCTATAACATTCTACATTATCAAATTAACCCCTGACTATTTCAAAATAATATATAGAGGAAATTCAATTTTTATTCATAAAAGTTGGGGTCTTATAAAGATGTCGTCGATAAAGACTACTATGAATTTGTCCAAGTAGGGCTTGAAAACTCGGTTCATCAAGTCCATGAATGCTGCCGGAGCATTAGTCAATCCAAATGACATTACCAAAAACTTGTAATATCCATAACGGGTTCAAAACGCAGTCTTTGGTATGTCTTCATCCCGTACCTTCAGTTGGTGATAACCTATCCGTAGGTCTATCTTCGAAATATCAGTCCTTTTTCTTAACGAATAACACTGGTGCTCCCCAAGGAGACACACTCGGTCGAATGTAACCCTTATCTAATAACTCTTGTAGTTGTATCATCAATTCTTTCATTTCTACTGGCGCCATACGATATGGAGCTTTTGAATTCGGTGTCGTTCCCGGTGCTAAGTCTATTACGAATTTAATTTCTCTATCTGGTGGAAGACCAGGCAGATCGTCCGAAAGTACATCTCAAAATTCATTCACTACGGATATATTCTTAATTTCTACTCCCTTTTTTCGAGTATCTACGATATAAGCTAAATTACCTACACATCCTTTTCTTAACAATTTCTTGGCCTGCATCATCGTAACGCAACACGATTGTTTAAGCGATGAGCTACCATAAAACACTACCTTAGACTTACTCGGAGTCTGAAAGTTCACACATTTATTCTGACAGTTAATTATCGCAGCATGGTTATACAACCAGTCCATCCCCAGTATTACGTCAAATTCTCCCAATCTAATAGGAATCAAGTCTACGCTCAGTTCATGTTCTCTAATGTTTGCGCGATAATTTTGATAAACGTATTCTACAAGGATTATTTTCTTATTCGTAACTTCTATGTTCAAGGGATTTTCTAATCTTTCTCGGTGTGTATTAAGTCTACTAGCAAATTCTTCAGATACAAAAGAACAGGTGACACCCGAATCAAATAACACATAAGCATTTATATCATTGATTGGGGTTATACCTGACACCACGTCCTTCATAGCCACTGCATCCTGGACGGTCATGTTAAAGATTCTGGAGGTTGGGCGGTTGGATTGTGCCGGTCCGCCGATCATCAGTTTATTTCCCCCTTGTTGACTACCTCCACTACTTCCCTTCTTCGGGCAGTCCTTAATTCGGTGCTGCGTTGAGCCACATGCAAAACATCCTTGCATTTTTTTCGACTTCGGGCAATTGGGTGAAATGTGCCCTTCCTGTCCGCAGTTGTAGCAAGTGCCACGTCCCTTCCAGCACTCACCTTGATGGTTCTTCCCACATTTCGGGCATCCCTCAGCCCTCTTCTTAAAACCTCCACAAAAATTCCCGGATTGATTGTTGTTATTTTTGTTGTTGTTGTTATTATTGTTCTCCCACTTTCTTTTACCCAAGTTGCTTCCTCCACTACTGCTTCCTCCAGCACGGTTCTCTCCTCCAGTATTATTTCCTTTCTTCTCCTTGTTGTACAGACTTAAGGCCTCACTGCCACCTTCTGCAATGATCGCCTTCTCTAGTAATGTCGCAAAGGAATCAATTTGAAGCACTGATACCTTGTTGAACAGCCAAGGCTTCAGCCCTTGTTCGAATCATCTCGCCTTCCTTTCTTCACCTCTTACATGGTGCTCTGCAAATCACGCTAATTCGTTGAACTTAGCCGCGTACTACGCCACCGTCATATCACCTTGCTTCAGTTCTAAGAACTTCATCTCCATCCTATTCTTCATGGTTTTCGGGAAGTAGTTCTCAAAAAACAGAGTCTTGAATCTATCCCAAGCTATTATCCCTTCTCCAGCTCTTTATTGATTAGCCTCCCACCAGTAGTTGGCTTCGCCTCTCATCATATATGTAGTGAATACAGTCTTTTGGTCTTCACCCACACGAGCGATAGGGAATGCCTTCTCGATATCCTTAACCCATGTCTGCACAATGATTGGGTCGGTAGTACCCTCGAACTCTGGGGGTCCTACACTCCTAAAGTCCTTAAAGTTTGTGACTAGCACTCCTTGAGGATTGGGGCAAACGGGTTCATTGTTCCTTCCCCTAAGGGCCTCTCCTAACAGATCTACTAGCTTCCGAATTGGGTCTACTTGTTCCCTCTCATTGTTCACTGACTCCTCAGGTGCAGTCAATCTACGTCTGGGCGGCATTATCTGCATCACAAATTTTTATTTTATTATTACTCAGTTATATTACTTAAGTATTTTTTTAATACTAAAGGCATAAAATTTTATAACATATTTCTGAAATAAGCTTCATTTATATTCATATGCGAAATCGTTTCATTACATGATTATCCTAGCATATTTCTATAAATGTTATCACATATCCCCTAATATCACAAAAGACGGGGAACCTACTAACATACTACCATACTACCCCTCTAACAAAAGCTTACTCGGGGTTTACATCACTATCCCACACTTTACACAAAAAGTTGGGATTACAATATAGTATATACATCACATAAAGTAAATACTACTGCTAGACTGACTAAGGGTCTCATCCCATCATCCCACGCTCTACAGCGCTCTTGTACTCGATCTGTGCTATATATGCTACCATCTCTCGACTCATAGTATATAGAGTCTGTCCCTGCTCCGCTGGGTAGTGGTACACACCATCAATCACCCTCTCGAAAGCCGAATGAAACACATACCCCATCTTGTTCATCTTCCTCTTCTTGCATCTGATCTCATTCTCTAGGTCGTCAGCTCTCTTATTGGCCGCCTCCCACTTCTCATTTGAAACCATCGTTAGACTTATCATTTGAAATGTTAAAACTCCTTGTAAATCTACTTATGGTTTCATAGCTTAGCATGCTTATAGACATTTAAATAACATTCTGGACACGTATCTCAAAATTAAAGGAAAAACATAAGTATGTCTCAAGTTCATGTCATAGTAAAAGAACTCTGGAAATTCTGCACCTTGGCGCGGCCGCGCTTGGTTTGCACTAAGGAGTGGCGCGGCCGCGCGGCTTCTGGTGCAGACCAAGACAGGGCTGCCCTGCAGAACCCAACTTAAAATGCCACGCTCATATATGAAGGACCATGCTAAACACACATATTTATGTCATTCTAATCATGCATCTCATATTCTTTGTTTCACTCCCTTAAAACTTGTTCTTAATCATGCTCAACTATTTTATTGTACAAAGGACTAGCTAGGTAGCATCATTTCACACAACCAATTCCAACTAAACATGCTAATTTCTATGAATTGAACTTCAAATAAGTTTAGAGATTATACCTATTGAGCTCTAATTTGCACAAGACTTGCTCTCTAATCTCAGAATTCTCCCTAAGCAATATCCTTACTCTCTCTATAACACATAACAATTAATCTAGCAAAATGAAATGAGAAGGGGAGCTTACCATTTATAGAGGATTGATTGTTCATACCAATGCTTTGCACCATGAATCAAACTAAGAGATGGAAGAAGAAATCCATGGACAATAGATGGTTGGTGAGTAGTTGTTATACTCCATCATGAATCCCACTCCCCCTAAAATGATGAGCTAGAATGATCTTGGGAGAAGAAGGAGGGATAGGCTTCTAGCCTTTTGGTGTTACACGTGAATGAGAAATGGGAGAGCAATTGGGCACTCAATATGGGACAAGAATACTCAGCACTTGCAATTGGAAATGGAATACTATATACTATATACTTAGTACATATATGCATACCTTAGTTTATATTCACTCAAGGGTATACATGGACTAAAGTGTCATAACAACATTACATGGTAGCATATTGGGGTACATGTACACACATTGATATATAATCCATGTACATTTTGGTAATATCAAGTTATGAGTTAATTGAACAGTGACATACTACATTATCATAAATCTCATTATTACAATTATATAACTTATTGAAATAGTTGTTGCTATTAATTATTCACATACTTTAACTTAATATACCATATAGTATTCATTAAAGTACTATACCTACCACATGGTCACATATGCAACTCATACAATTCTTTACTCTTACAATATACTTTTCATATTGCATGTTCTTACTAAAGTGTCACACTACACTTTATAATATGGTTTATATATTACATAGCCTCTTGAATTGTCACAATGCACTTTATATAATATAGTTTGGTTCCATACTGTACAATGTACATGCAATATGCATTTTCATAAGTCCAACCATGTGACTCACTTCCTTGTATTATATTGTTTCTATATTACATAGTTATGTCAAAATATCACATTATACATTATATAATATAGTTGTAGTTATTATACCACATGCGATTACATAACTTTGCACTTAAACAATTAATAGAACCAATATTAATCCCGGATATTAATTAATTATTTATTCATTAATATGTTATTACTCATAATAACAATTAATTAATCATATATTTTTAATTAATTATCCACTCATTAATTCTTTCTTTAATTAATTTAAATCATCATAATTCTCTTCACTATGCCACACAAGGCATTCATTGAGATTATCGTAACTCCACATTCTTTCTCAATTATTATAAATTTAATTTAATATAATTGAGTTAACTCATCTCATAACATAAAATCATTTATATTCAAATAAATATTCATTTCCATTAATATATTCACTTAATAATATTTGGAAATTATCGGGTATTACATTACCCATGGGGTTATTTGAGGGCTTTATCCGAGAGATGTTTCATCAGACTCAGTCTCTCCATCTTCTAGACTGTGAGGTGGTGATGACGCCGATGGATTGGAAATACATTACAGGCTTGGAGTTTCTAGGAGGGAGGGTGCCTTTGATGGCTGACATTTCCTCTGCTGTCGTTCGCTCACTTCTTGGAGTTCTCCTTAGGCCATTAAGGGTTGGACCGTTCGTTCAAGTCCTTTGAGTATTGATGCTTGTAGTGGAGCCTTATCAGAGCCCATCCATGCTGATTTATGGGGGAGAGATCGTATCTTGCGGCGATTATTTCTGACTATCATCAGGGGTTGTTTCATTGCAGACAACTTCTCGACTGTCTCTTTTGCCATAGTTGGCACTCTCCGCGACGTGGATCTCATAGGGGATTATGATTGGGGATCCTTTACCTTTACGTATTTCCTTCGCAGGATGCGAATGCGCTTTGAGGGCATTACTAATGCCTGGTTGGGCTACTACCCATTTCTGTTGGTGAGTAACTTTAGTTGTCTTTCAATTTCCCACATTCGGGTTGTCATTTCATGACTGATGTAGTTTATTTCTAAAATTTTCAATTTTGGGCTTATGAGTGGCTTCATTTCCTTCGTCCCGTCATAACTTTAGGCTTGGAGACTAATCTGCGGGGACGCCGATGGCACCATTCTACATTTGCGGAGGTCCTCGTGGCAGAGGGCTTTACTCACAGTCTCTTTCAGCTGGAGCTGTTGACCGCTGATGATGTTAAGTGGGTTCCTTACACCCCAGATCATCTTATAGTGCGCTTTGAGGATGGTTTCCCGACAGGAGTGGAGTATGCCTTGTCTACACGTCGAATTCCCTATCTGACTGAGGGAGGTTGGGAGCTGTAATACCCGAGAATTTCCATATATTATTAAATAAATATATTAATGGAAATGAGAATTTATTTGAATATAAATGATTTTGTGTTATGAGATGAATTAATTCAATTATATATAATTGAATAATTATAATAATTGAGAAATTGGTGGAGTTTGTGATAAACTCGTTGATTGCCTTGTGTGGCACAGTGGCGTAATATAAGAATGATTATATTAATTTAAGCGAACAATTAATCTATATTAATTGTTAATCGGAGAATATTAATTAACTGTTATAAAATACTAATGAGGATCGATTAACAATATGTGATTATTATTATTGCAAGAAACTTAATAATAATGAGCAACGTGTTTATAAATACAATAAGATTTATATCAAAGTGATAATTAATCATATAAGGGTTAATTAAATTGTTATGGAGGTTAACAATTATATTGATGGATGTAGGATATGTGTATATTATTAATTAATATTCAAATTATAAGATGAGAAATTATATGTGCAAGCATGCGATTTAAATGTATAGTAACTATATGTTATGATATGTGTAGGTGACAAATGATGTGTGGATATACATTAAAATAATGTATCATGGATCTATTATAAATAATTGTTGAGTAATACAATTTAATAATATATGATATAATGTAATGTGGTAGTATCCGATGGTATTATATCAGTAAGATAAACGTACCTGGATTATATGTGTGTAAATTACACTTATTACATTATGTGAAGTACATTGTAATTATAACCTAAGAGTACATATAATATATAACATAAGTATATGGTGTATATATATATATACAAGTGTAGCATATAGTCCATTTGTAAGAATGCTGAGGTTTGTTTGGCTTGTCCCAATATGATAGTCACTATCTCCTCACACGTGAAATGCATCATGAAGCTAGCCTACTCCTACCTTCTCAAACTCAGCAAAATAGCAATGATCATTGCAAGGGGAGTGGCCTCAATAGTGTAAGCCAACTGCTACATACCAACTCTCCCATAACCACCATGCAATCCTCTCTTCCGTTAGTTCAAAATGATGAGCAAAGCTATGGACTGAATAATGGATTCTCTATAAATAAGCTCTCCTCATTCTTCAGTTCTTTTGCTGAGCATTTTGGCTAAGTGAGACTAGAGAGCATATATATATATATATATATATATATCAGTGTTATTGAGATAGCAGCAAGCTTAAATCATTTACAGAGGTATAATTCCTCTTCCTGTGTTCTTCATTTCCGTTTTCTGTTTCCGAAGTTTCCTTGAAATTCTTGATTATGCTAAATTGGTTCATGATTGGGTTGTAGAACCCTTATATTGTCGTTATATGAACATACACACATGATAGAACCACTGAATAGTCTTTCATTTCCATTGTTCCTCTTTAATTTCTGTGAATACATAAAATTCATAAATTAGTCAGAGTTCATGAAATTGGGAATTGATAATTGCTATTGACTGTTATATAAGCATATATGTATGTATTAGTAAGTTAAACAAGTCTAATAGCATTTGGGTATGTTGAAATCGATGAAATGGGAGGTTTTTGGTCGGATTTCGCTGCAGTCGGAACTGCAGAAAACTGCCTCGACGCCGCAGCGCCGCAGCCCGCGCCGCAGCGCCACACGCGCCACAGCTCGCGCCGCAGCGCCGCACGCAGCGCCACTCGCGCCGCAGCGCCAGTAGTGAGCTGCTGTGCCGCGCCGCAGCGCCAGCCTCTGTGTTCAGTTTTTCTGCATTCTGCAATAAAACTGTTATGAACTAATTGTTTGATTTTTGTTTAAACAAGCATGAAAGCATGATTAATACTTATATATAAACCTAATGAGGCAATGTGAACATGTTTTAGTATATTAGCATGCATGGTTAACCAAACGACATATAGTTTGAAAACGAACTTAAAGTTTCATGAACGACGTTAACATATATGAAGCATGTTAATATTCTGACTTTCGAGACATGTTAGTATGACCTAGAAACACATGAAATGCATACTAACTTATGTATATAGGTTCCGTGATATAATATGGACATGTGAACCCGACTAGTGCACCTTTCTAACAAAAATACAAGTTTTGAAGGTTGATATTGACATGTAAAAACCATGTATACATTCTGACTTTCGAGCATGTTTATAGGGCCTTGAAATACATGAAAAGCATGTTAACTTGTGTATATGGGTTTCATAAGGAAGCATGAACATGATAGACCTTATTAATGAACTATACTAACAAAGTATAAGCTTTGAACGTGAACGTTGGTATGTTATGACGAGAATTAGAATTTGACATTTATGAACACATGTGATAGTACTCTTAGACTCATTCATGTGTCATGCATGTGTATATACCATGATTAGTTGCCATGATTAAAGTTTAGCATGAACAAAGCATGTTTTCAAGATAATAACAATGCTAGCTACATATATGCAATACGAGTACTCATGAGCATGACTAATACAAGTTATATGAATATCTTATGTGTTTAAAAGCGACCATGTTAGACCATATGAGTTCGTGTCCTTGAATGGCTTTAAGTATTAACTTAAGAACCTATACCATGTACGATTGGATTTGGAAAAGTTATACAAGCATGTAAAGTATCCTTTAAATATGAATACATGCTACGTGATATTATATGATGTTACTTGAACCCGATTTTGACGGTTAACTTAAGGAGATGCCGTAACTTGCTAAAATGAAATATATTTAGTATTGATTGTGGTCTTATGAGATATTAATAATATGCAAGCATGTTTGCTAATTGTTGAGATCTTATATAATATGAGAATGCGTTTAAACTCTAAAGAAGGAACGTTAAGGATAGAAATTATATTCTATATAACTGTGTAGCTAGGTAAAACTTAGCTTATGTGTTGATCGTATATTCAAAGAGAAAATGTGAAGTTAAATTATATGACTAATGAATATCATATATATACGTAACTGTATTACGATAGGAATTCGAAAGTGTTGATTTGCTTTTCGTGGATAAACTACGCTAAAGGCAAGTTCTCTTACTTACACTCTTTTAAAGTGCAAGTATCCTAACCGACGCATTTACTTTATGCAAGGAAATCTATGATTGTGAAGGTTTCCTAACTTATACTCTTTTACTATGCAAGTATCCTATCTTGTGTATTGCGAACTAGTTTCCTATTTAATCGGTTGAATCGAATTAGCATACTTGAACTCTTATTTCATTAAAGCTATTATTCATGTTGAACTTAGTATTGTTCTTGAATATTGTGAAAGTGTCTATGCCATTGATTCGGCTAGACTTATATTATTGAAAAACGACCCAAAACCAATTGATTGGTGCGGGATCTTATATATGACTGAGAAGAACAAACTATAACTGTCGGAGAACCGACGCGCGCACTTGAGTATGATTGATTGTTATGCATAACGAGGGTACTTTAGGCTGATCACCTGTTGTATCTGTTTTTGTTGGATTTTCAGTTTATTACTGTCAAATCCTATGGAAGTTCATAGTCCTTAGTGACTGCTCAGTATTCAGTTATCTTGAAATCTTGAATTGATTTATTATTGAATCATATTGATATTATTCTGTCCTTAGTGGCTGTTATTGAGAACTGTTGATATTCTTGCTATCCTTGAACTATCAAACTTTCCTATACCCTTTCGAGAATTGAGAATTTTATCATTTACCCTTGTTGTATATTACTTGCTGGGCAATTTGTGCTCATTCTTGCTTTCCTTAAAACATTTCAGTTAAGGCAGAGCATGGTGAACCTTCGGGCGTTGATAAGGGCAAGGGCAAAGCTACCAACTAGCTTATGTCTGTTATGTTTTAAATATATTCATATTGTATGAAGATGATGTAGTAAGACTGGATTTGATTATGTTTAAGCTTAAGTTAGATTATGTAATAAGTCGTTAACTGATATTATTAGGTAATCTATTAAGTACTGTAGGTTGCGAGACTTGGGGGAATAATTATAATAAATCATTGTAAATTATTCTAAAATAGATTTTCCGCTGTGATCGTATGATATTTAATTATTATATTGTGATGTATTACCATGAGCACGTGATGAACCGAATTCGAGAGACCAAGTGGCGGTCCTGGAATTTGGGGGCGTCACAGGTTGGTATCAAAGCTGTAGTTATAAACCTTAGGAACGAGTGTCCTTAGACTATAACTTAGGCGAACTTAGAAGTTAGGAAGGAGATAAAACTCATGTAGGGTTTTCCTTGAGAGACTTAGTCTGTTATGAAATGTAACTTCATTCTATACAATGAACTTATATTTTGTTTAACATTCTAATGGAGATGCTATTTCTTGTCTTGTGTTTGTGAGTGTAGGATGACAGACACAGGGGTACCTAGTAGAGTTGTAGAGGAGGAGCCCAGGGATATACACGTAGTATACGAGGCACCTCTAGAGGCTACACCAGTGCAGGCAGTTGCACCATCCGAGTTTGATGACGAGGATGAGATCGAGATTGAGATAGAGACTGATCCAGAGGAGGAGCCGATGGAGGATGAGCCAGTAGAGGACTCTGATGAGGCTACTATAGAGGAACAGATGTTAGGCGAGTACGAGGAGCGTATTCTAGAGTTAGACTGTAGAGTTCAGGAGCTGGAGGCAGAGGCCCACGAGAGAGAGTCTGAGTTCCAGAAGCTGAGGGACGAGGACCACCAGAGGAAGCTGGCTATGCAAGAGTTAGAGGTGGAGATTGCCTACCGTAGGGAGGCAGGGATCCAGATGGGGACTCTATTTCACAGGTCAGTGGCTAGGAATGTAGATTTGGCAGAGAAGCTAGAAGAGGTTGAGCAGAGGGAGCTGAGTGAGAAGACTGAGAAAGAGGCACTCCGTACTCAGCTAGAGTTGGAGGTGATGGATAGGTTACACTTCGAGGAGAAGTGGGAAGCGTCTAATGAGAGAGCCGACGACCTTGAGGACGAGGTCAGGTGCAAGAAGAGAAAGATGAACAAGATGGGGTATGTGTTCCGTTCGGCTTTTGAAAGGGTGATTGATGGTGTGTACCACTATCCGGCAGAACAGGGACAGACTCTACATACCTTGAGCCGAGAGCTGGTTGCGTATATAGCACAGTTGGAGTACAAGAGCGCAGTGGAGCGCGGGATGATGGGATGAGATTTCCTTAGTCAGTCTAGTGGTAGTACTAGTTGTGTCTTTATGTATTGTATATACTATGTTGTAATCTCGATCTTTTGTGTAAGATGTGGGATGATGATGTAAACCCCGAGTTAGCTTTTGTTAGAGGGGTAGTATGGTAGTAGGTTGGTATATTCCCCGTCTTTTGTGATATTAGGGGATATATGTGATAACATTTATAGCAGTATGCTGGGGAAATCATGTAATGAAATGAAATGGCATATGAATATAAATGGAGTTGATTTTAGAAACGTGTTATAAATTTATTCTTTTAGTATTAAAAGAAATACTTAAGTAATATACTTGAATAATAATAAAATGAAAACTTGTGATGCAGATAATGCCGCCCAGACGTAGATTGACAGCACCCGAAGAATCTGTTAACAATGAGAGAGAACAAGTAGACCCGATCCAGAAACTGGTAGACTTGTTAGGAGAAGCCTTAAGGGGAAGGAACAATGAACCCATTCGCCCGAACCCTCAAACTGTGCCAGTAACAACCTTTAAAGACTTTAAGAGTGTAGGACCCCCGGAGTTCGAGGGAACTACCGACCTAATCATCGCACAAACGTGGATCAAAGAGATCGAAAAAGCTTTCACTATAGCTAGCGTAGGCGAAGATCAGAAGACGGTGTTTGCCACGTACATGATGAGGGGAGAAGCGAACTACTGGTGGGAGGCTAATCAACAAAGAGCTGGAGAAGGGATAATAGCTTGGGATAAGTTTAAGACACTATTCTTCGAAAATTACTTTCCAAAAAGTATGAAGAATAGGATGGAGGTGAAATTCCTAGAGTTAAAACAAGGTGAGATGACGGTGGCGCAATACGCGGCTAGGTTTAACGAACTGGCGCGATTTGCGGAGCACCAAGTTGGTGAAGAAGAGAGGAAGGCTAGACGCTTTGAACAAGGGTTGAAGCCATGGCTGTTCAATAAGGTATCAGTTCTTCAAATTGATTCCTTTGCAACATTACTGGAGAAGGCAATCATTGCGGAAGGTGGCAGTGAGGCCTTAAGTCTGTATAACAAAGAAAAGAAAGGAAAGAATACTGGAGGAGAGAATCGTACGGGAGGAAGTAGTAGCGGAGGAAGCAACTTGGGAAAGAGAAAGTGGGAGAATAATAACAACAACAAAAACAACAATAATCAATCAGGGAATTTTCGTGGAGGTTTCAAGAAGAGGGCTGAAGGATGCCCGAAGTGTGGGAAGAATCACCAGGGCGAGTGCTGGAAGGGACGTAGCACTTGCTACAACTGCGGACAGGAAGGGCACATCTCGCCTAACTGTTTGAAACCGAAGAAGATACAAGGATGCTTTGCTTGTGGCTCGACGGAGCACCGAATTAAGGACTGCCCAAAGAAGGGAAGTGGCGGGGGTAGTAATCAGCAAGGAGGCAACAAGCTGATGATCGGTGGACCGGCACAATCCAACCGCCCAACCGCCAGAACCTTTAACATGACCGTCCAAGACGCAGTGGCTGCGAAGGATGTGGTGTCAGGTATAATCCCAATCAATGATATAAATGCTTATGTATTATTTGATTCGGGTGCCACCTGTTCTTTTGTATCTGAAGAATTTGCTAGTAGACTTAGTACACCTCGAGAACTATTAGAAAATCCTTTGATCATAGAAGTTGCTAATAAGGAAGTGATCCCTGTAGAATACGTTTATCGAAATTGTCGCGCAAATATTAGTAAACATGAACTGAACGTAGACTTGATTCCTATTAGACTGGGAGAATTTGACGTAATACTGGGAATGGATTGGTTGTATAACCATGCTGCGATAATTGACTGTCAGAACAAATGTGTGAACCTTCAGACTCCGAGTAAGTCTAAGGTAGTGTTTTATGGTAGCTCATCGCTTAAGCAATCGTGTTGCGTTACGATGATGCAGGCCAAGAAATTGTTAAGGAAAGGATGTGGAGGATATTTAGCTTACATCGTTGATACTCGGAAGAAGGGAGTAGAAATTAAGGATATATACGTAGTTAATGAATTCCAAGATGTGTTTCCGGACGATCTGCCTGGTCTTCCGCCAGACAGAGAAATCGAATTCGTAATAGACTTAGCACCGGGAACGGCACCGATTTCAAAAGCTCCATATCGTATGGCGCCAGTAGAAATGAAGGAATTAATGATGCAATTGCAAGAATTATTGGATAAGGGTTACATTCGACCGAGTGTTTCTCCTTGGGGAGCACCAGTACTATTCGTTAAGAAGAAGGACGGATCAATGAGGCTCTGTATCGATTATCGAGAATTGAATAGAGTAACGATAAAGAACCGGTATCCGCTACCAAGGATAGACGACTTATTTGATCAACTGAAGGGAGCAAAGTGTTTCTCAAAGATCGACCTACGAACAGGATATCATCAACTGAAGGTACGGGATGAGGACATACCAAAGACTGCGTTTCGAACCCGTTATGGACACTACGAGTTTTTGGTAATGTCATTCGGATTGACTAATGCCCCGGCAGCATTTATGGACTTGATGAACCGAGTTTTCAAGCCATACTTGGATAAATTTGTAGTGGTTTTTATCGACGACATTTTGATCTACTCAAAGACAGAGGAAGAACACGCCGAACATCTGAAGATTGTTTTGGAGGCGCTAAGGAAGGAGAAGATGTATGCAAAATTTTCTAAGTGCGAATTTTGGATGGAGAAGGTTCAATTCTTAGGCCACGTGGTGGATAAGAATGGAATCTCTGTAGACCCTGCGAAGGTTGAAGCAGTAAGTAATTGGGAACAACCGAGAACACCGACGGAGGTGAGAAGCTTTCTAGGGTTAGCTGGGTACTATCGAAGATTCATCCAAGATTTTTCTAAGATAGCAACCCCGCTGACCAATTTGACTAGAAAGACGGTGAAATTTGTATGGACCGACAAATGCGAAGAAAGTCTTCAAGAACTGAAAAGGAGATTGAGCGAAGCACCTGTATTATCATTACCAGATGATGCGGGAAATTTTGTGGTGTATAGTGATGCATCGCACAAGGGGCTGGGCTGTGTGCTCATGCAACATGGCAAGGTCATTGCATATGCATCACGACAATTAAAGGATTACGAAAAACGATACCCTACTCACGACTTAGAGTTAGCGGCAGTAGTTTTTGCGTTAAAGATATGGAGGCATTATCTATACGGAGAAAAATGTGAGATATACACGGACCACAAAAGTCTGAAATATATCTTCACACAGAAGGAGTTAAACATGCGACAGAGAAGGTGGTTAGAATTAATCAAAGACTATGATTGCGATATTCTTTATCACCCGGGAAAGGCAAATGTGGTTGCCGACGCTCTGAGCAGGAAAGGAAGGGAGAAGTTGTTTAATTTGACGACTCAGGAGGAATTGATAAGAGAAATGAAGAAATTGGAGATAGAAGTGAAAGGACCAGAAAAGTCTGGTGAGAAGTTAATTGTAATGGAAGCTTGTCCGACGTTGTTGAATAGAGTAAAGGAAGCTCAGGAAAAGGATGAAGAGTGTGAGAAAATCCGAAAGAGGATCACAGAAAGTGAGGGAGAAAAATTTCGAATGGATAAAGACGGTATTTTGAGATTTGAAGGGAGAGTGTGGGTACCAGCGGTAACTGAGTTGAGGGAAGAGATTTTGCACGAGGCACACAATACGACATATTCCGTTCATCCGGGAGGCACAAAGATGTACCGAGATCTAAGGCAACATTTTTGGTGGCCTAATTTGAAACGGGAAGTCGCAGAGTGCGTCAGTAAATGCTTGACTTGCCAACGCGTTAAAGCAGAACATCAGCGGCCAAGTGGTTTACTACAACCATTAGAAATACCAGAGTGGAAATGGGAGCATATTACCATGGACTTCGTGGTAGGACTTCCAGTTACACAGAAAGGTTATGATGCTATTTGGGTTATCGTGGATCGACTAACGAAGACCGCACACTTTCTACCAATCAAGATCCGCTACAGTTTGAACCAATTAGCAAGCCTATATGTAAAAGAAATTATTTCACGACATGGAGTGCCGGTGTCAATTGTCTCTG
Source organism: Panax stipuleanatus (assembly GCA_020205555.1). Lineage (NCBI taxonomy): Eukaryota > Viridiplantae > Streptophyta > Magnoliopsida > Apiales > Araliaceae > Panax > Panax stipuleanatus. The sequence continues at coordinate 79,855,911 of CM035123.1, forward strand.
ATCGAGATCCGCGCTTCACGTCCAATTTTTGGAAGAGTTTGCAAGAAAGAATGGGAACGCAGTTGAGGTTGAGTACAGCTTACCATCCTCAGACAGACGGACAAAGTGAGCGAACAATACAAACGCTAGAAGACATGCTTAGGACTTGCGTGATGGATTTTAAGGGAAATTGGGACGACCACCTACCCTTAGTAGAATTCGCATATAATAATAGCTACCATGCGAGTATTGGCATGCCACCGTACGAAGCTCTTTACGGGAGAAAGTGCAGAACGCCGTTATGTTGGGACGAAGTCGGAGAACGACGAATACTCGGACCAGAGTTAGTTCAACAAACCGCAGACGTGGTGACAGTGATAAGAGCCAGACTTGTAGCAGCTCAAGATCGCCAGAAGAAATACGCAGATTTGCATCGGCAGGACCGAGACTTCAAAGTCGGCAGTTTCGTATTCTTAAAGGTATCTCCATGGAAGGGAAAAATCCGTTTCGGCAAGAAAGGAAAATTGAGTCCAAGATTCATAGGACCGTTCGAGATACTGAAGCGAGTGGGCGAAGTGGCATACAAAGTTGCGTTGCCACCCGAACTGGAGCATATCCACAACGTGTTCCACATTTCCGTGTTGCGACCGTACAAGGCCGACTACAAGCACGTGATTTCTTACGGGCCCATTCAAGTGGAGAAGAACTTGGCGTATGAAGAAATTCCTGTCCAAATATTAGATAGGAAAGAACAAACCTTGAGAAATAAAGTTATTTCATCTGTAAAAGTACTTTGGCGTAACCACGATGTCGAGGAGGCAACGTGGGAGTTAGAAGATAGGATGATGAGGGACTATCCCCATCTATTTGTGTAACCTTGTAGCAATTCCGGGACGGAATTTTTATAAGGGGGGGAGGATGTAATACCCGAGAATTTCCATATATTATTAAATAAATATATTAATGGAAATGAGAATTTATTTGAATATAAATGATTTTGTGTTATGAGATGAATTAATTCAATTATATATAATTGAATAATTATAATAATTGAGAAATTGGTGGAGTTTGTGATAAACTCGTTGATTGCCTTGTGTGGCACAGTGGCGTAATATAAGAATGATTATATTAATTTAAGCGAACAATTAATCTATATTAATTGTTAATCGGAGAATATTAATTAACTGTTATAAAATACTAATGAGGATCGATTAACAATATGTGATTATTATTATTGCAAGAAACTTAATAATAATGAGCAACGTGTTTATAAATACAATAAGATTTATATCAAAGTGATAATTAATCATATAAGGGTTAATTAAATTGTTATGGAGGTTAACAATTATATTGATGGATGTAGGATATGTGTATATTATTAATTAATATTCAAATTATAAGATGAGAAATTATATGTGCAAGCATGCGATTTAAATGTATAGTAACTATATGTTATGATATGTGTAGGTGACAAATGATGTGTGGATATACATTAAAATAATGTATCATGGATCTATTATAAATAATTGTTGAGTAATACAATTTAATAATATATGATATAATGTAATGTGGTAGTATCCGATGGTATTATATCAGTAAGATAAACGTACCTGGATTATATGTGTGTAAATTACACTTATTACATTATGTGAAGTACATTGTAATTATAACCTAAGAGTACATATAATATATAACATAAGTATATGGTGTATATATATATATACAAGTGTAGCATATAGTCCATTTGTAAGAATGCTGAGGTTTGTTTGGCTTGTCCCAATATGATAGTCACTATCTCCTCACACGTGAAATGCATCATGAAGCTAGCCTACTCCTACCTTCTCAAACTCAGCAAAATAGCAATGATCATTGCAAGGGGAGTGGCCTCAATAGTGTAAGCCAACTGCTACATACCAACTCTCCCATAACCACCATGCAATCCTCTCTTCCGTTAGTTCAAAATGATGAGCAAAGCTATGGACTGAATAATGGATTCTCTATAAATAAGCTCTCCTCATTCTTCAGTTCTTTTGCTGAGCATTTTGGCTAAGTGAGACTAGAGAGCATATATATATATATATATATATATCAGTGTTATTGAGATAGCAGCAAGCTTAAATCATTTACAGAGGTATAATTCCTCTTCCTGTGTTCTTCATTTCCGTTTTCTGTTTCCGAAGTTTCCTTGAAATTCTTGATTATGCTAAATTGGTTCATGATTGGGTTGTAGAACCCTTATATTGTCGTTATATGAACATACACACATGATAGAACCACTGAATAGTCTTTCATTTCCATTGTTCCTCTTTAATTTCTGTGAATACATAAAATTCATAAATTAGTCAGAGTTCATGAAATTGGGAATTGATAATTGCTATTGACTGTTATATAAGCATATATGTATGTATTAGTAAGTTAAACAAGTCTAATAGCATTTGGGTATGTTGAAATCGATGAAATGGGAGGTTTTTGGTCGGATTTCGCTGCAGTCGGAACTGCAGAAAACTGCCTCGACGCCGCAGCGCCGCAGCCCGCGCCGCAGCGCCACACGCGCCACAGCTCGCGCCGCAGCGCCGCACGCAGCGCCACTCGCGCCGCAGCGCCAGTAGTGAGCTGCTGTGCCGCGCCGCAGCGCCAGCCTCTGTGTTCAGTTTTTCTGCATTCTGCAATAAAACTGTTATGAACTAATTGTTTGATTTTTGTTTAAACAAGCATGAAAGCATGATTAATACTTATATATAAACCTAATGAGGCAATGTGAACATGTTTTAGTATATTAGCATGCATGGTTAACCAAACGACATATAGTTTGAAAACGAACTTAAAGTTTCATGAACGACGTTAACATATATGAAGCATGTTAATATTCTGACTTTCGAGACATGTTAGTATGACCTAGAAACACATGAAATGCATACTAACTTATGTATATAGGTTCCGTGATATAATATGGACATGTGAACCCGACTAGTGCACCTTTCTAACAAAAATACAAGTTTTGAAGGTTGATATTGACATGTAAAAACCATGTATACATTCTGACTTTCGAGCATGTTTATAGGGCCTTGAAATACATGAAAAGCATGTTAACTTGTGTATATGGGTTTCATAAGGAAGCATGAACATGATAGACCTTATTAATGAACTATACTAACAAAGTATAAGCTTTGAACGTGAACGTTGGTATGTTATGACGAGAATTAGAATTTGACATTTATGAACACATGTGATAGTACTCTTAGACTCATTCATGTGTCATGCATGTGTATATACCATGATTAGTTGCCATGATTAAAGTTTAGCATGAACAAAGCATGTTTTCAAGATAATAACAATGCTAGCTACATATATGCAATACGAGTACTCATGAGCATGACTAATACAAGTTATATGAATATCTTATGTGTTTAAAAGCGACCATGTTAGACCATATGAGTTCGTGTCCTTGAATGGCTTTAAGTATTAACTTAAGAACCTATACCATGTACGATTGGATTTGGAAAAGTTATACAAGCATGTAAAGTATCCTTTAAATATGAATACATGCTACGTGATATTATATGATGTTACTTGAACCCGATTTTGACGGTTAACTTAAGGAGATGCCGTAACTTGCTAAAATGAAATATATTTAGTATTGATTGTGGTCTTATGAGATATTAATAATATGCAAGCATGTTTGCTAATTGTTGAGATCTTATATAATATGAGAATGCGTTTAAACTCTAAAGAAGGAACGTTAAGGATAGAAATTATATTCTATATAACTGTGTAGCTAGGTAAAACTTAGCTTATGTGTTGATCGTATATTCAAAGAGAAAATGTGAAGTTAAATTATATGACTAATGAATATCATATATATACGTAACTGTATTACGATAGGAATTCGAAAGTGTTGATTTGCTTTTCGTGGATAAACTACGCTAAAGGCAAGTTCTCTTACTTACACTCTTTTAAAGTGCAAGTATCCTAACCGACGCATTTACTTTATGCAAGGAAATCTATGATTGTGAAGGTTTCCTAACTTATACTCTTTTACTATGCAAGTATCCTATCTTGTGTATTGCGAACTAGTTTCCTATTTAATCGGTTGAATCGAATTAGCATACTTGAACTCTTATTTCATTAAAGCTATTATTCATGTTGAACTTAGTATTGTTCTTGAATATTGTGAAAGTGTCTATGCCATTGATTCGGCTAGACTTATATTATTGAAAAACGACCCAAAACCAATTGATTGGTGCGGGATCTTATATATGACTGAGAAGAACAAACTATAACTGTCGGAGAACCGACGCGCGCACTTGAGTATGATTGATTGTTATGCATAACGAGGGTACTTTAGGCTGATCACCTGTTGTATCTGTTTTTGTTGGATTTTCAGTTTATTACTGTCAAATCCTATGGAAGTTCATAGTCCTTAGTGACTGCTCAGTATTCAGTTATCTTGAAATCTTGAATTGATTTATTATTGAATCATATTGATATTATTCTGTCCTTAGTGGCTGTTATTGAGAACTGTTGATATTCTTGCTATCCTTGAACTATCAAACTTTCCTATACCCTTTCGAGAATTGAGAATTTTATCATTTACCCTTGTTGTATATTACTTGCTGGGCAATTTGTGCTCATTCTTGCTTTCCTTAAAACATTTCAGTTAAGGCAGAGCATGGTGAACCTTCGGGCGTTGATAAGGGCAAGGGCAAAGCTACCAACTAGCTTATGTCTGTTATGTTTTAAATATATTCATATTGTATGAAGATGATGTAGTAAGACTGGATTTGATTATGTTTAAGCTTAAGTTAGATTATGTAATAAGTCGTTAACTGATATTATTAGGTAATCTATTAAGTACTGTAGGTTGCGAGACTTGGGGGAATAATTATAATAAATCATTGTAAATTATTCTAAAATAGATTTTCCGCTGTGATCGTATGATATTTAATTATTATATTGTGATGTATTACCATGAGCACGTGATGAACCGAATTCGAGAGACCAAGTGGCGGTCCTGGAATTTGGGGGCGTCACAGGAGCTCTATTTGGGAGAGCAAACTATCAGATGTATCACAGGGGAGATCTGTATCTCGTTTCTTCCTCCTGCTCGATGGTACTTGCCTTTGTCCTAGCCCGTTACAAATATTCCCTTGATGGGCTTGCATGGTTTTATGTTGTCAGATGGCCCTTGTACTCAGGACGCTTTTTATCGGTGGTGGACTTGTGACGCCCCCAAAATAGGTTCAATACACAACCCATTCTGAGTCGCCAAATACATGGTATAGACTCCAAATACACATCTTCAAATTCCAACTATTATACAGTCGTGCAAAATACGACCACACAACTGTGAGCATCAATACAAATATTATGTAGAAAATATAAACGCTCAAATTCAGGTCTCATTAATTACAATTATTAACACACTATTTTATAAAATAGTTAGGACTTCTACAGCTCTATCTCGGACCATCACTCCATTCCCCAACTAGTCCCAACTATATTCTCATTTTCTGAAGAGAACAATGAAAGAAAAGGGTGAGCTCAACTAGCCTAGTAAAGAATATTATGACTAAAATAATGAAGAATAAATTATCGTTAGTCTTTAATAAATCAGATAAAATATGATGGACAAGTAGTTTTAGATCAACAACTGCAGCGAAAAAAATAATTCATTAGAAGAGTTAAGTAGAGAATGATGTCTACTATCTTCTGTGATATAAAAGTCCATCATCAATAATTTATCCCTGTAACACCAATCAATAATATTTTCAATCAACAAATTATCCATGAACTACGGGCCGAGGATATTTGTTTATATCACCAATGGTCATGATCATGTCAAGCACCTGTCCATCTTTGAACTACAGGCCAAAGATATTCATAAATTAACAGCTCATCTTTGCACTACGGGCCAAAGATATTCATAAATCAATAGCTCATCTTTGCACTACGGGCCAAAGATATTCATAAGTCAACAGCTCATCTTTGCACTACGGGCAAAAGATATTCATAAATCAACATCTCATCTTTGCACTACGGGCCAAAGATAACTTTCACCACAATATAGGACTGAGGATGATGAAAAATGATATAAAGAACGAATTCAGTGAGATCAAGGACAAATATTAGAGAATTTATCCAGAGTTCAAAATGAAGATCAAAACATGGATACAATCAAAAGATAATTTGGACAGGAAAAAAATATAATTTTTTTCCTCGTGAATAGTAACTCGTCATGGAAAGATAAAAATTTTATAAGAAAGTTCAGACCAATATTCCAGTGAAATGATATTAGATGAAGCGCAAAACTCAAAGAATTTCTGATCATTTCAGGAATTATAGAAGTAATACTTGCCGTAGTAAGTTTAAAAATAGGAATATGAAATGAAATATTATCACTTTCATAATATGGAATATGAAAGAAAATAATATTCTTTATGAATATTGAAAGGAAATAACATCATTTATGAGAAAAATAATATCATTTACCTCAGTATAATACTCGATCTGCTGGAATATCGAATATTTTGATGAGGAAAACTTGCACTGTTATAAACACTCAAAGTATCTAAATACTCACAAGAAATATGCTCAATAGTATAGAGAAAGAAATTTCTGATTTTGGTGTGATTTTCATTTCTAACTAAGCACCCTATTTATAGAAAATGCTTAGCACACTAGGATTGACAAATGCAATCCGGTGGCTTTCTTCAGCACACCATACTTTGAAAAATGAGCACACCACCTTTGAAATCAATTTCCAACCTAACTTCCACCCACCACATGTTTATAATATATATATATATATATATATATATTAAAATATTTATAATTATTAAAAGAATTCCAATTCTATTTTTTTTATTCCACCTCATACCATAAAAATAATGTCATCATTTAAATTATAAAATTGTATTATTATATTATCACATTATACTATTATAATAATATATTTGAATAAATATTTTATCGGAGAAGATAAAATGTCAACTTTCAACAAATGTCTCATTCCAAAATTCCTCCCTTTATAACAAAATTGATCAAATATTTACTTATCATATTTATCAATAATTTTATTTTATTTATCAATTATTATTCATAATTAATATTATAGAATTGTAATATTGACAACCAGGTCGTTCCAAGAAAAGTGGGGCTTTCCGATAAGGATTTCTCCTCATTAGCGCGCAATTATATAACATAACCCCTTTCCTCGACAGAACTTTCTAGACATTGTCAATAATGCTATCTAATAATATTATTCAAATAATATGAATTATTGATTTAACAATGTAAAATACTGTGCAGCAGTTATTGAGACAATTATTGAATTAATAATATAAAATATCAATATAGCAATTATTGAATCAATAATATAAAATATTATGCAATTATCAATGTAGCAATTATTGAATCAATAATATAAAATATTAAATAGTAATTATTGTAACAATTATTGAATAAGTGACTTCTTACGTAAGAACTAATAATTCGAAATACTGTGCAATACCATGTGCTATTATGCAACAACGCGTATTACTGTATTTTTATCACCGGGTATTTCAACAGTTTAACGGTAACAGTTTTACCGTTATTTTTATAAAAATGTTACTTCTGTCACTTTCTATATCCGACATTCATTCCGTTGTGGGGTCCACTAATGACTGCGCCGTCGTATGAATATTCTCCGACAAAAAGAATATTCCTCGACCAAACGAATATTCCCCGACACAACGAATATTTTATGACCACTTGCTTACTTTGTAAAATTTGCACATTCCACCCATAACTTACCTCATTTATCAAATCAACACCCTACAATTTCAAAATAATATATAAGGAAAATTAAATCTTTATTCATAAAAGTTGGGGTCTTACAACCTCCCCTCCTTATGAAATTTTGTTCTCGAAATTGACGTACATACCTGGTATGTCGAAAAGGTGAGGATACCTCGCTTTCATTTTCGATTCTAACTCCCAGGTCATTTCCTCGATATCATGGTTCTTCCACAAAACTTTAACTTGAGGTATAATCTTTGAGTGTAGGACATGTTCCTTCTTATCCAAGATCTTCACAGGTACCTCCTCGTACGTTAAATCTTCGGTTATCTAGTCTCGTTCTAAATCAATAATGAGGTTTGGGTCTTTCACATATTTACATAGCATGGATATGTGAAAAATATTATAAACACGAGACATGCTAGGCGGTAAAGCGAGTCTATAGGCCACAGTTCCTACTCGGTCAAGGATTTCAAATGGACCAATAAATCGTGGGTTGAGCTTTCCTCTCTTTCTAAATCTCATAACTCCTTTCCATGGAGCAACACGTAAAAATACATGGTCTCCAATATTAAATTCCACGTCCATTCGATGAAGATCAACGAAACTCTTTTGTCGATCTTGTGCTGTTTGTATACGTTGTCGGATTATTTGAATCTTTTCCGTATTCATACATACTAACTCCGGTCCCAATAATGTTTCTTCAACCATCTCGTCCCAGCATACTGGAGAACGACATTTTCGTCCATACAATGTTTCGAATGGAGCCATACATATACTTGCCTGATAACTGTTGTTATAGGAGAATTCCACCAATGGTAAGTACTTATCCCAACTTCCTTTAAAGTCTAGAACACAGAGTCTTAATAGATCTTCAAGAGTTTGAAATGTCCTTTCCGATTGCCCGTCCGTTTGAGGATGATATGCAGATCTGAATCGTAAATCGGTGCCCATAGCTTTCTACAAGCTGACCCAAAATCGTGAAGTGAATCTTGGATCTCGATCCGAAACTATGGATACTAGTATGTTATGCAATCTTGAAATCTCATTTATGTACATACGAGTAAGACGTTCAAATGAATAAGTCTCTCGTATAGGTAAGAAATGAGCAGACTTGGTTAATCTATCGACAATAACCCAAATTGCATATATACCTTGAGAAACCTTAGGAAGACCTATAACGAAATCCATGTTGATGTGTTCCCACTTCTGTTTTGGAATCTCAAGTGGTTGCAATGGACCCTTTGGCACTTGATGCTCCGCCTTGACACATTGATAAGTTAGACACCTAGAAATAAAATCCGCGATCTCTCTCATTATGTTGCTCCACCAAAATGTATGACGAAGATCACGATACATTTTGGTACTTCCAGGGTGGATTGCGAACGTTGTGCTGTGTGCCTCCCTCATAATTTTATACTTTAAATCAGAGTCGTTAGGAACACAAAATCGGGAGTTGACTCGAAGTATTCCCTCTTCGTCGATTCTTTCTTCTGGAATAGCACCTTCTTGCACCTTCTTCTTCATATTCATCAGTTTCGAGTCTGTAGCTTGAGCAGCTTTAACTCTATCAATTAAAGCTGGTTCCACGCGTATATTTAATATCATCACGTGGGTCCCTAGAGTCTTTAACTCTATCTCCATTCTTTGTAGGTCATTCAAAATGGGCCTTTGTGTTGACATCATCGCACTCGTTTTTGTATATGATCTTCTACTCACGCGTCAACTACCACATTCGCTTTTTCAGGATGGTATTGGATGGTATGGTCATAATCTTTCAATAGCTCAAGCCAACGTCGTTGCCGCATGTTGAGTTCATTTTGGGTGAAAAAATACTTGAGGCTCTTATGATCCCTATAGATCTCCACTTTCTCCCCATACAGGTAGTATCTCCAGATCATCAACGCAAAAATGACTACTGCCAACTCTAGATTATGAGTAGGATAATTGCTCTCATATTCTTTGAGTTATCGTGAGGCATAGGCTATGACTTTCCCATGTTGCATGAGAACACATCCTAACCCTTTGCCTGAAGCATCGTGGTATATGACAAATCCATTCGAACCAGATGGTATTGTCAGAACAGGTGCCGAGATGAGTCTCCTCCTGAGCTCTTGGAAGCTCTTCTCGCATTCCTCATTCCATCTAAATTTTGTATCTTTCTGAGTCAGCTGTGTTAATAGAGTAGCGATTCGAGAAAATCCTTCCACGAATCTCCGATAATAACCAACTAAGCCCAGAAAGCTACGTACTTCGGTTACCAACTTAGGCTGCTCCCAACTTTGTATTGCTTCAATCTTCGCTGGGTCAACTGATATTCTATGTTTCGATCCCACATGCCCAAGGAATGCTACTTCCTCAAGCCAGAACTCGCATTTCTTCAACTTGGCATATAGCTTGTTTTCACGAAGCTTTTGAAGTATCAGCTTCAAGTGGTGCTCATGATCTTCACGGCTTTTAGAGTAAATGAGGATGTCATCAATAAAGACAACCACAAAATGATCCAAATATTCCTATAATATTCGGTTCATCATATTCATGAAGGCCGCATGAGCATTAGTCAATCCAAAAGACATGACTAAAAATTCATAATGCCCATATCGAGTTCTGAAGGCAGTCTTCGGAATGTCATCAGTTTTAATCTTTAACTAATGATATCCTGAATGAAGATCGATCTTTGAGAAGAATTACGCACCTTGCAACTGGTCGAACATGTCATCAATGCGAGGTAACGGATACCTATTCTTGATGGTGACATGGTTCAATTCCCGATAGTTAATACAAAGTCGCATACTCCCGTCTTTCTTCTTTACGAATAAAATAGGAGCACCCCAAGGAGATGTACTACGACGAATGAAACCAATATCTAACAACTCCTGTAGTTGGACCTTTAACTCCTGAAGTTCAATAAACGAATACCTTTATGACCTGAAATGACATTAATTAATTTTAGTGGTTTGGTTGATTGAATTCGCACAATGGGTTGGTTAGGAATATGAAAACTAACAACCTTACAAAAACAATCAATTTTGGCATGATAAGTGGTTTACCAGCCGATTCCTAAAATCACATCAAATGCAAGTATTTTCAAAGAGATAAGATCAACAGGTAATGTGAGGGTGCCAATTTGAATCAAATAAGATTTGTAAACTGTGGTTGTGACGAAGATTTCTCCTAACGGAGTTTTAATAGATAAATCAAAGTCTAATTTGTCAGGGGTTAAAGTTCAAACGTTGAGCACAAGTAGATGAAATAAAATAATGGGTAGAACAAATATCTAATAAGGTATAGACCTCGCAAGAGTTTATGATTAGCTTACCCGTGATAACATCGTTCGGGTTCCTCACTTTTTGGGTAGTTACGACAAAAGCTCTTCTAGGAACCACCGACTTTGACTTGTCCGGGACAACCATTGGAGTCACCATCTCCGCTGGACTTGGTTTCGCTATAGGACACACTCGAGCTATGTGACCTTTCTTTCCATAGTTATAGCACACCTTGGATTGTTGTGTGCAGTTCGGACTGATGTGTCCCTCTTGTCCGCATTTATAACATACGACCGGTGTTGTTGATGGTGGTGCCGACGTCTTCATGTGGTCATTGTTGTACCTTCTCTTTTTGAAATCTCCCCCCGACTCACTTCTTCTATTATCATGGCCATGATTACCACCGGAGTGGTTACCAATTCTATCCTGATTACTTCCTCCACACTAATTTTCATTGTTCTGATGACTGTTGCCACCGGTACGACCTTGGTTGTTGTCCCTTGGTTGAACATACTCATTATCTCGTTCTGATAATTGAGCCCTGTTTACCACATCTGAATACAAATAAAGTTTGTGAGAAATGAGGTATTAACGAATTTCAGGTTTCAAACCTCTCAGAAACATCCGTGTCATACGTTCCTCATTATCCACCAGATGAGATGCAAACCGGGATAACTCCACAAACTTAGCCTCGTATTGGGACACCGTAATGTTATTCTGTTCTAGTTTGATAAACTCTACCTCCTTCATTTGACGAATACTTTCTGGAAAGTACTTGTCATTGAACAATTTCTGGAACTCCTCCCAAGACATCTTGAGTGCGGAAGGCTGAGTACGCTTCATAGATTCCAACCAGTAATCTGCCTCTCCACGGAACATAAAGGTGGCGAATGGAACCTTTTGCCCCTCTGTGCATCCCAAGACATTAAATATCTTAGTGATTTGTTTAACCCAAGTTTCTGCTTTGATTGGATCTGGCTTTCCCAAGAACTCTGGTGGTCCCAACTCTTTGAAATGATTAGCAGTGATAAGCTGCGAGTTACCATTATTTCCACCTGTATTTTGAACACGAGTCTCCCTCGTCTGGTTTTTCATGAACTATAAAAAGCTTCTAAACATCCCATCATTCATCGTTTGATTGGTGGTGTTGTTTACAAGAGAATTATTTCCTTCCTGTTGCACATTATCCTGGTTGGTGAATAGAGGTGTCTCAATGGTCTCATATGCTCCACTGTTTTGATTTTCAGCTGTCATTCTCATATACTGCCACAAAACAAGGGTTAATTAAACAAATTGATATATCACATATAAACGCTATGTTCCGACTGACCAATTAAATACCAAATAAGCTTAGGTAGGACACACAAGCGAAGGATTCACTCGTCGCTCCCCTCCTAGTTCTATTCCCAGATCTCCGCCAGATATCATATCCCTAAGCTCTGATACCAACTGTGACGCCTCCAAAAGAGGTTCAATACACAACCCATTCTAAGTCGCCAAATACATGGTACAGACTCCAAATACACATCTTCAAATTCCAATTATTATACGGTCGTGCAAAATACGACCACACAACTGTGAGCTTCAATACAAATATTATGTAGAAAATATAAACCCCCAAATTCAGGTCTCCTTAATTATAATTATTAACACACTATTTTATAAAATAGTGAGGATTTCTACAGCTCTATCTCGGACCATCACTCCATTCCTCAACTAGTCCCAGCTATATTCTCATTTTCTAAAGAGAACAATGAAAGAAAAGAATGAGCTCAACTAGACCAATAAAAAATATTATGACTAAGATAATGAAGAATAAATTATCGTTAGTCTTCATAAATCAGATAAAATATGATGGACAACCAGTTTTAAATCAACAACCACAGCGAAAATAACAATTCATTAAAAGAGTTAAGTTGAGAATGATGTCTACTATCTTCTGTGATATAAAAGTCAATCATCAATATTTTATCCCTGTAACACCAATCAATAATATTTTCAATCAATAAATTATCCATGCACTACGGGCCGAGGATATTTGTTTATATCACCAGTGGTCATGATCATGTCAAACACCTGTCCATCTTTGAACTACAGGCCAAAGATATTCATAAATTAATAGTTTAATGGTAACAGTTTTACCATTATTTTTATAAAAAGGTTACCTCTGTTGCTTTCTATATCTGACATTCATTCCGTTGTGGGGTCCACTAATGACTGCGCCGTCGTACGAATATTCTCTGACAAAAAGAATATTCCTCGACCAAACAAATATTCTCCGACACAACGAATATTTTATGACCACTTACTTACTTTGTAAAATTTGCACATTCCACCCATAACTTACCACATTTATCAAATCAACACCCTACTATTTTAAAATAATATATAAAAAAAATTAAATCTTTATTCATAAAAGTTGGGGTCTTACAGGACTCCCTGCACTATTAGATCTCAGATCTGTGCTACCTAGTTCTTAGGAGACATGGTACCAAAATTTGTGATGATGACGGATTGGATTACATGTGTAAGAGGGCCAACACATTTGGCACAGATAGCGATCTTGACACAGCAAGTGGAGTAGATGTCCCTTTTCATACGCCATCTGGGCAGAGACCTCGCTGAGGCTGCTACTTTTGATCGCTCTGGGTTTGGTGCTGGTCCTTCTGGCGGTCTAGGCACTAATGGTTTTGTTGGATGAGATCCACCTTTGTACCATTTTGATATACTCTTTAGCGAAGATACCATGACTAAGGAGGAGTTAGCTCAGAATGACGGGCTTGGAGATGTAGATGTTAGGGATTTCTTTCTGTAAGCTTTTGTTAGTTGTTGGTCGTCTCTGCCCATTTCCCTGTACTTTTTATTTTCAGTTGTAGAACAGTGATGCTTACAGTTTTATTATATGTATAATGCTTTTCATTTATTACAATATTGTCATTTATCATGATGCATGCATTATATGTGATAAATTTGCATTTATATATTGTGGGTTAGAATTAACCCTTGTGTGGTCTTGTGATAATGTTTTACAAATAACATCATCTTCATTGGCCCGCATTGACCACTGTCCACTCTCATGGATTACTTCTTGTTTGAGGTCCTGGTACGATAGTTTGCCAACTTCAGATCCCATATTAGTGGACTATATGATGGGGCATTCAATGTCCTACCTGTCATTCCAGGTCCCCGAGGGTTTTGTAGAGGGTATGCTGGCATATTGGATTCCAGCAAGACATGTATTTAGATTTGGATCAGAGGAGTTGACTCCGACCCTGGAGGAGTATCAGGGCATATCAAGTTTACCCTTGGATGGGCCATGCGCTAGAGTGGCAGTTGGTCAGTTGCGCCGTCAGTTCATAACCTTGATCTGGTTGTGACAGTCAGTTGTTCTGGATGAGGTCATGTCAGGTCATGTTATGTCCTTGGACTTTATGATTGATCATTTTGGATCTATTGATAGCTTTTCACTGCATCAGGAGGATTTTACCATCTCGGAGGAGCGCTGGAGGTCAACTCGTGTGGATGATTTATTGATATGTTTTACGGCATACTTGTGCATGCCTCTCTATATGGATCACCTGGATATTGGGTTGGTGACCATTGTCAAGGCTTTATGGGAGGATCATACCATTCTTTCGATGATTTTGGCGGAGACATATATTGCAGCTTCTTATTGCCACACACATGATAATGGATATTTTTGTGGGACCTCAATGATATTGTATGTCTAGTTTACGATGCACCTGAGGTAAATTGGCACTGCTCGCCTCCATGGGTATTGCTTTGGTCTTGGCATAGCGATGTCCTATTCTTTTAGACATGCCATTTGTGTAGATGCAGCATCCTGGTTTATTTTTTTATTTAATATTGAGGAGTTTACTCTGGCTACTGCTCTCGATTGAGCTTCATCACACATACAAGGTGTGACGACTTATCACCTATTGTCTGTCATGGGACATTTTGACCAGTACCAGGACTTTCAATTTTTTGAGGGGGCTGCAGATCATTGGTCATCTACTTTATCTTTGTCTGAGGATGATTTGGCGAGGGTATATAAGTACTGGGTTCATCGAGAGATAACCGAGTTTCGCGATAGTCACCCTGGTTGTTCGGCTTAGTATATGGCCTGGTTTAGAGGCAGACATGGTAGCCGTTGCTAATGATGAGGATTTTAGTATGGATTCAAATGATGTTTAGCCTATGGAGGATCACCTTTCTCCTACGGAGGATGTGATGTTTACTGAGTTGACAACAACTTTAGTCAGCTCAGCCCCTATCTCTGCTTCTACATCTGCCCCACTTTCTATTGATGCTTTGGAGCATCGGGTACTGCTTTTAACTTTTGGAAGGGATCATACTCGGACATTGATGTTGATAGCTTTATCCAGCAGGGACTCTGTTTATCGTGAGAGAGATGAGGCCCGGGTTGCCAAAAATGCTGCTATGGCTAAGAGTGCTGCTCTCAGGGCTTTTCTTGATGAGATTGCAAATCAGGCACGAGAGCTTTTGGATCATCAGAATAGTACCATTCATATTGCTATGGAGCTTTTGACTCGTATTGATACGATAGCGTAGGATCTTAGAGCAACTCCTCAGTCTACAGAGACAGCCTTGCTCTTAGAGTTGCTGGCCAAATTGACTTCGCGTATATAGCCTAGCTTTTATTTCCTACATAGTCTATATTAATCCCTTTTGTTATATACCGGATACATTATATATATCAAATAGTAACATATAAAAAGTAAATGTATTTTATTTCCCTTTGGATATATTTTGACCATGTTTGATGGTTGCCATTTTGTCTCCGTGACTTGCTATCTTAATGCATCACGGTCTCTTCCATGATGGACTGACGTTGAGATGTCGTAGGGTCTCTTAGCATGGGTCATCGATCTTTGGGTTTTTCTGGTGTATAGATTTTTCAGATATGATTTTGTTGTCTTGGGACTGGTGTTTAGGTTAATATTTAGTTTGATAAGTAAAGTGTTTGGTTTTTCTTTTGAGGGTTAGAACACACCATAGATAGCCTACGTACTCCAGTGGATGGGGGAGATCTTGTCTTACGTAGTTCAGGGTCAAACTGTCAAGACCTGATTTGATGATTTTTTAACAATGATTGGCCACTGTAGAGGGTTCAAGCATAGTACCTCTTCATGGAATCTAAGTTGATCAGGTGTGGAAATTCCTCGCAATCCATTTCTTGTAATCTGAGGGCTACGCCTGATAATACCTCCTTGACAATTAAGAGGCCTTCCCAGTTTGGGGGTGCATTTCCCTTTGGCTGCATCTTGGTTTGAAATGACCCTTTTCAATACCAAGTCCTGCTTTTTGAATTGCCGAAATCTAACCTTCTTATTATAGGACCGAGATATCCATTGCTGATATAATTGACCATGGAAGATAGCGACAACCTTTTTCTCATTTATCAGAGATAATTGACTGTACCGATCTTGCAACTATTGATCGTCTTCCATATGGGCATTTATTAACACCCTCAATGATGCCATTTCTACCTCTATGGGAAGCACAGCTTCCATGTCATAGACTAATGAATAGGGGGTAGCCCCAAAATAAGTATGCACTGATGTTCTGTATGCAAGCCAAGTTAGAGGCAATAAGTCAGACCATCCTTTGTGATTGACAATCATCTTTTGTATGATCTTCTTGATGTTATTGTTGGTTGCTTCGACAACGTCAATCATCTTGGGATGATAAATGATAAAATTGAGATGCTTGATGTTGAATTTTCTACATAATTCCCTCATAATCCAATTGTTTAGATTTTTGGCATTATCTGATACGATCACCTCCGGTTGTCCATATCGACAAATCACATTGTTTCTGTCGAAACTGATGATCAACTCCTTGGTGACTTTGGGAAAGGAGGTAGCTTCCACCCACATAGTGAAGTAGTCGATCATAGTAAAGATAAACCTATTACCGGTGCTGGCTTTGGGCTTGATCAGCTCGATCATGTCCATCCCCTACATGGAAAAGAGTCGTGGCTAGCTCATGTAGTGCAATTCACTTGGAGGAGCGTGGACGACATTTCCATGGATTTGGCATTGATAACATCTTTTGATGTGGTCATCACAATCTGCTTAAAGAGAAAGTCAGTAATGACCTGTCTTTAATATCTTCTTGGCAAGTAATAGACTGTTCATGTGTGGCCCACACACTCCATCGTGCATTCCATCCTTAAGTCTATGGGCTTGATCTTTGCCTAGGCTTCTTAAGAGGCCCATTCTTACATCTCTTTTTTAGAGTGCATCTCCGCTTAGGTAGAATTTCATTGCCATTTTATGGATTCGCTTTCTTTCAGTTTGGCTTGCTCTAGTGGGAATAGACCCATCTCACAGATATTCTTTGATATCCTCGTACCATGGCTGTTTGATGGGAGGTAGTTCATCTGATACTTCTTCAATGTAATTTCCATAGGCTGGTGCCGTCTAGGTTATGAATTAATATCAGGGAGTCCTTTCCTTGTGGAGTTGCGGACTAAGGAAGTCAGTTGGGAGCTATCGTTTAGCACTCCAAAATTAACCTTACTCATATTCTACTAACTCAAGAATTAGTATAGTAACAAGCAAGGATCGATCCCACAGAGAGTGTTTTGTTTTATATTTATCCAATTATTTTCCAATGAATTGGGGGTTTTGGTTTGAAAATTTGAATTATCGAAAGTGAATTTAAAAGAAGTATCAATGAGTAAAAAGCTTCAATTCTTCAGTTCAGTATCGCCTTTTCACAATTATGGATTAACCAAGTTTTTACAATATTTATCCTTCAATGAGATTAACAATCCTAGATAACCGCAATCGCTAGTTATCCAAAATTCTCCTTATGTGTAAATCTAATGCAACAATCGCCAACAAAAGATCCTAACTATTATATAACATAGAACTATCAGTCTAAATTTAATATGATAGAAGCATGAAGAATGAGAATTAGATTGTTCCAAACAACAATTACACAATCAAGAATTATTTAACTTGTCTTCTAAATCTTAATAATATCCAAAAGTTTGACCACAATCGAATATCATTAATTGCTACTTATGATCAGACATACATCGTTTGCTTAATATATATCTTAATTTAGCAGATGATATCAATTTACTAATTTAATACTGCAGAAACTAAATTAGTTAATTGAATAGCATACAAGAAAGTTTATGTAGATAATCAGAATAAATCTCACATACGAATGAATAAATAGAGTAAACTTGCTCAAACCGTTAATTATGAATAAGGTTCAACATCCCTTCAGAATTGAATTGAGTAGTTTATCTTGACATGTCTTGATTCTCAAAAATTAGGGTTTGAATGAATGTAGAAGATGATATATGATGATATAATATGATCCCCTTTATATTGGGTCTTACATGTCTTTATAAGTCTAAAACAATCCCTGAAAACTTAAAAGTTTGCAATCCAAATCGTATTAGAAGTCTTCCTAAAACTTCTCAAAACTAGAAATTACTATTTTCTTGCCGACAATCTCGCTGGGGCGCATTTTCCTTCATAAAAACTAGCCGGGGCAAAGTTTGGCAGAGAAAACTAGCCGGGGAGAAGTTTTCCTTCATAAAATCTCGCCAATGTGAAGTTTGGCAGTGAAAAACTCATCGAGGCGAGTTTTTAGCCTATCAAATCTTGTCTAGGCGAGTTTCCAATTTCTGCTGCGACATCCTTTGGTAAAATGAGCATAACTTTTGATCCAAGAAGAGTTACTGAGCCTGCTACTTATCAAATCGAAGCTCTCGACAAGATCTACAACTTTCATTCTTTGAGAATTGACAGATTCTGATTGGATCAAGGTTGAAATCAGTTCCAAGTGACTGCTACGTAAATTGTAACTTCCAAACTTTGAGGTTTCAACTTCTGCATGGTAAAAAGGTCATAACTTTTTCATATGAACTCCGATTGGGACGATTCAAGATGTTAAGGAAAGCTAAGGAATAGCTCTACAATAAAATCTAAGTCCCAAGCCAAGACTATAAATCTAAATTAGCATTAAAAATCCAACAATCTTCCTGTTTTCCTCGTCTTAGCTCCATTTCGACCTGAAACCCATAAACAAGCCTATTTATGCGTAGCAATAGACTACGCATAAAGAAATCAAAATGAATGAATATCATGCACTCGTCAAATTCCCCCACAATTAGCTTTTACACGTCCTCGTGTAAACCAAACCAAAGGTTATGTTATCATTCACATAATTCTATCCAACTATAGTATCAAAAAGCTCAAGTTAAAATTCATGAATATCAATACTTATCAACAGAAACCTGATTAACATCTCATTAATCAATTCATGACTACTAACCTTATCACCTCACCAATGAATTTCATCAAATCGAACTGTATCCACATAAGTATCTATCCCACAATCCACATACTCACCCGAATTAGTTATCATGGATCAAAAACCACGCACACTAACTCATAACTCAAAAAAAAAATTCTGCACTTTGCCTTTCTTTTCATAGAACCTTCTTTGTATACCAGATGACTATATTTTGATGTTTTCTTGTATTCTTCCTTTTCTTGACATGTGCAATGTCTCCTTTTCAGTAGGCTTTTCAGTGCTACCCATATAACGAACTTTCCACCAACGACTCCCAAACCAGATGGTCTTAGGGAGCTGGGTGTAAAGAGACCCCTAGGGCTTACTCATTCAAGTAACAAAGGCCACAAAAGTCGACTAATTAAGCTGCTTTTATCCATCACACTTTTCAGCGTGAATACCAATGCTTCCCGAGGCTTGGATACCCAGTTAATTCATATAATGGACATTGAAACAGATTTTCATTATTATTTTTTCTATACATTAATTTCATCGTCATTTTTTTTCTATTCATTTAATTTTTTCCATAAGGTTCTTTCATTGACATAAGCAGTGAAAAACAGTTCTAAAACAAGAAATTAGTGCACATTGACAACTCCACATATAACTTAGTTAACTAAGCATACTTCACCTATTCAAGTATTCATGCATCAACAAATTCAATTCAAATCAGGTACACTGGTTACTGACTTAGTTTTCAACATTCATTAATCAACTAAATACCAACAGATCTTGAAATTAAGCATCAATTTTCAATATGTGACTCTAACTCTTCAACACTTAGGCGAATATAATCATGGAACCAAGCAAAAATTTCAGCAGATTTCCAAATTCTAGCAAATTTTAGACTATTATACCTAAACAAAATAAAGAAAACTAAAATCTAAAATTCCCTCCCCCACACTCAAACCTTACATTGTCTACAATATAAGAAACTCATGCAAAGTAGAAAACTACTATAACTAACAAATTAAAAAGAAAAGGGATAGAAAGATTAAATCTAAATTCTTAGGTTGCCTCCCAAGCAGCTGCCCTTGTTTAACGTCATTAGCTCTGACTGCAATCCACTCAATTATCTGGAAGCTGGATCCATTAGCGTCAACATCTCAACCTCGTCAACCTGACTACTATCCAAAAATGGCTTCAACCTATGTCTGTTCACCTTGAACACATTCCCTATCTTTGAATTTTGTATATCTATAGCACCATGAGGAAACACATTAGTAAAAAAAATTGGACCCTCCTAACGGGAATGCAACTTACCTGGAAATATTTTCAATCGTGAATTATAAAGGAGAACTTTTTGCCCAACAGTGAAATTCTTTCGTAAAATCTGCTTATCATGGAAAGCTTTCGTCTTAGCCTTATACAGTTTAGAACTCTCATATAATTCAGTACGCAACTCCACGAGTTCTTGTAAATGCAACTTCCTATGGACGCCAGCTTGATCCAAGTTCATGTTGCACTGTTTGATTGCCCAAAAAGCTTTATATTCTAGCTCCACAGGTAGGTGGCATGGTTTCTCGAACACCAGCCTATAAGGCGACATACCAATTGGAGTTTTAAATGCCGTCCTATATTCCCATAGTGCATCATCTAATCTAAGACTCCAATCTTTCCTGCTCGGGTAC
This sequence comes from Panax stipuleanatus, assembly GCA_020205555.1. Lineage (NCBI taxonomy): Eukaryota > Viridiplantae > Streptophyta > Magnoliopsida > Apiales > Araliaceae > Panax > Panax stipuleanatus. Next base: position 79,876,912 of record CM035123.1, read on the forward strand.
ACTACTTTCACCAAAATGGATTTTATCTCTCTGTTGAATACCTCAACTTGGCCATTGCTTTGCGGGTGATAGGATGTAGAGACCTTGTGAAGAACGTTGAATACCCTATTACAGAAGTGAGTTCCGCGATCACTAATGATGGCCCGTGGTGCTCCAAACCTGACAAATATGTTAGTCCTGATAAAATCTGCAACAACTTTAGAATCGTCAGTCCTAGTGGCTTTAGCTTCCACCCACTTCGAAACATAATCAAATGCCAATAAGATGTAAACATTACCAAAGGAAGCAGGAAAAGGTCCCATAAAATCAATACCCCAAACATCAAAGATTTCAATAATTAGAATTGATGTCTATGTGATATATTTCCTGTTCTTTGACAATTTTCACATCATTTGCAAAATAGATATGAGTCTTTGAAAATTGAGGGCCAAAAGAAACCACTCTCCAAAACCTTATGTGATGTTCTTTTAGGTCCAAAATATCCTCCACAAGCATAGGAATGACAGAAAGCTAGAATAGATTGGAACTCATTATCAGGTACACAACGCCTAACTATCTGATCAACACAAAATGTCCACAAGTATGGGTCATCGCACACATATTGTTTTGCATCACTCCTAAGATTTTCTTTCTGGGATTTTGAAAACTCACCCGGTAAATACGCACTTACCAAATAATTCACAATGTCTGCATACCAGGGAGTTGTATTGCCAATGGAAAGTAGATGCTCATCCGAAAATATGTCTTGTAATGGTAGTGCTTCTTCCTCTTTAAGAATTCTGCTCAAGTGATCCGCTACCAAGTTATTCGCACCCTTTTTATCTTTAATTTCCAAGTTGAATTCTTGCAGCAGCAAGATCCACCTTATGATTCGAGGTTTGGACTCTTTCTTAGTAAGCAAGTACATCAGAGCAGCATAGTCAGAATAAACTATCACTTTAGTACCAAGTAAGTATGATCTAAACTTATCTAAAGCAAATATAACAGATAAGAGTTCTTTTTCAGTTGTGGAATAGCTTATCTGAGCCGCATTCAATGTTCTAGAAGCATAGTAGATGGCATGGGTAGCTTTGTCAATCTTTTGGCCTAAGACGGTGCCGACAGCATAGTTGCTTGCATCACACATTATCTCAAATAGAAACTTCTAATTTTTTGGTTGATAAGGGCTGACGTCAACAATTTCTTTAAGGTATCAAAAGCCACCTTGCATTTATCATGAAAATGGAATTCCACATCTTTCTGGAGCAACTTGCATAAGGGCAATGCTATCTTGGAGAAATCTTTAATAAACCTACGATAAAATCCAGCATGTCCAAGAAAAAAGTGTATCTCCCGCACGCTAACGAGGTAAGGCAATGCAGATATAATATCAATTTTAGCTTTATCTACTTCTAAACCATTAACTGACACTACATGACCAAGTACAATTCCATGTTATACCACAAAGTGACATTTTTCCTAATTCACAAGGTTAGTTCCAAACATCTATCTAAAACACGAGTCAAATTATCTGGGCAAGCATATAAAGAATTACCAAGTACTATGAAATCATCCATAAAGACCTCAATGCATTCTTCTAAAAGATCAGAAAAAATACTCACCATGCATCTTTGAAAAGTACCTGGGACATTGCAGAGTCCAAATGACATTTGCTGATAGGCAAAGGTACCAAAGGGACATGTGAATGTGGTCTTTTCTTGGTCCTCGGGTGCAATCACAATCTAGTTATAACATGAAAAACCATCTAGGAAGCAATAATAAGTATGCCCAGCTAATCGTTCTAACATTTGATCAATAAAAGGAAGTGGAAAGTGATCTTTTCTAGTTACAGCATTTAACCTCCTATAGTCAATACACACTCTCCAACCTGTTTGCATCCGTGTGGGCAATAACTCATTATTATCATTCTTGACAACTGTGATTCTGAATTTCTTTGGAACTACCTGCACCGGCCTTACCCATTGACTGTCGGAGATGGGGTAAATGATTTCTGCATCGAACAATTTTATTACCTCTTTCTTTACTACCTCCATCATAGGTGGGTTCAATCGTCTTTGTGCGTCCCTCATGGGCTTAGCACCATCTTCCAATAAAATCCGATGCATGAATATTGCGGGACTAATACCTTTTATGTCTGCTATATTCCAACCAAAAAGTGTGATATGGTCCCTAAGAACTCTCAACAATTTTTCTTCCTGCACTTTGGTTAGATTACTAGCAATTATCACAGGTAAAGTCTCATTAGTCCCCAAATACGCATATTTCAAGTGTGCAGGTAATTGTTTCAATTCAAGTGTTGGAGCTTGCATAACAGATGATAATAGTTTTTGATGAGACACAGGTAATTGAATTAAATGGACTGCATACTTATCTGAGAGTTTAGGCAATGAGTGTATTGCAACCATAATTTCCTTCAATTCCTGATTTTGCTTAAGTTCCTACTCCCTATCCATGTCCAAACTGCTAGAAATAGCAACTCCAAGCTGCCTCTATGAATTTGTCAAAAGTTTCCTTCACTAAAGAGTCACACACATCAATTACAAAATCTTGACTAATATCACTTGGGTACCTCATGGCATCACATATATTAAATTGGATCTTTTCGCCATCAAACTCCATTGTTAAGGTCCCATTGTGCACATCAATCATAGTCCTCGCTATTTTTAGGAATGACCTTCCTAATAAGATGTGAGATAGGTTTGGTGATGTATCATCCTCTATATCTACTATGTAAAAATCTGTAGGAAAGATTAGTTCGTTCACCTGCACCAAGACATCTTCAACTATCCCTCTAGGATAGGTGTTAGTACGATCTGCCAATTGAATAATCACACCAGTATTTTTCAAAGGACCTAGATTTAGAGACTTATAAACAGATAATGGCATCAAATTAATTGAAGCACCTAAATCTAGCATGGCCTTCTCAAATCAAGTGTTTCCTATCTTGCATGGGATTGTGAACATGCTTGGGTCTTTACATTTATCAGGCATTTTTCTTTGAAGAACAGCTGATACATTCTCCCCAACTGTGACTTTTTCATCATTTTTTAATTTTCGTTTGTTAGTGCATAATTCTTTTAAAAATTTTGCATACCATGGCACTTGTTTAATTGCATCAAGTAATGGAATATTCACTTCTACTTTCCTAAAAGTTTCTAGAATTTCTTTTTCATATTCATCTTTGTTTAAAGTTCTAGAATTTCTAGGAGGAAAGGGAAGAGGAATATTTTTAAGCTGGCAAAGAGGGTTAGGGTGTACCTTAGATTTTTCCGGTTCCTCCTTAGCTTGCTCTTTCTCCAACTCAACTATGGTTGTGGGTGTATCCATCTGCTTCCCACTCTGCAAGATTATAGCACTAGCATTCTCCTTAGGATTCACAACAGTTTGAGATGGTAGCTTCCCTGAACCTTGACAATACAACCGACCCACAGTAGTAGCTAATTGGCTCATTTGACTCTCCAAACTATGGATGGAAGATCTCATTTCTTGTTGAAGCTATTGTGTCTATGTCATAAATGCTTTGAACATGTCCTCCAAGGATGTTCCAGAATTGCCCGGTGCTGTTGGTTTGGGTTGGTATTGGCTGAAATTGATGTTTATTTGGGTAGAACACTTGCGCTTGCGACCTAGCACCCCCATAACTCAAGTTGGGATGATCCCTCCATCCTGGATTATAAGTATTGGAAAAAGGGTCATATTTCCTCTGCGACTGTGCCTGGTAATTTCCCACTGTATTAGCTTGTTGTGCATTCTCTTCTTCTTGTAATGTCGAGCATGAATCTGTAGGGTGCCCCACCATTAAACATATTCTGAGCCTTTGTAACCGATAATTTACCTGTTGCTAATTGTTTCACCATAGCAGTTAAGTCAAAAATCTGTTGCTCTAAATTACTCATGCTTACCTCACTTACCCTTTGTGCTGGATGGTCATTTCGTGTTCCATATTGTTGTGCATTGGCAGCCATATTTGCAATCAAATTCTTTGCAGCCTCCGGTGTTTTATCTACTAATGCTCCTCCACTAGCAGCGTCGATCATACTCTTATCCATCGGTACAAGTCCCTCATAAAAGTACTGGATAAGGTGTTGATCATCAATCTGCTGACAGCTGGAGCAAAGCTTCTTGAATCTTTCCCAGTATTCATACAATGTTTCACCGTTGAATTATCAGATTTCGCAAATTTCTTTCCTTATGTTGGCTACCCTTGAAGCAGTAAAGTATTTCTCCAAAAATAGCCTTTTAATGTCATTCCATGATTGTATTGATCCCGAGGGGAGATAATACAACCTATCTTTTGCTAAATCCACCAGTGAGAATGGGAAAGCTCTCAGTTTTATCTGCTCTTTCGTAATCGCATGTGGCTTCATAGTTGAGCACACAACATGAAACTCCTTCAAATACTTGTAAGGATCCTCACATGTAAGACCACGAAAAGTAGGCAAAAGGTTAATTAGTCCGGATTTTAATTCAAATGCAGCATTTAAAGCAGGATATTCAATGCATAGAGGTTGTTGAGTGAGATTAGGAGTAGATAACTCCTTTAAAGTCCTATTATTATTTGGCACAGCCATTTCCTCGTCTGATTCGCTAGAAGAATGGTTTGAAAGTAGTGTGAGCGCGATCTTGAGGCCTGGGGACGGAGCTTCGTCGGATTCTGCAAGTGTACTTTGGGAATTACGAGCTTCTTTCCTAAGCATTCGTTCAGTTCTCTCTATTTTTGGATCAAATTTCAAATCAAGAGAGTGAGAGGATCGAGGCATAAATAAAAATAAAAGAAAACAAAGAATAAATAAAAAAAAATAACACTCCCCGGCAACGGCGCCAAAATTTGGGAGCTATCGTTTAGCACTCCAAATTAACATTACTCCTATTCTACTAACTCAAGAATTAGTATAGTAACAAGCAATGATCGATCCCATAGAGAGTGTTTTGTTTTATATTTATCCTAATTATTTTCCAATGAATATGGGGTTTTGATTTGAAAAGTTAAATTTTCGAAAGTGAATTTAAAAGAAGTATCAATGAGTAAAAAGCTTCAATTCTTCAGTACAGTATCGTATTTTCACAATTATGGATTAACCAAGTTTTTACAATATTTATCCTTCAATGAGATTAACAATCCTAGATAACCGCGATCGGTAGTTATCCAAAATTCTCCTTATGTGTGAATCTAATGCGACAATCGCCAACAAAAGATCTTAACTATCATATAACCTAGAACTATCAGTCTAAATTTAATATCATAGAAACATGAAGAATGAGAATTAGATTATTCTAAGCAACAATTACACAATCGGGAATTATTTAACTTGTCTTCAGAAAATCTTAATAATATCCAAAAATTTGACCACAATCGAATATCATTAATTGCTACTTATAATCAGACATATATCGTTTGCTTAATATATATCTTAATCTAGCAGATGATATCAATTTACTAATTTAATCCTGCAGAAACTAAATTAGTTACTTAAATAGCATATAAGAAAGTTTATGTACATAATCAGAATACATCTCACATATGAATGAATAAATAGAGTAAACTTGCTCAAACCATTAATTATGAATAAGGTTCAATATCCCTTCAGAATTGAATTGAGTAGTTTAGCTTGACATGCCTTGATTCTCCAAAACTAGGGTTTGAATGAATGTAGAAGATGATATAAGATGATCCCCTTTATATTGGGTCTTATATGTCTTTATAAAGTCTAAAACAATCCCTGAAAACCTAAAAGTTCACAATCCAAATCGTATTAGAAGTCTGCATAAAACTTCTCAAAACTAGAAATTACTGTTTTCTTGCCGACAATCTCGCCGGGGCGCATTTTTCTTCATAAAAACTCGCCTAGGCAAAGTTTGGTAGAGAAAAACTCGTCGAGGCGAGTTTTTAGCCTATCAAATCTCGCCTAGGCGAGTTTCCATTTTCTACTGCGATATCCTTTGGTAAAATGAGCATAACTTTTGATCCAGGAAGAGTTACTGGCATTCTACCTATCAAAGCGAAGCTCTCGACGAGATCTACAACTTTTATTCTTTAAGAATTGACAGATTCTGATTGGATCAAGGTTGAAATCGGCTCCAAGGGACTGCTATGTAAATTGTAACTTCTAAACTTTGAGGTTTCAACTTCTGCTTGGTTAAAAGGTCATAATTTTTTCATATGAACTCCGATTGGGACTATTCAAGATGTTACGGAAAGCTAAGGAATAGCTCTACAATAAAATCTAAGTCCCAAGCCAAGACCATGAATCCAATTTAGCATTAAAAACCCAACAATCTTCCTATTTTCTTCGTCTTTGCTCCATTTCGACCTAAAACCCATAAACAAACCTATTAAGCCTTTGTTAACAATTAAACATGCAATAGACTACGCATAAAGGAATCAAAATAAATAAATATCATGCACTCGTCACCAGTGTTGCCAGTGCATCTGCGAAATCATTTCGATTCCGAGGAATGTGTATGGCGGCTATATCTTCAAACTTCATAGCCATCTTGATAACATGTCGATGATAAGGCCACAAGTGCAATTCTTCGGTGTGGTATGCCCCGGTGGTTTGCTTGGTGACCAACTTAGAATCTCCAAAGCCCGCTAGGCATTTGATTCCCATTGCTTGAGCAAATTTCAATCCCATGATGCAACCTTCATACTCGGCTTTGTTGTTAGTGTTGCTGAACTGTAGTTTGGTGGCCACGAGATACTATTCTCCAGTGATGGATACGAGAACTACCCCGGCTCCTGCGCCTTCTGCATTTAAAGCACTGTCGAAGTATAATTTCCAAAATTGACCCGTATTTTTTCGATGGTTTTAATGAACTGTCATTACACCGTCATCGGGAAAGTAAGTTTCCAAAGGTTTGAAGCTCCCTGATGGTACTTTAGCGAGCTGATCCGCTATTCCTTGGCCTTTAATAGCTTTTTATATCACGTAGATGATGTCGAATTATTGGAGGATGAGCTGCCACCTTGACAATTGATAATTCAACATGGGCTTGCTATAGATGTACTTTAGAGTATCCATGCGGGATATAAGATAAGTTATATGTCCATGAAGGTAATGTTGTAACCTCATGACGGCCCATGCTAATGCACAACAGGTCTTTTCAATCAAAGTGTATTTCTGCTTATAACTGCTGAATCTTTTACTGAGGTAATAGATGGCACTTTCCTTGACTCTATCATCCTTCTGCCCAAGCATACTGCCCATGGTATTGGAGTTAACTGATATGTAGATGAAAAGTGGAACTTTGTCCTTTGGAGGTACCAAAATAGGAGCTTCGATCAACTGCTTTTTGATGGCGAGGAAGGTTTTTTGACAGTCTTCATTCCACTTTCCTGAGGAATTTTTCCTCAATAATTTGAAAATGGGCTCACAAGTTGTAGTAAGCTGGGAGATGAATCGGCTAATGAAGTTGATTCCCCCTAAAAATCCCCGGATCTCCTTCTTCGTCTGGGGTATAGGCATCTCATTGATGGCTTTAATCTTTGCTATAACTAGTTCAATGCCTCAGTTGCTCACTAGAAAGCCCAATAATTTGTCGGATTTAACACCAAAAGCACACATGGCACAGTTTAGCATCAAGTTATACTTGCGGAGCCTGTTGAATTATTTTCTAAGATGGTCGGTGTGGTCATCTTCATTCTTAGATTTCACGATGATATCATCCACGTAAACCTCTATCTCTTTGTGCATCTTGTCATGGAATAGAGCCATCATGGCTCTCTGGTATGTAGCACCGGCATTGGTAAGGCCGAGAACTAGCCGCCAATCGTAGAAAGTTCCCCAGGGAGTGATAAAGGAAGTTTTCTCCCTATCTTCTTCGGCAACCATGATTTGATGGTATCCGGCGAAACAATCTGCAAAAGAGTACATGCCAAATTTAGCAGTGTTGTCTATTAAAATGTGGATGAAAGGTACCGGGAAGTCATCTTTAAGACTGGCTTTGTTTTGGTCCCGATAGTCCACACAAACATGCACCTTTTGTTGATAGATTTGTATATATGGCAAATCAATGTATAACACGTAAGTGCACGTGGTCAACAAGTAATATACTATAAGTGAAGTATCGATCCCACAGAGAATAATAAACTATATTCTAATCTAACAAGCACCAGTTTTCTAATTATATCGGTCTCTTTAAACAGATGATCAATTTATGATTTATATCGAAAATTACTAATAAACAAATTAAACTAATTATCAAATGATTCTATCAGATAAAAGAGATATGAGATTATAATTTCATTTATTGCAACACTTAGATTGACATACTTCCCGTCAAGCCTAATTAACTGCGTCAGATTGTTAGTCTAGAAAATAAAAGTAAAATATGGCCATCTCTCGATGTGCCATACCCATATCACACTAAATCCACAGATGATAGAATGAATGTGAACACCCTAATTAACTAAGTCACTATATCTTTATGTGAATTACAATTAAAAAGGGTTGAAGCTCAAGTTCTCAATAAACTACATGCGGTGCTTCGGTATATCTCTATCCTAGGCACGAATTATGAATTTCATCGCCATGTAGAAGTCATAAACACATGCTAATATGATCATATTTGAACCTATAATCCGTTTCTAAATTTAATATAGGTTATCAAGGTAATTGGTGTTCAAGCAATTAATCAATTAACACAAATCAAATTAGACAATCCTTTAACAATTAATTATAACTTAACAAAAAACACATCAATTTCAGCTAAGCAATAAGATCCATTATAATCCCAAAATAGAGTTTAGTTTATATTAGAAATAAGATCCATCATCCACAATTAAATATACATTGAAAGATATAAATAAGAGTAAAGAGAAGTCGAGAATTAATGTAAACAAATCTGAATCTCTTGTGCTCCAATTCTGAGTCTTCAATGCTCTTCAAGTGCTTCAATCTCCAAAACCTAATTTAATCTAAGCTAATCTAGAAATTCAAAATAATAATCTAAGATGGATCCCCAAAAATGGAATATACAATATGAATAAGTCTAGATACCCTAAAAAGGCAAAAATCTCATTCTGAAATGTCAGTCTCAACCTCTAATGACCCCCTCTTCAAGCTACGCTCCAATTGGCCACTTAAATGAAAAGTCAATTCTGGGCAGACGGGGACTGGCATAGCTGTGCTTCCTATAAGCTTATATCGGGCGTAGTTGCGCTACAGGGCATTCTGGCAGGGACTCAAGCGCAGCTGCGCTGTGTACTGAGCCTTCTGGGGCACAGCTGCGCAGCACACCAGATATAAAATTTGCTTTCTGTTGCTGCTGCTTCCATTCCAATTAAGCCTTGATCACTTTAGCTTTCCACCTACTCACTTTCCATATACTTTAAGCCAGTTTGTCCTCCAATGCCACCAAGTTTACTTTCGGGTATGAGTCCTACAAAACGAAAAAAAAAGTATGAAAAACTAATATGAAACACGGGATTTAGGCAACGAATGTAGTTAGTTGATATCGGATAAGTAGGTATATAACCAACTTATCAAATACACCCAAACTTGAACCGTTGCTTGCCCCCAAGCAACACAATGAAAAAAAATGCAACAAACTAAGCTAAATGCAATTTATTTCTTAAATGCCTACGAATCCGACATCAGTGATTATGAAATCCAAATGTGTTGCCTTAGAGAAACTATATAACCATTAAACAAAGCATCTAACTAAGAACAGTCCAATAAGTTATATCACCTTGCGAATTAAAACTTGCCCAAACTGATGTAGTGTGTAGTGTGCATAACAACCATTAAACTACTATAGAACAAATAATTCACATAATATGCTTCTTAGGTGAAATTTACAGCTCTTAGTCAAGAGTTTTAACAAATAGGATAAGTTCCAACTATGACATCATATTAACTAAATATGTGGGTCAAAAGGGATATTTTTCTTTTATTCCATCACGAGGGCACTATTTTACTCATTCCTGTGTTACCACCTGACTTTGCAATGTCTAGTTCTCTTAGGCTTTTCAGTGATACCCATTTAACAAGCTTTCAACCAACGACTCCCAAACCGGACGATTTTAGGGCGCTAGGTGTAGAGACATCCCTTAGGGCATACTAACTCGAGTATCAAAGGCCACAGAACAAAACTAGACAAGCTTTTATTCAATTTTTTTTATAGCTAAGCTTCCCATTATTCTTCCCCCAAACTTAAGTCTCTGTGATATCTAAGTCTTTATTGCCCAACTACTGAATTTCAATCATTTAAACTATAGTTTCCCACCAGAAGACCATTATGTGAAAATTTATACCAAGCAAGTCATATAGTTACTTAAGAGTGCTATCCGGTTACATCAATTTCAAACAAGTTAGTATTCACATCATAATATAACATTATTGCCAAGCCTAAGCTATCAACACTGTTCAAAAATCAAACAGTTCCAATTTCATTATAGGCCACATGAATTTCAAACAAACTAAGATGCTAGGATTCATGCAAAATGACCTAATTAAACGAAATACAACTGAATAAACAAATATTTTTGGTTTTTTTATATGAAGCAAGTGAAATTACATTAAACTATGTGCAAACAATTTAACTAAATGAAACATAAAACTAAACTAGAATGTAACTAAATGAACTAAATTATATGCAAGCAATTTTTAAAAAGCAATGATGTGACGCCCCCAAATTCAGACCGTCATTGATCTCGAATTTGGTTCATCATGTACTAATTCTAATAACAACTAAAATTTCAAACAATGGAATAACAAAATAATTTACATTGATATAACATAAATATTCTCGTCCCAAGTCTCGAAACTATTACTAATACACTTCATAACTTAAACCAAACATATCTTAATACATAACATTAAATAAGTCTTAATACAACATAACGGAAACATCCTAATATAGAAAAGCACAGCTACTCCATAGCCTTGCCTTCACACTTGTCCTGTCCTGGAGTTTCACCTTGCCCTGCCCTAACTGAAATGTTTATGGGAAGCAAGAGTGAGCAACAAATTTGCTCAGCAAGTAATATGCCAATAAATGTGAACATGAATATATACAATTCTAAATCTCAAGGGTAAAACGATAATTAATCACTCAAGATTTCAAATAAGAATGTTGTGAACAAAATAAATAGCAATAACTTCCAAATCTATTATGTGAAGTTGAATAAGGACTACTACGGGTCGAGAAGTTATTAAAGGATTCAAAAGTTTCAACAATTTCAAGTGAACAAATATATATCACTGAGTGTCGCTGTGGACCAAAGATTAATAAAAGAATCCAACGAGTTCAAAGTTTCAAGTTAATAAATACTAGATACTGAGTGGTCGCTAAGAACCACGAACTTCTACTAGAATCACCAAAAATATTTCTGGTAACCCAACCAAGTACAATTAGGGGATCAGCCTATCGTACCTGGAGTTATGCATAACCTACCACACCACTGTCGGCACCCCGACTATATAGTTCCCCTTTTTACAACTGTTGTTCAACTCAGTCAATTTCTAAGAGTCTGTACCAAGGCAATTGGTGTGGATCGTTTTCCAATTCATGATATTGGTCTAGTTGAATTAAATGGCGTAGACAATTTCAACAATGTATATAAGAACAATTTATGAGTTCAATACTCGTAACAATAATTCAAAAAATATAATCGTGATTTAAATCAAGCTATGAAATATAAGTTTATAAGGCAAGAATTATTCTAGCACCTATTTACTTGTACGACCAAAGTTAGTACAAGCTCGAATACGTGTTCAATAAAGAGTATGAATCAAATACTTGCTCAATAAAAGAGTAGTCAGATACTTATACAAGAACAATTTCAAGGAAACTTGCACTTTAAAAGAGTGTAAGTTAGAGAACTTGCTTACGACGTTCCTCGAATAAGTAACCACAAGGATAGGATACTTGCAACACAATAAAAGTAGGGTTCAGATACTTGCACTATAAATGAATGTAGTTAGGAAACTTGCCTTATGCGTAGTTTATCCTCGTTAAGTAAATCAACACTTTCGAATCCTATTTATATAATACATGTATAGAATGTTCATTAGTTACTTATGCCCATATATGATATGTAAATTTAAACGCACCTATAAACGTTTAACTTAGTCGTATACTATACACATACTTCATCACATACTTTTGCGTACATATAGTACAGTTCAGTTTATAAGACATCATGAAGTCATCAACATAGTTTCTAATCGTTGCTTTATAGTTCACAAACACCTTTTAGACTTATCATTGGGAAGTTTATAATCAAACATTCAATTCTATCACTTAGCATGCCTCTCAACACATTACTTAGCATACTAGTCATATACTACAAGTTAAAGCAATCATATAAGCTAACTGTCAAAATCAGATCAACAAACTAACTCAATCCTGATTCCAGTACGGCGCAGCTGCGCCATGACTAAGCCTAGGGCCGGCGCAGCTGCGCAGCCCTCTGGCCAAGCCAAGGCTGAGCTGTTGCCTTGTGGTTTCTGTCCGGTCATGAACGCAACATTCACATATAATATAATAACATATTAAAGGGTCTTACATACTTTTATTGCGATCTTACACTTATTCTTGATACGCTATGGTCTTTAACTTATGATTTCAAATGAGCTAAGGCTAATCAAGATCATGAAATCACAAAGGATATAATGTTTGCCATGTATACATGTGAGGTAGTCATGATATCAGTTTGTATGATTGCTTACATAGGTCCTCATTTTATATGCACTTATTTAGTTTTGTTCATTCTTTGAAAACTCGTACGAATCATGTTTCCACGATCTTATGTCATGTCATATTAGATGGATACACATAACACGTACACACAATAAAGGTCTTTCATGCTTTTACAATCATCATACGTTCACCTTAATATGTTAGGATTCTCATTTAGGATTTCTAATGAGTTACGGTCAATTGAGGACACGAAATCACAAGGTTTCTATGTTTACCATATGAACCTACGAGGTAGTCATAATATTTGTAACATGCATGCTTGCACGTATTTGATTTATTTGCATCTAGTTAATATCGCTTATTACTCTCAAACTTGTCTAGACTCATGCTCGGTTAACTTCCATTGTATCTAACACATTGTGTGTACATATAGACTAGCTTAGTGATGTTAATAGTACCATCATGCATAACAAAATATCATAATGTATTCTTTAACATGCTCATGAACGTTAGTTCTTCAAAACATTCAAGTTTCTCTTTAAAAGTCAACTTGAACTGACTTAACACATGTAAACTATATTTCACTCATGACCTACCCACATATACATGTTCATATGGTCAGAATATAAATATGATACCTATATGTCAAAGTTTATTTCAAAAACTATAATTTTCGTTTAGAAATGTCCACTAGTGAGGCTCGTATGTTCATGTTACATTATGAAGCATATATACACAATTTAGCATGCTTTTTATACATTTCTAGGTCACAATAATATGTGTCAAAAGTCAGAACCTCAACATCATACACACATGTCAAATTTACTTTTAAAAGCTCTAAGTTCCTTTTTAAATTCTAAGTTCACTTAGCAAGGGATTTTAATGAAGTTAAAACAACCCACGCTATCTCAATAAACACTATATACCCATGCTAACATATTCCTCATGCTGGCCTAAGTAGTGTATCTAAGTTAACAATGACCATATTGCAAACAAAAGTAGGAACTGTCTCCAGAGGCCGGCGCAGCTGCGCTGCGCCTCAGTTATAAACCAGCGCAGTTGGGCCGTGCTTCGGCCAGCACCAGTGAGTTCCCTGCTTTGACAGGTTTCAGCCCAAATCATAAAATTTCCTACAAATTTGCTATTAGACTAATTACATTACCTTTTTAACACTTGTATTAGCTTATATGACAACCAATTTAACATATTCAAATCACCAAATCATAAATTCCCACTAAAATCAAGAATTAACAATTCTCAGAAACAAAAAAATGAAGAACATGGAGATGGAATTGTACCTCTGTGAATGCTTTGCTGCTAAACAGATTATATATAATGCTACTATGATACTCTCCCTTAAACCAATACTCTCAGTTAACAGAACTCAACAAATGAAAATTTGAAGGAAAGAAGCTTATATTTATAGAGAATGCAATATATAGACAATGCAATAATTCACCAGATTAAACCAACGGGAGAAGCAAGAACTCAATGGTTAAGGGAGAGTTGTTAGATAGTTGGTAAATCCCATGATTAAGCCCACTCCCCTTGTGATGATATGATAAGAATTGCTGAGTTTGAGGTGGTAGAGTAGCATATGAATTGTTTGCTGAAATTGAGAATATAGAGTAGAGTAGCTTGTATGCTATACACGTGAATGAGAATGGGTCTCATATAATGGGACAAGCCAATTTCAATCTCAGCATTCTAGCAATTGTACAATGAAATGTTATAACATATATCATACACTTAGGCTATTACATATATAATATATTTAGATTATAATTAACATTATAATGTAAGTCACATGCTTAGTATTTCAAGTAGTAGATGTGATATGGCAATGTAACATACATATAATCCATGTACATTTATTAATACCGAATATAATTTAATCGGGTATTATATTATTATATTATTTTAGTGAAATCATTATTAAGTCACAATTGTTTACTATATATTTGTGATTTTAACAATGTCACATATCCTCATGATATATTCATACAACTTAATTAATTAATCATAACATATAGTCCTATATGTATAGTCACATTGTAATGTAGTTTATATACAATTGTATAGTCACATTGCATTACACTTCATATAACATATAGGTAGCTATTATATATTATACATTTACTTTGCATGCTTGCACATAGTAATTAATATAATCTCATTATATTAATAACTTACTTATTTTTTTTATAATGGCAATTAATTAATTAATAAAATATTAATCAATTCCTTCCTCATAGATTAATGAAGTTATTAATCTCCATAGTAATTAACTAACATTTATATGATTAATTATCACGTTAAATAAATATAAATTTTATTATACTTATAACCAAGTCACTTATTATTATTATATTACTTGCAATAATAATAATCACATATTATTAATAATTAATCACCATTAATATTTTATTATAATTAAATAACAATTAATATTTAATTAATTGTTCACATAGTAATTCCTTCATTAATTTACCCTTATCAATTATTATTATACGACAAATAATCACATTCTCCAATAGTTTAATAAATACAAATCTCATTATATTTATAAACCATTTTCTTATTATTATACTAATACTTGCAAAAATAATAAATCAACAGATTATTATTATATTTCTCATAATAATAATTAACAATTAATATAGATTAACTGTTCACTTAATAATTTATTTACTCTTTAACGATTATTATTCATAATAACACTTAATAACATTATTGTACGATTAACTATCACATGTATTGCACTCAACAAATAATCAATTAAATATAACTCTTATCATATTCATCAATTACTTACTCGTAAATGTTTTGTTACTCATAATAACATATTATAAATATTTACTTATTAATATGCTATTACTAATTACGACAATTAATTAATAATGTAATATTAATTAATCCTTCACTTATTAATTCCTTCATCATTTAATTAATTAAATCACCACCCTTTCCCTTCTCATGCCACACAAGGCATTCTACAAGTTCGTTGAATTCCTCCATATTTTCTTCTAAATTCAATTTAATATAATCGAATTACTTTTCTCATAACTCATTATAAACATTTATGTTTCAATAAATATCTGCTCTCTTATTGTATCAATAAATATAAAAAAAATATTCAAGAAATTCACGGTTCTTACAAATGAAACCAATACCCCCAAACTGAAAATTTACAATGTCCTCATTGGAGATAAAGGAAAAAGGAAACTCCCCTAGGTGGCATCATCGTCACCTCACACCTCCTCATGATCTGATGGTGTGTCAGGCGAATGATAGATGTTGCCTGTGCCGAAGACTGAGAATTGAACGTGAGTGCCAAGCTGCTCAAATGCACAAGATAGTGCCCTAAAGAATTCCATTGTGTAAGTTCTAAAATTAGTGTGCATAGCATCCATTAGCCTTTTCAAGTGGTGAATCTCACGATCCAACCTGGCATGGTCAGCTGGAGGAATCTCCACTGGAACTGCTTCCTCTTCTTCTTCATCCTCACTCTCCTCTTGGTCTTCTAAGATGAAACCAAGACCCCGAGGATATGACTCACCACCATCCCAAATACTATATTTTCTAATCGTCGCATAGTCAATGTCGCTCATAGGAGGTTGCAAAGTTTCATTGTCCCAATCTACATCTGCAGCTGCACATAGACGAGTTATTATCGATGCATACGAGATTCCACCCGATGTACTCCCTCTAATGTATTTCAGCAGGGATTAATTGATAAGATGTCTCACATCAATTGACTTCCCCTTGATGATGCCATATATAATCACAATTTTTTCTGTAGTAACGTCGTGATGATGGAGAGCGCAGATAAAACTGTACCAAGTTTTTACATACCTACTCAGAGTAGTTTGCAAGAAGTGAATTTTTCTGTCAGTCCCTGCTCTTGTAGTTCAGCTAATTCCCGGTTTGCACATCTCTTTCACTAGCCTATCTAAGTCAGTCTTGAAACGTTATGACTCAACCCAATTTGTGTCATCAGATGGGAGAGTCTCCATGCGGAAAAGGTTGTTGATGGCTTGCTTGGTGTAGGAAACTTGTTTGCCCCTGACATACGAAATTCCATTCTGTGTTTCTCGAGCATTGGCATAGAATTCTCTCACCAATGCCATAGGGGTTGCTAATGGTGTCCCAACAAACAACGCCCATCCTCGAGTAATAATCATCTTTCTCATCTTCTCATCTTCATGGCTAGGCTTCAATCCCCTTTCTTGCACAAACGTCTTTCCTAGCAGTACATCCAAATAATAGTGATTAGCCGATAGATTCACGAATCGTGTGGCATCCAACACATCACGGCTACTTCCCTCACCCCTATCACTACTGCTGGAAGATGAAGGTGATGGGGTGCGAATTTGTTTTGGTGCCATAGTAGTTAGATGAGGAAGTTGTGTAATCTTTGATGTGCTTGATGTGTGTATTACCCCCAAATTGATTAATGACACCCCAAAACTTCTCTCTGACCCTAAATCGAATACTTAACGAGAACACTTAGATTCTACCTCACCTCTATATTCTGAATCAGGTTTGGATAGTAGGTGGGGGGCTAGGGTTTATATAGGAAGAGGAGAGAGAGTAGAAGTTGTATGGGAGATTGAATTTGAGGATTAAAAGTTGAAAGGGATTAGGAATGTTTTGAAACTCTGTTAGTTTTTGTTTTGAGAGGAGTTTACCGAGTTTGGGATGGGGTGGGAATGATTTAAGTTGCGTACTGGGTGTGTTTTAAAAATAGATTTCAGTTCTTGGCGCAACTGTGCTATGGCTGGATTGGAGTTGGGCACAGCTGCGCATCCCTGTACCCAGACATCCTTAGCTTTTTTAGCTATTCTGACTCTGCATCTGTAACGATTGAGATTTTATATAATAATTTTTAATATTTATTGAATTAAATAAATGTTTTATGTGATTTATTTATTGAATTAAATAAATAAATTATGTGATTTATGGAGTGATTTAATTAAGTGTTATATATTAATTAAATGAATGTGTAATATTTCTTTAATTAATGTATATTAATTTTATATTATAGTTCTAATTTAATTGAGATAATTGAATTAGAGGAATTATGTGATGAACTGTTACATGGATTATAATTAGCGAGTAATTATAATTATGTGGCAATTTTATGTGATTAATTGATGTTAGATTTTAATTGATTAAATTAGATGATTAATGTTTAATTAATTAGAATGTAACATTTAAGTATGTGTTAAAATAATTTGTTAAAATAAAAGAAAAAGGATTTTAAATGAGTTTAAATAAACAAGGCTTTGCATTTGTTTTAAATCTATTTTTCAAACAAGGCCTTAGCTAATAAACTGTTTTTAAAAATAATTCTGTTTTAGCCAAACAAGCCTTATGGATATTTAAATTCAAAATTTTTGTAACCTATGTATTAATTAGTAATTAGTATATGTAATTATATTAGGAGTTACATATTCTATAATTATATGTGTTATATGTATATTGTATATACACTAAGTTGCGTTAGTTTAGAGTTAGTCAGTTAGAGAAACTAAGAAAAGAAAGAGAGAAAGAGCAGAGAAAATAACAGAGAAGAAGATAGAGAGAGGAGGAAGAGAAAGAAAAGATAAAGCTTGAGAAGCTTGAAGGGAATCATTATCATCATCTTCTTCAATCATCTAAGTAAAAAGGGTATTATTTCAATTTCTTTATATTTCTATGTCTTTTCTTTATAATATTCATGAATATGAGTAATTATAATTTGATTAAGTGTTTGAATTATAATTGTTTAATTATAATTTCGTTAAATACATAATTAATTTAATTATGTGAAGATGTGTGTGATGTAATTAACTATATGACAGTTAGTTATTTATTTAATTAGAGTGAGTTAACCATGAGGGTTAACCACTTATGTGAATTAGTTATGTGTTAACTAATTTAGATTATTGTGATTAAATATATATGTGTAGGAAGTGTTTAAGTACGTGGTTGAGTTAAGTAGCTTGCGCTTAAGGCAAGTTTTCTAAACCCTGATCTTGTATTAATTTTTATGCAAGTCTTCTAACCCTAAACTTGTTAATTCTATACAATTTCTTTGAGTTCATATATTCATTGTTGAGAATGTTCTTTCCATTTCTGTATTGAACAATTGTTTATTTAATTGAAATGATCTTAACTTATTGTTCAAGTAAGATCCAGTTTATTATTTTAAATGCTTTAAGTTTACTTCTAAAGCATATGTTAATTCATAATTCTTTTATTTATGAATTATTGAAAGTCGATTCAACTAATCCTTAGTTGATGAACGTGAATTCTAAATTAACTTTGTAAGCTTATCCAAACCAAACTTTCTTTGGTGCGGACTTGAATTCAAATTTCTGAGTTGAACGACCCTAATTATCAGGGAAGATGATTACGCATAGCGTTAAGATGTTTGTGCACAATACATGGTACGAAGGGCTGATCCCCCTAAGTACGAGTTAAGGTCCATAGTCTTATTGACTGTTAAAGGTTTAAATAGAAATATTTATAACCTAGGACAAGAAGAGTTCAAAGGTCTTATGACCCTCAGATAAATTCTATATTCGAATTTTAATGTTGATAGAGAATTATTATTCAATTCTTTAATTTTGAAGCAAGCTAAGTTGTTCAGATTCTTTTAAAGATATCATTTCATGTCTATATTATTGATAAACTCCAGTGAGCTGTGGTTTGCTCACTCTTGCATTAAATAATAATTTTAGTAAAGATTGATAATGTTGATGCTCCGTCTACGAGTAAAGGCAAGGGAAAGCTAAGCAAGTGAAGACTTGTTTAATTATTTTGAAATGATTGTAATAAGACTTTTATGTCCTATTTTTATTCCGCACTTTATTATTATGTCAAGGTTAGAGTAACCTTGGGATTGAGTTTGAGAAGGTTGTAACCCTTGTTTTAAGGGAGCTTTTATTGTTTTGAATAAAGATTGTAATTTATTTTGTGATATATTGGGTAGATGTTTGTTATAGTTAGAAAGTGAACACCAAATCATGTGAAAACGAAGTACCCGGATTTGGGGGTGTCACAGGTTGGTATCAGAGCCATAGGTTATGAAACCTTAGGTGGGGAAAAACCTTAGGTAGTAGCCTTATGGTAAGATCGAAAAGATAGATGTGATAGGTAAAGATAATAAACTACCTTATGTGCTATGTGTTGACATTATAGTATTCGAAGAGTGACAACTCGATATCACGTAATAATGAACTTTAAAATTCTTTTGTCAGGATGTCGAACGTGGGAGAACCTAGTCAGACCAGAGAGGATGTACCTCAGGTGCCTAGAGAGGAAGAGCCTCATGGCATACATATTTTCTGGGAGCAGCTGGTTAGGAGAGAGCCATCTCCAGTGATCACCATAGTTGGTAGGGAGCGTGAGCTGACACCTATTCCAGAGGATGAGGACGAGGACGAGTCTTAAGAGGAGGAAGAGGATCCCGAAGAGGAATTCCCACCTCACTCTACTAGTGCTGAGATGTACGAGGCAGTCTATGATAGCAATGTGGAGCTTCATGGACGCGTAGGAGATCTCGAGGAGACTATCCAGCAGCAAGACGAGACGATCGAGGAAATGGCAAGTGACCTAGGAGATGCACAGTGGAACCTGATACATATGGAGGTTGAAAGAGATGCTGCTCGATTTGAACTGGCAAAGCTGAAGCAAGACATCCAGGAGGAGTCGAGGAAGCGTGCCGGAGCTGAAAAGTCAAGGTTTAGAGCTAATCAACGAGCCGATCGAGCCGAAGGTGAAGCTGAAGCAAAGAGAGCCAAGCTGAGGGAAACAAAATATGCCTTCCATACAGCGATAGAAAGAGCTCAGGACCGTGTTTTCTACTACCCAGCTCAGTTCCAAGGTTTATCGTGGTATGTGGTGGACCGAAGAACGGCGTTTTGGGTAATGGAAGAGGAACGTAGAGAGGCTGTGTGACATATTAATATGCCTAGGCAGTAGCAGTGGTAGAAGTAGTAGAGTTTTGTTTATGTGTTGCTTTTTGGTAGTAAATAAAGTAAATCCCATAATTTGAGATAAGGATGGGATGAGTTAATAATGTAATCCTGCAACTTTTCCAGTTCAGGAAGGATGATGTAAATGGCAGAAATGCTATCTTTTTAAAGTTTTTTTTTACTACGACTAATGAATAAAAGAAGTTTATTGACGTGCTTGGTGTTCTATATGAACTGAATTGTCTAGAACGTTTAAGTATGAACTGGAATACTTAATAGTTGAATAAAGGGTCTAATAATAATATTTTCTTAACAGAAAATGCCTCCTAGAAGAAGAGTAACGCGTCAAAATCCCGAGGGTTCGACGAACAACAACAATAACGATGGGACGAATCCCAATTCGGTTCAGCAGTTGGTGAACCTGTTGACCGGAGCCCTTGCGAATCAGTCGCAAGTGCAGGGTACAACGTTCAAGGAATTCATGGCAGTAGGACCGCCTGAGTTCAAAGGATCGACTAACCCTATCGAAGCTCAGACATGGGTTATGGAAATAGAGAAGGTATTTAACGTGGCTAGAGTGGGGGAAGACCAGAAGACAGCATTAGCGGCTTTCATGTTGAAGTCGGATGCTAGTTTTTGGTGGCAGGCTAACAAGACCCGAGAGGGAGAGGGAGTCATCACGTGGGAATATTTCAAGGAAATGTTATACGAGATGTACTTTCCAGTGAGTTCCCAGGACCAGATGGAGGTCCAATTCCTAGAACTTAAACAAGGAGGGATGACGGTGTTCGAGTATGCCGCTAAGTTTAACGAGTTGGCCAAGTTCGCTACTTACCAGGTCAACACTGATGCTAGGAAAGCAAAAAGGTTTGAGCAGGGACTGAAGCCCTGGCTCTACAGCAAGGTTTCCATGTTCCAGTTGAACACCTTTGTGCTAGAGAAGGCTATACTTGCTGAGGGAGGAAGCGAAGCGGTGACGAAGTTCGACCAAGAGAAGAAGAAGAAGAATGAGGTTGAAACCAAAATTGGGGGTAGCAGCGCTGTGAACCAGAAGAGGAAATAGAATGACAACACCTCTACTGGGAGTCAGCAAGAAAGCCAGCAGAAGAGGAAGTTCGAAGCATGTGCTACATGCGGTAAGAATCACACTGGCGTGTGCATGAAGGGGAAGCGGGTGTGCTTCAACTGTGGTCAGGAAGGCCACATCGCGCCTAATTTCCCAAAGCCGAAGAAGGGAGCTTGCTTTACATGTGGATCCAAGGATCACATGGCTCGCAACTGCCCTAAAAAGCTGATGGCAGGGTCAACAGGGAACAGAGGGAATGGAAGAGGCAGTTCCGTGACTATCGCTGCACCATTGCAAGCTGTTCGACCCACTGCACGGACATTCAATATGACAATGCAGGATGCTGTGCAATCAAAAGACGTGGTGTCAGGTATTATTTCGGTCAATAGTATAAATGCATATGTATTACTTGATTCGGGTGCTACTTGTTCATTCATATATGATGATTTTGCTAAAACCTTAGACTTACCTGTAGAGGAGTTAGTTTACCCTTTGAACATAGAGATTGCGAATAGGGAGGTTATTCCTGTTAGGAGCGTTTATAAGAACTGTAGATTGGACATTAAGGGTCAGGAACTTAGAGTAGACTTGAATCCGATTAAACTTGGGGAATTCGACGTTATACTGGGTATGGATTGGTTGTTCAACCATGGGGCGATAATCGACTGTCAGTAGAAGTCGGTGAACCTTACGACTCCATCAAAGTTGGTGTTCTATGGTAGCAAATCGCCTAGGAAAGTGAGTTGTCTGACGGTTATGCAAGCCAAGAAACTTCTGACGCAAGGCTGTATAAGATATCTAGCCTACATGTGGAAACGAAGTACCCGGATTTGGGGGTGTCACGGCATCCTTGTGGCAATTGAATTGTACCTAAAATGATCCCAAAAATGAACTATTAAGACTATTTAATCTACCAAAAATTCTACTTAATATTAAGTGGATGGGGAGCCTCCCATCGAGCTCTTGGTTTATAGTCGTTAAGCTCGACTACTCCCTGTTTTTAGGTTGGGTCGGCAAGAACAATTGAGGACTGTTGGCGATCAAATTCACCACCCCAATAATGTTTCAGGCGTTGTCCGTTGACTTTGAAAGATGCTTCTTGATTTCTGCCCACTAACTCAACTACGCCATATGGAAACACAGTTTTGACAATGAAAAGTCCCGACCATCGGGACTTATACTTTCCCGAAAAGAATCTCAGTCTTGAATTAAATAAAAGAACTGCTTGCCTCGACCCAAACTTCCTTTCGATGATTTTTTGGTCGTGCCACCTTTTGACTTTTTCCTTGTATATCTTCGAATTCTCATATGCTTGCAAGAGGAATTCATCAAGTTCATTAAGTTGGAGAAGCCTTGTGACACCCCCAAATCCGGGTTCTCTAACCCCGATTCGATCGTCACGATACAATACAAATATTCATCTCTAAACAACATACCATAACTAAATGCGGAATATAATAAACGTATGTCGTTCATTCAAAAGGTGTTACTAGTCCCAAGATTCGATAACCTTAATACAATCATACAAACATACCCTAGAATAATCATTAGGATTCATATTACATAACAGTAATTAAACTAATCATAAAGTAAAGTTTGCTCCTTGCAAACTAATCCTACATCTTTCTTTTACCCTTGTCATTCCCTGAAGTCTCGGGCTTAACTGCAATTGAAGTCATGATATAGCAAGAATGAGCAATAAGTTTGCTCAGCAAGTTTAAATACAACAATAAAGGATATATCATGATGAATGGAAAATATCTGACAATGAATTCAACAATATGAATATTGGAAGCAAGAATAATAATTGCTTTCTAGAATAACTGATAGTCAAGTAGACTTTGAACTATAAAACTCCAATGGAATCAATAGCTGATTGACCATTTGGTTACTGGCTACAGAATAATTACTTGAGGGGATCAGCCTCGCGTATGCCATGTATATGCATAACATTCAACTCTATTATTTGTATCTTTATATTAAATACCTGGGGTACTCCCCTATATATAAGGGGTGTTCTTTTCAGCCTAAGTATCCATACCAACAATTGGTCTGGATAGCTTTTATAAAACATCATACAATTGTCTGATCGAATAATGATTCAGACTCTATCTGACGCAGTTCAAGAATTATAGAGCTTTAAATAAGGTACAAGTCCAAGACTGTACGAACTCAAGTGCACCAAGTGCGAATATCAATAAGATCGATGTGGAATAATTGTAAAGTAATTAAACCACCTAATAGCATGCTTGGAAATAAGATTCAAGCTTAAATAAAATAACTTTCAATACAATAATAACCTGCTCAATACAATATGAGAAGGATAGGAAACTTGCACAATAAAGAATGAGTTTCAGATGACTTGAACAAATAAAGAGTGTAAGTCAGAGAACTTGCACAACCAAAGAGTGAAGTTCGGTAACTTGCATAATAATACAAGAACGGGTTCAAAAGAGCTTGCTTGTTTGCTCAGCTACAATTAAGTTCTAGCTTTAATTAAATAGCATTGAAACGACCTAACATTAACAAGTCGGTCTCTCAATTAGTATTGTGTAAACTGGTAAGAGTTTATACTTAACAAGCGTCTAATTATCATACCACATTGTCATAGTATGTAGTTATCTCAAGTGAACACATATCAGATTCTAGTTTGCAGTTTAAACATAATATAAGTCAACTAGCATAGTCAGGAAACTAGAAGGCTGCACCAATCCGTGCCAACTCTCTAGCATGCAAACTACTGACATTAACAAATACATATGCTTATCAGTGTTATTAACTCAAGTTCGAGACCTAGCATGTTTATTCTATTCCAATTCAAAATCATATGTTTTCATGTCAGACATTTACATACTTTAAGCAATACAAGTTTATGCTTCAAAAGTTCGCTACTATGGTCATATTATCTCATAAAGATCAGCTATACTTGATAGACGTCCTAACTTCTTAATGCTAACATGAATAGCATACACATAAAGCCTAATATTTTCTTCTTGTCCTCAGGATCATGCCGCCTAGGGAATTTTTGCGAAACCAGAGGGAGGAAGGATATGTTAGCAATGGTAAACCATACTAAGTAGGCATGCTTGTACTTATATGTCATATGTATCCATTAATAACATAGTTCACCATGAAATTTATTTTCTATTAATATGCGTGCATAGGTGATCTTCATGTATGATGCCCATGTCAACCTATCTATAGGCATAATGAGATCTTAATACTCATGCTTGCATGATCATAACATAATCCACTTAGTACTTGATGTTATTACCTCTCATATTCTAAGTTTTCATTGAAAAGTATACTAAGTCCACAAAGGTCATTTAGCATAAACAAAGTGTTTTGTAACCATGACTCTCATGTATTAAAACACATTATTAAGCCATATAAACGCTCTCATATGGTCAGAATCTAAAAGACATAAGTCTTGGTCAAGTTTACTTTGAAAGTCCTAAGTTTTTCTTTTGAAAGCGTCTTAACTTTCAATCAAGTATGCCAGTGTGTTCAACATTTTAAACATGCTTTTCATGTCAATATAAACCATACTATTATGTTCATAAAAATCAGAATGTTCACATGATACGTTCGTAACAAGTTCACTTTAGCAAATTCTAAGTTCATTTAAAAACTACAAGGCTTTTCATCAATAGTGTACACTATCATGATTATACATACTTATATCATGTCTTTGACACCCCCGAATCCGGGTCCTCTGACCCCGGTCCAGTCGTCACGAAACAATACTAAACATCCACCTCTAAACAACATACGATAACTAAAGTGCGGAATATAATAAACGTACGTCGTTCATTCGAAAGGTGTTACTAGTCCCAAGATTCGATAACCTTAAATACAAACATACAAACATTACCCTAGAATAGTCATTAGGGTTCATATTACATAACAGTAATTTAATTAAACATAAAGATAAAGTCTTCTCCTTGCAAACTAATCCTTCATCTTCCCTTTACCATCGTCCTTCCCTGAAGTCTCGAGCTTAACTGCAATATAAGTCATAATATAGCAAGAATGATCAACAAGTTTGCTCAGCAAGTTTAAATACAACAATAAAGGATATATCATGATGAATAGAAAATATCTGACAATGAATTCAACAATATGAATGTCGGAAGCAAGTATAATAATTGCTTTTAGAATAACTGATAGTCAAGTAGACTTTGAACTATAAAACTCCAACGGAATTAATAGCTGATTGACCCTTTAGTACTGGCTACAGAATAGTACTTGAGGGGATCAGCCTCGCGTACGCCATGTATATGCATAACATTCAACTCTGCTGTTTGTATCTTATATTAGATACCTGGGGTACTCCCTTATATATAAGGGGTGTTCTTTTCAGTCTAAGAATCCATACCATCAATTGGTCTGGATATGTAAGAACCCGGATTTTCAGAAATTATTAAATAAGGATTTAATAAATAAAATTCTTAAACCGTGAGATGGGTTCGAATAAAAAGATATATATGTGATATGAGGTATGTGGTATTATATTACATAGGGTAATATGAACTATGTAATATGTGTTTTTGTGATTAATGAATATATTATTAATATATATTTGTTATTTATTTTAGAGACGATTCAA
Source organism: Panax stipuleanatus (assembly GCA_020205555.1). Classification (NCBI taxonomy): domain Eukaryota; kingdom Viridiplantae; phylum Streptophyta; class Magnoliopsida; order Apiales; family Araliaceae; genus Panax; species Panax stipuleanatus. Next base: position 79,903,196 of record CM035123.1, read on the forward strand.
TTGAGGTAAAGGAAGTGGATAAATTCCTATCGATATTAAATAATTTATAGAATTATTTTATCATAGTAAGTTGGTGACATTAAATATCCTTAATGTATAATCACCATATTCTTGAGTATGTGTACTAATAACTCGTATGTTTATAATATAGGTTATTAATAGCACTTAAGCTATCCGTGAATAGGTTTGGATAGTGAAGCATGAGTTAGTTAAGGAATTAACTAATAAGAATAAATATTGGTTAATTTAAGTTGAGAGTTATATTATGGAATAATATAATGTGAATATTGAACCTTAATTAATTAAGGTAATATGGCACAAGGTTTAATTTACTTAAGTAAAGAAGTGAATTAATATATATGTTGAATATATGATTATAATTAGTACCTTCTATATATTACTTAGAATGGTAATATGTGTGAAAGTCTAATGTACAAATAACGTTAATAGATATATATACGTTATTAAAGAGAAATGAAAATCATTATATCTTTAAATAAATATTTGAAGAAATTGTTTTGGGAACAATTTATAGAAAAGAAAGAGAAATAATTATTATAAAGGATATTAAAATAAATTCTAATATTGAATTATTTTAATAAAGGAGGAAATATTATTTTTGAATAATAATATTACCCTATATGTTTTTGGTATGATGTAATAAGTGTGATTAATTAATATGGTAAATACATTAAAACATATTTGCTATATATAAATAAATTGATGGAAATAAATTATTATAATAGAAAATAAACTTATTACCTATTTTCTATATATAATGTATGTACATGTGCCATACATGTGATTATTTTAGTAGATATTATATTAAGAATAATATCTTGAGACAATAAGTAAATTATTTTCTAACAATGAATATCTTTATTTGGAGAAAACATAATATTTTATGTTATGGCAAAATACATAATTCCTAATGTATTTTCAAGAAAGTTTATTAATGAAAGAAAACTAAGTTATTTCAATATCTTAAATAACTTAAGTTATTATTTTATCGTAGATTTTATAATAATTAATAGAGTAAATATTAATTATTCTAGTGTAAAGGTTATACATATAATTGTTCAAGGTAGCTAAATAATTTAGCATTAAAGTGCATGTGTCACACAAACCTTATATTAAAAGAATATTAAAGTGTGATGGGAATGATAATAAGCTTAAGGTAAGCTTGTGAGATATGCCTAGTGTGGCAAAGTGGTGGAATAAACATTCATTAAATAAATTAATGAATGAATAATTAATGGAATTAATTATTATTATTATGTGAATAAATTCCTATGTGCAATGATGTGTAATTATAAGTTATATAGTAGCTACATCTATATAATATGGAATGAAGTGTGACACTTCAAGAAAACTATATAATATAGGAAACTATATGATTAAGTGTAATAATAAAGTTACAATAATGGGGTGTGACACTCCTCAATTAAAATATATTTGGTATTGTCAAATGTACATGGATTATATGATTGGGTATATGTGTGACCCTATCATATCGTATGGTAATAACATTAAGTTATTAGATATAAGCTTTCAAGTTAGTCCATGTGAGAGCAATAATGGTCAATTAAGTGGTTAGGGTACATGAATAGTGGTAGTTGGTGGGAGTTAGCCACCAACTTCTCTTTTGCCCTTTGGGTAATAACCATAGGAGGATAATAGCTTGATAATGAATAGATGCAATACATTGGTGTGTAGAGTTTGTTAATTCAATTACTACATTGTTGCTAAGAAAGCATATAATAAGAAATGTAATTACACCATGAGCATGTTATAAGGTGTAATGATGAGGAAGGACCATGAATAGTAGTAGTTGGTGGAGTTAGCCACCAACTCCTCTTTGACCATTGGGTATTACCCATAGGAGGGTAATAGATTGATTATAATAGAGAGCATGTAAATTAGTAATGTAATGATATTACTTTATGAACATATTATAAGATGTAACATTGAGTATAATATTATTTTAGGAGATTATATTATTATAAACTTGTGGACTATTAAGTACTAAGTTCATATAATTATGCCTTGTGTGGCATAAATAATGAAGTTAAATCAAGGGGATTTAATTGGAAGTATTAGAAGAAAATGAATGGTTGATATTAATTATCATTATAATATTTGAGTATATTTGTGATAATAATTTTATGGAAAATGGTGGGATGATAGTACCCAACCATATTATATTTAGTCCAATTAGAATATTAACTTAACCTATGTACATGAGGTACATGATTATATATAGTAGTGTATATTCCAAATATGAGTATACCTAATTAGGTGTGAGTGTACATATTTGTAGGTTTGTATATATGTACCTATAACCTAAGTCATATGGGATGAAATGTATACATAAATTATATAACCTAAGTGTATATATTATATATAGAGGTGTGTAACCAAGTGTGGAATTACATTTGCTAATTGCTATTGATGAGTTAGATTATTTGTCTCACAATGAGTGCCCAACTTCTCCTTCACGTGAATGGCCTAAGGCTAGCCTATCTCCTTCATCTCTCAACTTCCTAGCTAGCAATGAGTGTGATGATTATGGGGGGAGTGGGCTTCATGATGGGATTTACTAACTATCTATTGCCCAACAATTCTTCTCTTCTTCCATTAGTTTAATTCATGGTGCAAAGCTTTGGCATGGTTAACCAATTCTCTATAAATTGGAAGCTCCCCCTCACAAACTCAAGTTGCTAAACTCTTGATAAGTTTCATATAGTGAGTGTGTTGATGAGTATTGAGGGAGAGAATTCTGAAATTCATGGGAAGCTCTACCCAAGTTGAAGCTCAAGGGGTATAATCTCTAAACTACTTTGGAATGCAATTCATAGCAATAGCATGAAATAGTAGTAATTGGTCATGTGAAAAGATGCTAGCACGTTAGTTAAGTTGTATGCATGTTGAAAATACTATGTAGTTGATTTCTAGCATGTTTAAATTTGAATTATTGAAGAAATTTTTTGAGTTGGGCTAAGAGACTGCCGAAGCAGAAAAGCTTCTGGTTTGGAAACGGGGACGCGCGGCCGCGCGTCTCCCTAGTACAAATGGGGCGCGGCCGCGCCCTCTGCAGAAACTCTTGGTGATTTTGTGTTTTCTGGTTGGCTAAGCATACTAGCTAGACTCTAATAATTTCATAAAGGGGTCTGACATGTGTACTAAGGTTGTCATGCACATAGTGAGTTGTATTAGTTGGTTTAACATAATTTCCTAAAAGAAAACGTAAAGTTTTGAAAATGAGACTTGATGAATTTTGTGTTCTTTGAGTCAGACTTTTGAGACATGTGTAAGTGTCTTGGTTATGTGTATCAATGGGCATGAAGGTAGTTGTTGATTAATTACCTTGGCTAATAGTAAACAATTAAACCTTGTTGTAGTGGAGTTTTTAATGAAAACTTAAGGTTTTATAAATGAATTTTGGCGTATATAAGTCATGTTTATATTCTGACTTTTTAAGCATGATTATATGGTTTAGATATGCATGATATGTGAGTCGAAGGTATTGAGAATACACTAGAACACATTGTTTAAATTAAAAATGATTTCAAAAGATAAACTTAGAGTTTTTGGACGTATATATAGGATGTCCACGTTCTGATCATTTGAGCATGTAAAAGTGGCTTATGTATGTGTTCTAATACGTGAGAGTCATGACTACGAGGTACTTTGCATATACTTAGTTACCTTTGTTGACTTAAAGCGATTTTTATGAAAAGTTTAGAATATGTACGATGATAGCATCAAACACGGAGTGAGTTATATTATGATCATACGAGCATGTATATTAGGATTCATTATGCCTATAGACATGTTGACATAAGCATCATGTGATGAAACATGGATTTCACCTATGCACGCATATTCGAGAAAATGAATTTCAAAAGCATAGACTATGTGATTAAGTATACATGTGTAGTATAAGCACGAGCATGCCTACTTAATGTGTGTGTATAATATATATCAAAATGCATGGTATGTTAGGACCAAACTAAGTTTATGAAATCTAAGTTCTGGTTCTGGCAGGGAGTCACGCGGCCGCGCCACTCCCAAGCTTAATTGCCGCGGGCCGCGCCGTGTTGCAGAGCTGCCAAGAACAGTTTGTTAACTGTCTGATCCTAAGTTATTTTCCTTAAGGACCCTAAGGACCGAAATAGAATGGTTTCTATAGAATAAATATGAAGGTATGAGGTTGTAACATCGTGGTTATCCTAAGATAGAGTGAAACGAAATCAAGATTAGAAAACGATATACGAATTGTTATTCTATTAGGAGCATATGAAATGTATGACTGATGGATGTAAATCCATGATTATATAACTGTGAAGGAATACACGAAGTGCAGATAGCTTTAAGCAGTTAGGTCATAGTTGTTAAACTACAAATCAGGCAAGTCTTTCAGTTCCTATTTGATATATGAATTCAATAACTGTTAGTTGAATTATATTATGCTGTGATAATGTGAACCTATATATGAATTGTATATGAGATATAAATGAGATTGAAAGTTGATCTTTGATGATATACTTGTTATGTGAAAAGTAACATGCGTAGTAAATATAAATTGTTTATAAATGCATGAACTGAGTATAATGTTGTATGCTATGTGATGCATGAAAACTGTTAGAATTGCTGAGCTGTCGAGCTCACTCTTGCAAATAACCACTTTTACAGGTTAAGGACTTACGATAAAGACTTTGTGCTTCTTGATTGATAAAGATAGATAGTATCGAATTGAATAAGTACTATTTAGATTATTGCTTGAACCCTGTTTAGATTCTAGAAGTATTACTTGATAGTTGTTTACACTGTTTAATACAGGTTATGTTGTAAAGATGTATTAGTTAATACATAGAGGATATCAAGTCGAGTTGTAAACGTTATACGATAACTCAAATATAATGAATCATATTTTATAATTGATTCAAGGGTTGTAATTGATTCAAGTTATGAAATCAATAAAAGATTTTATTCAAGGAGGATTGAAAAAGTTTAAATTATTCTGCATTTTAGTAACATCGAACATGATGTAAAGATGAGATCTTGGATATAAATAGAATTTATATTCTAAATTGTAATAAGTAAAGATGTATTCTTTTAGTAATGAATAAAAGATATAATAGTTTGGCGTTAGTAGTATCGTGACTGCACCGAATCCGAGGTTTCGAAGGAACGTGGATTTGGGGTCGTCACAGGATAGCTTTTATAAAACTTCATACAATTGTCTGACCGAACAAGGGTTCAGACTCTATCTGACGCAGTTCAAGAATTATAGAACTTTTAAATAAGATACAAGTCCAAGACTGTACGAACTCAAGTGCACCAAGTGCGAATATCAATAAAATCGATGTGGAATAATGGTAAAGTAATTAAACCACCTAATAGCATGCTTGGAAATAAAGTTCAAGCTTTAAATAATTAACTGTCAATACGATAATAACCTGCTCAATACAATATGAGAAGGATAGGAACTTGCACAATAAAGAGTGTAAGGGAACTTGCATTCAAATCAAGTGAAGTTAAGAAACTCGCTTACACGATTCATTGAATAAGGTAGTGCAAGAATTTAGAATACTTGCCTGATTGCTCAGCTATGATTAAGTTCTAGCTTTAATTAACTTGCGTCGAAATGACCTAACAATAATAAGTCGGCCTTTCAATTAGCATATGTAAACTAATATGAGTCTACACTTAACAAACATCTACTTATCATATAATTCTGGCACATAGTTCACGTAAATCAATCTAATCATGTCTTAGATTTAATAACTTTAGATTAACTAGTTCCTATGCGTCAATATAGGCTTGAACACATAGCACTTAAATTTAATCATGCAATACAGTTTAAGAAACATACATTGCAAGGTCCTTTTCATATCTCAAGGTTATAATGTTCAATGCCGGTAAACATTAAGTTAATCAATTTCATGTCTCAAGGGCCAACTATTAAAGTCATAATATCACCTATCGAGACTATACAATATTTAACATGCATACTCGTGTGTATACTACACATGTATACTTTAATGCACATAATTCATGCCTTAGAAATTCCTTTTCATGAATATGGGTGCATAGGTGAAAACTATGTTTAATCAAAATGACACTCATGTCAACAAGTCTATAGGCATAATGAGATCCTAATATACATGCTTGCATGCTTAGAACGTATCTCACGTATTGATCAATGATATTAGCTTCGAATTTCTAAGTGTTCTTTGAAAATTGCACTAAGTCAGCAAAGGCATCATAGTACATGCAAGGCATCTCGATATATATTTCATATGCATTAGAAACACATATCAACGCCATATAAACCTATTCAAATGGTCAGAATATAAGAGACTCAAGTCTTAGTCATGTTTGTTTTCAAAGTTCTTAAGTTTCTCCTTTGAAAACCTTTAAATCCATCAATCTCGTATGCTAATGTGTTTAACATTTTAAACATGCATTTCAAGTTAATATAACCCTACTATCATGCTCATAATATCAGAATACACATACTCGATAGGTTCATAACAAGTTTACTTTAGAAATTTCTAAATTTATATTTGAAATTGTAAGTTTTCTTTTAAATCATATGCTTTCCCTCCCTAATATATGTGCTAACATGGTCACATGCCTCATGCTACGCCAAACTACTCATAGATGCACATGAATTCAGTTCACATACTTGCTCCAACAAAACATTACATGATAGTCTGAACAAAAATCAAAAAGAAGCCAAAAATTCTGCAGCAGGCCCTGCGCAGCTGCGCAGCTGGCCAGTTCAAAACTGGCTCAGCTGCGCCGGTTGCAGTCCAGACGCAGACGCAGGCTGCTTCGGCAGTTTCTAGCCCAACTCATAAAATTTCATACCAAATTCATTCCAGCTATCATGCAATACATTTCTAATATGGTAGTAAACTAGCATAGCATCTAATAAGCATACTCTAATCAATTAAACCATGCTTAATTCAAAATCAAGAATTTAGAATTATTACAGAGAATGAAAGAACATAAAATGCAATTGATTATACCTCTGTAAGTTGTTTTGCTAATACTCTGTTATTCAATTCTCAGATTCTCACTATAATGTATACTCACACTAGCCTTATATGATGGAATTCTCAGCAATTGAAAAGAGAAGGAGAAGAGTTCTTTATATAGATAATTTACTAACCAGTTAAAGAAATTCTCTTTCAAATTAAATCAAAGGATTGCAAGAATGTATAATGGCTTACAGGAAGTTGGTGAGAAGTAATTGAATTACACTATTATGCCCACTCCCCTTGCAATGATCCCTTCTATGTTGCTGAGTTTGAGAAAGTAGGAGTAGGCTAGCTTCATGAGTGTTTCACGTGAGAAGAAGTTGGGCTCTTATTATGGGACAATGTAAACTCAGCAATCTTGCAAATGGGTGTATATCATATATGTCCCATACTTGTTACATAATAAATACACTAGATAGTATAATATATATACACCTAGTATATTATAATGTTACTTCTAATGAGCAAATGTTGATATAATATATCAAGTTGTATACATACATATAATCCATGTATATTTTATATTAACACTAAAGATAATTCAATCATGTATTGTCCATTCTTCCATTACCATAACTGTTATTATTATAATTATAATAACTTATTAAAAATCAATATCAAATAACAATAGTTTATTGATATTAATATAAAGTGATAGGGTATCATATTAATGTCTATTCATACATAACATGTAACTCACATAATGTCATTAATCATACTATATAGTCTACATATATAATGTATAGACGTATTAATGTGTCACCTTGTACTATATATAATATATAGTTAACTACCATATATTGCAAGGTTTACTTATCACATGCTTGTATAAAATAATTAACCAAGTAAATATAATATTATTATATTCATTAATCCCTTACTCATTAATTATTATTCATTCATAATAATTATTAATCAACACATTATCAATTAATTACTCATAATTGAAATTAATCAAACACGTTCAAATCCTACCACGATATTCAAATAAGTTGAATATATAGTTTTTAATAATCTTATCAATTCTTTGATATATTAAAGTCTTAGGGTTAGTCCACTAATTTAAATAACCTATTAGTGACTCCCTTTAATTATTTCTCAAATTCACATAATCATACAAGGTTTAAATAAGTTCATAAAACTAACTCATTAAAATTTAAATCACATATTAAATTAATAATGGAGTTTAAAATTCTCGGTCATTACATCCCTTCCCCCTTATAAAAATTTCATCCTCGGATTTGTAAAAATAATGTTACTCAAATAAAAACAGATAATTCGCTCTTATTTTCTCTTCTAGCTCCCATGTAGCTTCTTCAACTGCGTGATTCCTCCAAAGAATCTTAACGGAATGAATGATCTTATTCCTCAGCTTCTGTTCCTTCCTATCTAGTATCTGGACAGGAACTTCTTCGTATGATAAGTCTTTCCCGACTTGGATCGGCTCATAGCAGATAACGTGCTTGCAGTCTGGTTTATACGGCCGCAACACTAACACATAAAACACGTTGTGAATGTGCTCAAGTTCAGGGGGTAACGCCACCTCGTACGCCACTTCACCGACTCGCCTCAGAATCTCGAATGGTCCTATAAACCTAGGGCTCAACTTGTCCTTCTTCCCAAAACGAATCTTCCCCTTCCAAGGAGATACTTTTCAAAAAGCATAGCTTCCTAATTCAAATTATTTCTTCTTGCGATGCAAGTCCGCATACTTCTTATGGATATAATGAGCCGCTACCAGTCGTGCTATTATCACCTTGATAATCTCTACAGTCTGCTGTACCAATTCTGGTCCCAACAGTCGACGTTCTCCAACTTTGTCCCAACACAACGGTGTTCGACATTTTCTCCCATATAGCACCTCGTACGGTGGCATTCCGATACTAGCGTGATAACTATTGTTGTATGAAAACTCTACTAATGGAAGGTGATCCTCCCAACTACCCTTGAAGTCCATTACACAAGCTCGGAGCAAGTCTTCAAGTGTTTGAATGTTCTTTCGCTTTGCCCATCGGTCTGCGGATGATACGCGGTGCTCATTTGCAATTGTGTCCCCAATCTTTCTTGAAGACTCTTCTAGAAATTTAACGTGAATCGCGGATCTCTATCAGATACAATAGATACCGGCACCCCATGTCTCGAGATAATTTCCTTGACATATAATCTGGCTAGCTGGTCCAAACTATACTTAATCTTAATCGGCAAAAAGTGAGCTGACTTCGTAAGACGATCTACAATTACTCATATGGCGTTGTGCCCTTTCTGCGTTGCCAGAAGTCCCACCACAAAATCCATCGTGATGTGCTCCCATTTCCATTCTGGAATCTCTAACGGTTGCAATAACCCGCTTGGTCGTTGGTGCTCTACCTTGACTCTCTGACAAGTTAAACACCTACTTACGCATTCTGCAACCTCCCTCTTCATGTTTGGCCACCAAAAGTGATGACCCAAGTCTTGGTACATCTTCGTGCTTCCTGGGTGTATCTAGTATCTCGTACTGTGCGCTTCTTGTAAAATCTCTTCTCTCAGTTCCGGTACTAACGGTACCCAAATTCGTCCTTCAAACCTTAGCAGTCCAATGCTATCAATCTTAAATTTTAAATCATCACCTTCGACAATCCGCTTCTTGATAATATCACAATCTTCGTCCCTCTCTTATGCCTCCTTAACCTTATCTAATAAAGTCGGGCTCGCTGTCACTGTAAATAATTTCTCTTTGGTCTCCATCGGATACTTAGTAACTCCCTTTAATCATTTCACAAATTCACATAACCACATAAGGTTGAAATAAGTTCACCAAACTAACTTATTAAAATTTAAATCACATATTAAATTTATAATGGAGTTTAAAATTCACTGTCATTACATCCCTCCCTCCTTATAAAAATTCCGTCCTCGAAATTATAAAAATAAGGTTACTCAAATAAAAATGGATAATTCACTTTCATCTTCTCTTCTAGTTCTCACGTAGCTTCTTCAACTGCGTGATTTCTCCAGAGAATCTTAACGGAATGGATGATCTTATTTCTCAGCTTCTGTTCCTTCCTATCTAGTATCTGGACAGGAACTTCCTCGTACGATAAGTCTTTCTCGACTTGGATCGGTTCATAGGAGATAACGTGCTTGTAGTCCAGTTTATACGGCCGCAACACTGACACATAAAACACGTTGTGAATGTGCTCAAGTTTAGGAGGTAACGCTACCTCGTACGCCACTTCACCGACTCGTCTCAGAATCTGGAATGGTCCTATGAACCTAGGGCTCAACTTGCCCTTCTTCCCAAAATGAATATTCCTTTCCAGGGAGATACTTTCAAAAAAGCATAGCTTCCTAATTCGAAATCTTTCTTCTTGCGATGTAAGTCCGCATACTTCTTCTGGGAATCTTGAGCCGCTACTAGTCGGGCTCTTATCACCTTGATGATTTCTATCGTCTATTGTACCAACTCTGGTCCCAACAGTCGACGTTCTCTAACTTTGTCCCAGCATAAGGGCTTTCTGCATTTTTTCCCATATAGCGCTTCGTATGGCGACATTCCGATACTAGCATGATAACTATTGTTATACGCGAACTCTACTAATGGAAGGTGATCCTCCCAACTACCCTTGAAGTTCATCACACAAGCTCGGAGCATGTCTCCACGTGTTTGAATTGTTCTCTCGCTTTGCCCATCGGTCTGCGGATGATACGCGGTACTCATTTGTAGTTGTGTCCCCATTCTTTCTTGAAGACTCTTCTAGAAGTTTGACGTGAAAGACGGATCTCTATTTGATATAATAGATACCGGCACCCCATGTCCCTAGATAATTTTCTTAACATATAATTTGGCAGCTGGTCCAAACTATACTTAATCTTAATCAGCAAAAAGTGAGCTGACTTAGTAAGACGATCTATAATTACCCATATGGCGTCGTGCCCCTTCTACGTTGCCGGAAGTCCCACCACAAAGTCCATTGTGATGTGCTCCCACTTCCATTCTGGAATCTCTAACGGTTGTAATAACCCGCTTGGTCGTTGGTGTTCTGCCTTGACTCTCTGACATGTTAGACATCTGCTTACGCATTCCATAACCTCTCTCTTCATGTTTGGCCACCAAAAGTGGTGACGCAAATCTTAGTACATTTTTGAGCTCCCTGGGTGTATCGAGTATCTCGTACTTTGCGCTTCTTGCAAAATCTCTTCTATTAGTTCTAGTACTAACGGTACCCAAATTCGTCCTTCGAATCTTAGCAGTCCAGTGCTATCAATCTTGAATTTTAATTCATCACCTTCAGCCAATCGCTTCTTGATGTTATTACAATCTTCGTCCTTCTCTTATGCCTCTTTAACCTTATCTAATAAAGTCGGGCTCGCTGACACTGTAAATAATTTCTCGTTGGTCTCCATCGGATACTTAACCTCCAAGTCTAGTCGTTCGAAATCTTTCAATAATTCTTCTTCAATGGTTAACTTCCATAACTTCTCTCTGCCTTTTCTGCTCAAGGCATCTGCCACTACATTCGCTTTGCCTGGATGGTAAAAAATCTCACAATCATAATCTTTGATCAATTCTAGCCATCGGCGCTGCCTCATGTTTAACTCCTTCTGCGTGAAGATATACTTCAGACTCTTGTGATCTGTATATGTCTCATATTTCTCGCCATACAAGTAATGCCTCCAAATCTTCAGGGCAAAAACTACCGCTGCTAACTCCAGGTCATGAGTCGAATAGCCCTTCTCATAGTCCTTCAGCTGACGTGAAGCGTACGCAATGACCCTGCTATATTGCATTAGTACACAGCCAAGACCTTTGTGTGACGCATCATTATACACTACAAATCTTCCCGTGTTGTCCGGTAAAGCCAACACAGGTGATTGACTAAGCCTCTTCTTCAACTCTAGGAAACTCGCTTCACATTTCTCCGTCCAAACGAACTTAATTACTTTTCTGGTAAGATTGGTTAACGGCTACGCTATCTTCAAAAAATCCTAAATGAATCTTCGATAGTATCCCGCTAATCCTAGGAAACTCCTAATTTCTGTCAGTGTCTTCGGCTGCTCCCAATTGATAACCGCTTCTACCTTTGCTGGATCCACTGAAACACCATTCTTGTCGATAACGTGCCCCAAAAATTGCACTCTCTGCAACCAAAACTCATACATGGAGAATTTTGCATACAGCTTCTCCCTCCTTAATGTCTCCAACACTATCCATAGATGCTCGGCGTGTTCTACCTCTGTCTCTGAATACACTAGAATGTCATCGATGAACACGAGAACAAACTTATCCAAATACTGCTTGAAACTCTGTTCATTAAATCCATAAATGTTGCCGATGCGTTCGTCAATCTGAATGAAATTACCAAAAACTCAAAGTGTCCATACCGAGTTCTGAATGTCATCTTTGGAATGTCCTCCGACCTCACCTTCAGTTGGTGATAACCGATCCTCAAGTCAATTTTTGAAAAGTACTTTGCCCCCTTTAACTGATCAAACAGATCGTCGATCCTGGGTAACGAGTACTTGTTCTTAACGGTGACCTTGTTCAACTCTCGGTAGTCGATACAATGTCTTAGCGATCCATCTTTCTTCTTTACGAATAAGACTGGTGCTCCCCACGGAGATACGCTTGGTCGAATGTAACCCTTATCTAACAACTCTTGTAATTAAGCCATCAGTTCTTTCATTTCTATCGGAGCCATACGATACGGCGCTTTGTATATCGGTGCTATCCCTGGTGCCAAATTAATAATAAATTAATCTCTCTATCCGATGGCAATCCCGGAATCTCATCTGGGAAGACATCGGCGAATTCCCTTATAATAGGTATCTGACCCAGTTCACTCTTGACTCGTCGAGTATCAACCACGTGAGCCAAATAACCTACACAACCCTTCCTAAGCAAACTTCTTGCTTGCATCATCGTCAGACAACAAGAATGTCTCGGCGATTTACTACCATAGAACACCACCTTGGACTTATTCGAAGTCTTAAGGTGTATACACTTCTTCTTACAGTCGATAATTGCTCCGTGATTCGATTACCAATCTATCCCAAGGATTACATCGAACTCCCCCAAAATGAATCGGTATCAAATCCACGTTGAGCTTAAATCCTCACAATTCGATATAACAGCTCCTATAAATGTATTCTACGGGGATAATTTCCTTGTTCGTTACTTCTACGTTCATAGGGTGTTCTAATCTTTCACGGGGTAAGTCTAACCATTTAGCAAATTCTTCTGAAACAAAAGAACAGGTAGCACCAGAATCAAATAACACATAGGCATCTATATTGTTGATTGGGATGATATCTGACACCACGTCCTTGGACTCCACCGCATCCTGTACGGTCATGTTGAACGTGCGTGCCGTTGGTCTGTTGGCTTGGCTGGCAGGCCCTCCGATACTCAGTCCGTTGTTGTTATTGCGGTTGCCGCTAGCTGCATCGCCCTTTCTTTTCGGGCAGTCCTTAATCTGGTGATTTGGGGCTCCACACGAGAAACGTCCTCCTTTTTGCTTGTTTCGACACTGAGGAGCCATGTGCCCCGGTTGTCCACAACGATAGCAAACACTCTTCCCTCTTATGCACTCCCCCGAGTGATTCCTTTCGCAGTTATTGAACTTTCCATTTTTCTTGGCCTCTTCCCCAGACTTGTTGCCTCCGGAGGATTGGCTCTCCGCCCATTTACGCTTGTTGGGGTTGCTGCCTCCGCTGCTTCCCGCGCTATGGCTTCATTGCCTCCTTCTGCAATGATAGCCCTTTCCAGTAGATCAGAGTAACTCTTAATCTTTAACACAGCTACTGCTTTTCTGTACCCATGGTTTCAGTCCTCATTCGAACCTTCTTGCCTTCCTGGCCTCCGTGTCCACCTAATGTGAAGCGAATCGGGCCAACTCGTTAAATTTTGTCGCATACTCTGCGACAGATATACTACCTTGTTTCAATTCCAGAAACTTAACCTCCATATCCTGTTGTGTATTCTCTGAGAAGTAATTCTCGAGAAATAGCTACTTAAATCTATCCCAAAGAATAACCCCTTCGCCTGCTCGTCCCTTATTGGCTTTCCACCAATAATTAGCTTCGCCCTTCATCATGAAAGTGGCAAAACTCAGTCTTCTATGCTTCGGCCACTCGTGCGACCTCAAACACTTTCTCCATCTCTTCTATCTAGGTTTGGGCTTCGATTGGGTCTAAGTTTTCCCGGAACTCCGGTGGTCCTACCAATTTAAAATCCTTGAAGCTAGCCAAGTGATGTCCTGGCTGCCCTGCTGGCAGGGGTCTGTTTTGCATTGCTTCTGTTAACAAGTCAACAAAGTTCTGCATTGGGCTGCATTTCCCCCTCCACCATTGTTAACGGATCCTTCCTCCCTCTGGTTTTGTGGTAGTCTCCTAGGCGGCATGATCTGTGGAAAAGAAGAAAACTTTAGGTTTTACATGATATGCTATTCATATTAGCATTAAGAAGTTAGGACGTCTATCAATCATATTTAATTCAAATAAACAACTTCAGTATCACAATAAAACTAGATGGATTTCTCATCCCATCACCTACATACTCTACTTGAGTTTTCTACTAAGGTTATAACCTAGGTTTCGCATTCCTAACGTTTATAACCTACTACTTTGATACCAACCTGTGAAACCCCCAAATTTGGGTTCTCTAACCCGAATTCGGTTGTCACGATACGATACAAATATTCACCTCTAAACAACATACCATAACTAAATGCAAAATATAATAAACGTATGTCGTTCATTCAAAAGGTGTTACTAGTCCCAAGATTCGATAACCTTAATACAATTATACAAACATACCCTAGAATAATCATTAGGGTTCATATTACATAACAGTAATTAAACTAATCATAAAGTAAAGTCTGCTCCTTGCAAACTAATCCTACATCTTTCCTTTACCCTTATCCTTCCCTGAAGTCTCGGGCGTAACTGTAATTAAAGTCATGATATAGCAAGAATGAGAAACAAGTTTGCTTAGCAAGTTTAAATACAACAATGAAGGATATATCATAATGAATAGAAAATATCTGACAATGAATTCAACAATATGAATATTGGAAGCAAAAATAATAATTTCTTTTTAGAATAACTGATAGTCAAGTAGACTTTGAACTATAAAACTCCAATGGAATCAATAGCTGGTTGACCCTTTGGTTACTGGCTACAGAATAAGTACTTGAGGGGATTAGCCTCGTGTACACCATGTATATGCATAACTTTCAACTCTGCTATTTGTATCTTTATATTAGATACCTGGGGTACTCCCCTATATATAAGGGGTGTTCTTTTCAGTCTAAGAATCCATACCATCAATTGGTCTGGATAGCTTTTATAAAACTTCATACAATTGTCTGACCGAACAAGGTTTCAGACTCTATCTGACGCAGTTCAAGAATTATAGAACTTTAAATAAGGTACAAGTCCAAGACTGTACGAACTCAAGTGCACCAAGTGCGAATATCAATAAGAACGATGTGGAATAATTGTAAAGTAATTAAACCACCTAATAGCATGCTTGGAAATAAGATTCAAGCTTAAATAAAATAACTTGCAATATAATAATAACCTTCTCAATACAATATGAGAAGGATAGGAAACTTGCACAATAAAGAATGAGTTTCAGAAGACTTGCACAAATAAAGAGTGTAAGTCAGAGAACTTGCACAACCAAAAAGTGAAGTTCGATAACTTGCACAATAATACAAGAACGAGTTCAAAAGAACTTGCCTGTTTGCTCAGCTACAATTAAGTTCTAGCTTTAATTAAATAGCGTTGAACCTACCTAACATTAACAAGTCGGTCTCTCAATTAGTATTGTGTAAACTGGTAAGAGTTTATACTTAACAAGCATCTAATTATCATGTCACATTGTCATAGTATGTAGTTATCTCAAGTAAACACATATCAGATTCTAGTTTGCAGTTTAAACATAATATAAGTCAACTAGCATAGTCAGAAAACTAGCAGGCTGCACCAATCCGTGCCAACTCTCTAGCATGCAAACTACTGACATTAACAAATACACATGCTTATCAGTGTTATTAACTCAAGTTCGAGACCTAGCATGTTTATTCTATTCCAATTCAAAATCATATATTTTCATGTCGGACATTTACATACTTTAAGCAATACAAGTTCATGCTTCAAAAGTTCGCTACTACGGTCATATTATCTCATAAAGGGACTAAACCATACTAAGTAGGCATACTTGTACTTATATGTCATATGTATCCATTAATCACATAGTTCACCATGAAATTCATTTTCTATTAATATGCGTGCATAGGAGATCTTCATGTATAATGCTCATGTCAACCTATCTATAGGCATAATGAGATCTTAATACTCATGCTTGCATGATCATAACATAATCCACTTAGTACTTTATGTTATTACCTCTCATATTCTAAGTTTTCATTGAAAAGTATACTAAGTCCACAAAGGTCGTATAGCATAAACAAAGTGTTTTGTAACCATGACTCTCATGCATTAAAACACATTATTAAGCCATATAAACACTCTCATATGGTCAGAATCTAAAAGACATAAGTCTTGGTCAAGTTTACTTTGAAAGTCTTAAGCTTTTCTTTTGAAAACGTCTTAACTTTCGATCAAGTATGCTAGTGTGTTCAACATTTTAAACATGCATTTCATGTCAATATAAACCATACTATCATGTTCATAAAATCAGAATGTTCACACGATACGTTCGTAACAAGTTCGCTTCAGCAAATTCTAAGTTCATTTATAAACTACAAGGCTTTTCATCAATAGTGTACACTATCATGATTATACATACATATATCATATCATTGTACTAATATCTACAAGTTAAATCATGTTCATAAGCTTGTTCCAATGATATATCGCATGTTAGAACATCACAACACTTAATAGAAAACAACAACTGGAAAATGGTCCTGGTGCAGCTGCGCAGGCTGTCGGCCAAAGCAGAAGCTAAACTGTTTCGGCAGTTTTGACAACCCATCTTAGAAATTCTTAATGAATTCGATTCTATTGCAGCTACATTATATAACTAACATGATTATAACCTTATATAACACTTAACAAACATATTTCAATCACTTAATCAATCAATCCATGATCAATTCAAAAATCAAGAATTTAGAATTTTATAAAAACTGAAAATGGAGTTATACCTCTGCTATAGAAATGGACTTGCTGCTATATCTCTCTCTCACTCTCTCAATTCAATAGAACTCAGAATGTAAAGCTCAGCAAAAGAAAATGAAAGGAGAAGAGCTTACTCTTATAGGCAATTCCATATCCAGACATTTCAATTCTTCATTAGAACAAACCAAAAGAATGTAATATTGTATAATGGATAAGTGAGAGTGGTTGAGAGTTGGTGATTTCACTCATGAATCCCACTCCCCATCTATTCATTAGCTCTATAGTGCTGAGATTGAGAGAAGGAGTAGAGTAGCATGCCATGTGTTCACGTGAAGAGGAAATGAGCTCATATTATGGGACAAACAATTCTCAGCAATTTGCAAGTATATATCATATATGTCCAATACTTGGTTATATAATAAATACACTAGGTTGTATAATATATATACACATAGTACATACACTTGGGATATTCCTAGTTTATACATTTAATTGGTCACAATGTCATTTCAATTAAGTAACCAATAATACAATGTATTAAATAAGGATACACATATATTAACATATAATCCATGTACATTTTCCTTAATACCAACTATAATTTAATTGAGTATTATCATTGTTCATTATCATAACAGTTATTATTATAGTCATAATAATTTATTTGAAAATATTATCAGTTAACAATTGTTTATTGATATTAGTATAAGGTAATAGGGTATACATATTAATGTCTATCATGTTACATAAGCAATAATATGTAACTCACATAATGTAATTATGTTTACTATATAGTCTATATATATAATATGTAGCCATATCAATGGTCACATTGCACTATATAAATATATAGGTAACTACCATATATTAAAGGTTTACTTATCACATGCTCGTATAAAACGATTAACCAAGTAAATATAATCTCATTATATTTATTAATACTTTGCTCATAAATTCACAATAGTAATTAGTCAACACATTTAAATCCCTTCACTATATTCAATTAAGTTGAATATTTAATTTATAATTATTCTATCAATTATATGATATTAAAGTCTTAGGGTTAGTCCACTAATTTAAATAAACTATTAGTAACTCCCTTTAATCATTTCACAAATTCACATAACCACATAAGGTTTAAATAAGTTCACAAAACTAACTCATTAAAATTTAAATCACATATTAAATTAATAATGGAGTTTAAAATTCACGGTCATTACAAGCCTTTTCTCTCCTGCAGCTGTGAGATCGAAATTTAACTTTCTGATGGCCCAATATGCCTTGTGATCAAGTTCAACAGGAAGATGGCAAGCTTTACCATAAACAAGCTGATAAGGGGACATGCCAATAGGTGTCTTGTATGCAGTCCTATATGCCCAAAGAGCGTCATCCAACTTCATTGACCAATCCTTTCTTGTTGGATTCATAATCTTTTCCAAAATTCGCTTTACTTCTCTGTTGGACACTTCTGCCTGCCCACTCATCTAGGGGTGATAAGTTGTAGCAATCTTGTGATTCACCCCGTACTTAGCCAAGAGAGCTGTGAAATATTTGTTACAGAAGTGACTCCCCTCATCACTGATTATTGCTCTTGGAGTGCTGAATCTAGTGAAGATGTTTTCCTAAAAGAATTTTTAGATGACTTTGACATCATTTATCGGTAAAGCACTTGCCTCAACCCATTTAGATACATAGTCAACCGCCAACAGAATATAAAGATTACTGAAGGAAGATGGAAAAGGACCCATAAAATCTATCCCCCATACGTCAAAGACTTCCACTCCCAAAATTTTGTTTAATGGCATTTCATAGCGTTTGGAAATGTTACCCACCCTTTGACATCTATCACAATTTCTAACAAACTGGTGGGCGTCTCTGAATAAGGTAGGCCAATAGAATCCTGGTTGAAGTACTTTCACAGCTGTCCTTTCACTCCCATAATGTCCTCCATAAAGTGAAGAGTGGCATGCATATAAAATACTTTTTGTTTCACTATGTGGAATACACCGACAAATCATTCTATCGGCACACTGTCTGAACAAGAATGGCTCATCCCACATATACCTCTTTACATTATGTAAGAACTTCTTCTTTTGTTGTCGTGTCAAGTATGGAGGGAACACGTTGCTTACTAAGTAATTGACAAAATCAATAAACCATGGGATTTCTGGGCTAGCTGCAAACAATTATTCATCCAGGAAGAACTCATTGATCAACACCTTATTCTCCTTGTCTTGATCCAGACTCACTAGTCTAAAAGATGGTCAACCACTTGGTTCTTTGTACCTTTCCTATCCTGGATTTCTAAGTTAAATTCTTGAAGAAGTAGAATCCACCTTATTAATCTTGGCTTCGCATCTTTCTTGGAAATCAAATAGCAAATGGTAGAATGATCCGTGAAAACCACACCCTTAGTCCCAATGAGGTAAGAACGGAACTTGTCAAAACTATAAACTACTGCAAGTAGTTCCTTCTCAGTGATTGTGTAATTCAATTGAGCATCAGAAAGTGTTTTGCTAGCGTAGTAGATGACATGAAAAACCTTTTCCTTGTGTTGGCCCAAAACAGCCCCCACCGCATAATCACTAACATTGCACATTAATTCGAATGGCATTGATCAATCCGGTGCAACTATCACTGGTGTTGTGGTCAATTTCTTCTTTAATAGCTTAAAAGCCGACAAGCAATACTCATTAAATTTGAATGGGATGCCCTTCTCTAATAAACTGCATAATGGCTTTGTGATTTTGGAGAAGTCCTTAATGAATCTTCGATAAAACCCGGCATGTCCCAAAAAACTACGAATCCCCTTCACTAAAGTTGGTGGTGGTAAGATTTCAATGGTCTCGAGCTTGGCCTTATCTACATCCAATCCCTTTGATGACACTTTATGCCCCACTATGATTCCTTCTTGTACCATGAAATGGCACTTCTCCCAATTAAGTATAAAGTTGGTTTCCACACAACGCTTTAAAATACCAAAATCAAATTGTCCAAATAGTTGTCAAAAGAATTCCCAAAAATTGAGAAATTATCCATGAACACTTCAACTTTTTGTTCAACCATATCGGAGAAAATGGCCATCATACAACATTGGAAAGTTGTCAATGCAATAATAATTTGGATGTACCCCGAATACCCGTCTAGCAAATAGTAGTACTCATGTCCTTCAAGTCTATCCAACATTTGATCAATGAAAGGCAAAGGGAAATAATCCTTCCTGGTTGCCTTGTTGAGCTTCCTGTAGTCCATGCACACCCTTCAACTGGTTACTGTCCTTGTTGGGATCAAATCATTGTTTTCATTTGCCACAACCGTCATTCCTCCCTTCTTTGGAACACATTGCACTGGGCTCACCCATAAACTATTAGAGATAGGGTAAATAATCCCATCATCCAGCCATTTCAGAATTTCCTTCTTTACCACCTCTTTCACTATAGGATTGAGCCTCCACTGTTATTCCACTGTAGGTTTGACATCATCTTCTAAGAGTATTTTGTGCATACAGAATGATGGGCTTATCCCTTTGATGTCTGCAGTGGTCCATCTAATTGCAGACTTGTACTCATAAAGGACTCGAATCAGCTATTTTCTTAAAATTTGTTAAGTGCAAATGAAATAATAACAAGTTAAGTAGATGAATCACCCAAATATGCATACCTTAGATGATTAGGTAGTGGTTTAAGCTCAAGTGTAGGAGGTATCTCAAGAGATGACTTCAAACATTCTGAAGATTTTTCTGCATACTCTATTGGCTCGAAAGGCACTTTGCACTTGTTCACCCTTGGTAATGCATCTAACATTTGTAGATATTCTATCAACTCTAGATCATCCATGTCAATGTCCCCCAATAGTGTAGTCTCTAATGGATCTTTATTCACTATCTTCAAAAACTCATCATCCACTGCTCTCTCCACTACGTCTATTCGAAAACATTTCTCTTCATTTGTAGGGAATTTTATGGCCTTGAACGCATTGAATGTCACTTCTTGGTCCTGAACCCTCATAGTCAATTCTCCTTTCTGCACATCTATGAGTGTTCTACGAGTTGCTAAAAATGGCCTCCCAAGGATAATAGGAATGTCCTTTTCCTTCATAATCTAAAATGATGAAGTTAGCTAAGAAGATGAATTTGTCCACTTTCACAAGAATGTCCTCCACAATTTCCCTTGGATATGTAACTGACCGATCTGCAAGCTGTAGAGATATGTTTGTCGATTTTGGTGCAGGAAGTCCCAACTGAGTGTACACAGATAATGGCATAAGATTGATGCTTGCACCCAAGTCACACAAACACTTGTTGAATGACAAGCTACCAATAGTGCAAGGAATGGTAAAGCTGTCAGGGTCCTTCAACTTTGGAGGAAACTTCCTTTGCAATGCGGCACTACACTCTTTAGTCAAAGCTACCGTCTCATAATCTTTGAGCTTTTTCTTCCTTGACAAAATACCCTATATGAACTTGGCATAGCTCGGCATCTGTTCTAAAGCTTCTGCAAATGGTATATTGATTTGTGACTTTTTGAATACTTCAAGGAATTTGGAGAACTATTTGTCTAACTTCTGCTTCTGAAGCCTTTATGGATAAGGAACTGGTGGATATATTAATGGTGGAATAACATTGGTTTTCTCTGTTGTTTCCTTCTTTTCTGGCTTAGTCCCTGCCTTACCATCCTTTTTGTTTGAATTCCCCTCATTTTCTGTGACTGCCAGAGGGCGCAACTGCTCTTTATCCTCTTTCAAAATAGGCACAGCTGCGCTGTCTGCAGGAACTTGTTTTCCACTTCTAAATGTCACAGCTTGACATTGCTCCTTCCCATCTCTCTTTGGATTCACTTCCGTGTTACTTGGTAGTGATCCTTGAGGTCTGTTAGTCATCATGTTTGCCATTTGGCCTATTTCATTCTCAATATTTCTAATGGCAGTTGCTTAATTCTGCATCATAACCTCATTATTGGCTGTGTATTTCATTAGCATCTTTTCCAACTCGGTCTTCTTTTCTGGTTGTGGAGGTGGAGCTACTTGTTGATTTTGAAACCCCAGGGGATAAGATGGTCGTGGAGCTCGTTGATGGTTTTGATTGTTGCTCCATAAAAAACTCGGATGATTCCTTGTCCCAGGATTGTAGTTATTTTGATAAGGATTTGGCGGTCGGTTATAGCTATCCACAAACTGAACTGAAGAGGGATTGATGGCACATTATTCAGTCGGATGTGATCCTGCACATAGCTCACAAATATATGATACTTGCTGAATATTTGCCTCTGCAATGGCATCAATCTTCTTTGACATTGCTGACAACTGAGCTGCTAAAGTCGTGACTGCATCTACCTCTAATACCCTGGCTACCTTTTGTTGATTCATCCTGGCAGTCGTCCATTGGTAGTTATTAGCGGTCATGGTCTCTAGCAATTCATATGCCTCCTCAAAATTCTTAGTCATTAAAACTCCTCCAAAAGCTGCATCAATACTTGTCCGAGTATGACTACCTAACCCATTGTAGAATGTATTTAACTGCATCCACTGTGGTAATCCATTATGCGAACATCTCCTTAACAACTCTTTATACCTTTCCCACGCTTCATACAATGATTCCCCATATTGCTGTTCAAAGGTAGAAATGTCATTTCTCATCTTAGCAGTCTTAGATGGTGGAAAGAATTTTGCTAGGAATTTATGTGTTAAATCATTCCAAGTAGTAATGGAACCCGGTGGTAATGAATGAAGCCAACTTTTGCATTGTCTTTTAATGTGAATGGAAAGAGTCAAAGTCTCACTACATCTTTTGATACCCCACTAAACTTGAATGTATTACAAATCTCTAGAAAACTCATGAAGTGCTCATTCGGGTCATCATTAACCATTCCCCCAAATTGTACCGAGTTCTGAATCATTTGAATTGTTCCCGATTTGATTTCAAAGGAATTAGATGCTATGGTTGGCCTCATAATACTTGATTACAATTCATTGATCCGTGGCGTAGCATAGTCTTGCAATGCTTTTTCTTCTTCTCTAGCCATGTTTACCGGTGTTTCAATTGTCTCTCGAGTTTCCTTAATCCACTTACTCAATCGTTGAAACCTCTTTTCGATGTCGTCCTTGTAAGGCAACAACTCAGGCTTCTTAGATCGAGTTTTCATACACTACTCAAGAATACCTGAAACAAGAAAGTAACAAAAATAAGAAAAATTGTTTAACTAAAACCGATCTAATTTAAACTAATGATGAAAGTAATAAAAACAGTTTAATTATTCCCTGGCAACGGCGCCAAAAACTTTTTGATAGATTTGTATATATGGCAAATCAAGGTATAACACGCAAGTGTACATGGTCAATAAGTAATATAATGTAAGTGAAGTATCGATCCCATAGAGAATAATAAACTATATTCTAATCTAACAAACACCAATTTTCTAATTATCTCGGTCTCTTTAAATAGATGATCAATTTGTGATTTATATCTAAAATTACTAAGAAACAAATTAAACTAATTATCAAATTATATCAGATAAAAGGGATATAAGATTATAATTTCACTTATTGCAACACTTAGATTAACATACTTCCCGTTAATTCTAATTAATTATGTCAGATTGTTAGTCGAGAACACGAAAGTAAAATATGGCCATCTCTCGATGTACCATACCCATATCACACTAAATCCACAGATGACAGAATGAATGTGAACACCTTAATTAACTAACTCACTATATCTCTATGTGAATTACAATTAAAAAAGGTTGAAGCTCAAGTTCTCAATAAACTACATACGGTGCTTCGGTATATCTCTATCCTCGGCACGAATCATAAATTTCATCACCATGTAGAAGTCATAAACATATGTTAATATGATCATATCAGAACCTATAATCCGTTTCTCAATTTCATACAAGTTATCAAAGTAATTGGTAATCAAACATTAATCAATTAACACAAATCAAATTAGACAATCCATTAACAATTAATTATAACTTAACAAAGAAGCACATCAATTTCAGCTAAGCAATAAGATCCATTATATTCCCAAAATAGAGTTTAGTTCATATTAGAAATAAGATCCATCATCCACAATTGAAAATACATTGAAAGATATAAATAAGAGTAAAGAGAAGTTGAGAATTGATGTAAACAAATATGAATCTCTTGTGCTCCAATTCTGAGTCTTCAATGATCTTCAAGTGCTTCAATCTCCAAAACCTAATTTAATCTAAGCTAATCTAGAAATTCAAAATAATAATCTAAGATGGATCCCCAAAAATGGAATATACAATATAAATAAGTCTGCATACCATAAAAAGGTAAAAATCTCATTCTGAAATGTCAGTCTCAACCTCTAATGACCCAGTCTTCAAGCTACGCTCCAATTGGCCACTTAAATGAAAAGTCAATCATGGGCAGACAAGGACCGGCGCAGCTACGCTTCCCACAAGCTTATATCGGGCGCAGCTGAGCTACAGGGCATTCTGGCAGGGACTCAAGCACAGTTGCGTTGTGCACTGAGCCTTTTGGGGCGCAGTTACGCAGCACATTAGATATAAAATTTGCTTTCTGCTGCTGCTGCTTCCATTCCATTCAAGCCTTGATCACTTTAGCTTTCCACCTAGTCACTTTCCATCTACTTTAAGCCAGTTTATTCTCCAATGCCACCAAGTTTGTTTACGGGTATAAGTCCTACAAAATAGAAAGAAAAGTATAAAAAGCTACTATGAAACACGGGATTTAGGCAGCGAATGTAGTTAGTTGATATCGAATAAGTAGGTATAAAACCAACTTATCGCCTTTCCTCCTGTATTTGGTACATGGACCACATTGGATAACCATTCAGGGTAAGTGGATACAATGATAATGTCTGCTTTGAATTGTTTGTCAATTTCTTCTTTGACTTTTAAACTCCATTTTGGCTTCAGTCTTCTTAGTTTTTGTTTGACTGGCTTGAACCTTTCTTTGATGGGTAGTCGATGGACGACTATTTCTGACCATACGAACACATCCTTAAAGTGGGTTAGGAATTTAATCATCTCAGTCTTCTAGTTTGGGTGTAGGTCGTTCCTTATTTGTAGTTCTTTTGGATTTTCTGGGGTTCTAATATTGATAATGGTGGTTTGTTCGAGGTTGGGTTCGGGCTTATCTTCTACCCATCCTTTGATCTCTTCTGGCACCTCATTGTCATCTATCTCTTCCTGCTCAATCCCCATCATGTCAAAGTCCAGTTCTACATCAAAGTCGTAGTCACTATTTAGATTTAGAAATTCATCAACAAGGCTAAACAAACCCAAGTGGGAGACCTGAAAACCAAAATGCATTTGCTTAATATATGACACTATTTAACATACAAAAAATATCAGTGAAAAATATAACAAAAGTAATTAACTAGCATCAAGTAATCAAAAGGCAAATGATGCAATAATATCTACACTTATGGGCAGATAAACTATTTATGCCCTTTTACCCTTTTCAAACGACGCATGGATTGATGCTCTAATTATCTAGAGTCAGGTCATTGGTGACGGCAGTGATGGAGGGGATGCTGCTTTCATCATCCTATATAATGGCCAAAACTAAATCCAATGTGGGTTCAACGCTCTCCCCTAAAATATTTACCTTAGCTCAATCTATAAAGGGAAGAGTAGGTTGGCCTTTTGACTGGTCACCTTCTTTGGCATCACTGTCCATACCTTTAATATGTTCCAAGTAAAACATCTTTGCAAATTGATCTTGAACTTCTTAGAGGAACCGCTCATTTCGATCTTTCTTTTCCTTGGCAGGAATTGACACTTCTTCTTCATTACTGATCTGCTTAGCCTTTGGCATTAGTAGGCTAGACAATGGGGTACGAATCTTTCCCAAAGGTTCCTTGAAGCCTGTATCAATCAAATCTAGTAGAAGTATGGTGGGCAAATGAACTGGTATCTGCTTATGCGGATTTAGACTTTTGGACCCATCGAAGTATCCTAATTCAATTTTCCCCACTTGGCTGGGTATCCAAATTGGATTCTTGATTCCTTGTTGGTTTTTTCCCAGCTCTTTGTCTAGCCAGAAACCCAAGGATATCATCTCTTGACTGACAAAAATAACTTTGGGTGATATTCTTGGTTTTAAGGCTGGTGCCCCAATAGGTCGATAGTGAGTGTTGCTCACCTCGAACTCTTGAAAACTAGCTGGCTCAACTCCTTCGTTGTGGCTGATCAGGAGCATTTCCCCATGCACATGGACTGGGTATTCCAGTTCAGCACTGACAGTGACCATATTACCATTAATGATATACTTAAGTTGTTGATGAAGCGTGGATAGGACCGCTCCTGCCATATGAATCCATGGTTTTCCCAACAGTAAATTGTATTCAGTAGTGATGTTTAACACTTGGAAGGATATGTGGAACATATATGGACCAATTTCCACATGAAGCTCAATTTCTCCCATAGTGTCCGTTAAGATCCGTCAAAAGCTCTAACTATGACGTGACTGCTCTGAATTCGGCTTGGATTGATTTTCATTCTTTCCAAAGTGTCGTAAGGACAGATGTTCAAAGAAGATCCTCCATCTATCAACATACCCCCTATCACATATCCTGAGGATATCACTGCTATGTTTAGCAACTTGCGATGACCAGTTCCTTCTGTCGATATGTCATCGTAAGTGAAAGATATCACATTGATGTTAAGGATATGTTCGACCAAGTGACGAAACTTTTCTGTGTCCACCATTTTTGGAAGATGTACTTCTTCCAAGACTTGCATCAGGATTTTATAATGATCTTCCGAGGTTAATATCAAATCCAGGATGGAGATCTGCGGTGGTGCCTCCTTTAAACGTTGCACCACTCTGGCTTCATTATGCCCCATTTTAATGAAGAATTCTGCGATCTTCTTCTCGGGTACTTTCCCTATGATTTTGGTGATTGGCTTCAGTACACGCCGAGGTAGAAATAGTGGGTTATCCTTAGGCATAATAGCGGTGCAATCTAATGTTGATCCTGCACTTTCCCTATAGTCCTATGGGACTTTCTTTAGGTTGATTATGGGTTATTGTGGTCGCGATGGCAACATCAGTGGTTCTGGTGTAGCTATCATCATAGGAATCTTTCCTCCTTTGTCCCCTGTTCCTTATATTACCAAGGGTACAGTAGATGTTTCTTCTTCAGAGGAAATGACTGCTATGATTTTCTTCAAATTCCCTATCCCAGGAGGAAACATTATTTCAGCTTTAGGGAAAATATTGCTATCACTGGCTATTTGTAGATCACAAGTCTCGATCAGATTTTGGATTAAGTGGCAGAGTGCCCAACAGCCTTCTGTGTTATGACATCGAACCTCCTTGAACGGGGGTCCATTGGGGGTAACAGTTCTGTGACCTTTCCTTTATTGATTAACATCTGTAAAATTTCCACCCTAGGTTGGTTCAAAGGAGTGAACTTTCTTTTAGCTGCAAACTCTTTACGAGCCTGGAATCTTACTTCCTTTGCAACTTTATCAACCCATGTTTCATGTTCTTAGAAACGAAAATGATCCTTCTTGGAAATTAGGAGGATTCTAGGTGGAGGAACATTTGTTTGCCTCTGGCCGATTTGGCTTATCAACTGGCAGGTTACTTGATGTTGATATACCATTAACTCTGCCAATTGATCAATCTACTCTTTGATGGATTTTATTTCCCACTCTATTGACTACTATCTTTCTGAATAACCTAACTTGGCATGGTTAACTTCATTTGTTTATGACGACTCTCCAATCTTCTTAAGGTACTTGGAACTTTCCCAATTCCCAGTACTAAATATGTTTACACTTTCCTCATTGTGCTGAGGTAGCAGGTTGTCATGAACGTGCGGCTGGTCGGGTGTTGTGACCACAATCTTGCCACTGTCTATTATGTCCTGAATCTTATGTTTTAAAGACCAGAATTCTTGGGTATCACGGCCAGTGGACCCAGAATGGTAAGCACACTTTTTGCTTGAGTCAAAGTGTTTCCCAATCTGATTAGCAGGGGGAAGAAGCTGAGTAATTTTCTTTTGTGTTGTCAGAAGTTTCAATATATTTTCAAGTGAATCCCCAATGGGTGTGAATGTTCTTCTGTGACTGACCTTTCCTGCTTTCTGAAGTGGAGGATTTGGAGGCTTTACAAGTGTTTGGAAAGGAAAGTAATTGTTTTGTTTCTAGATGGGCGGGTTTTGAATACCTCGCCGAGCTTGACCCTGAAGTATTAAGGATACTTCTTCTTCCTTTTCCTTATGAGCTCTTCGAGGATTACTCCCATAATTCCCTGTCCGAATGTGCTCAGCTACTGCCTCTAAAGCAGTGAGGTCCTTAATCTTTTCAGACTTCAACCCCATTTCGGCCATTTCTCCATGTTTTATCATTTCTGAGAATTAGTTTCCTATGCCTGCTATGACCCTTTCATAATATGGAGCTTCTTGTATTTCAATGAAGGTCATCACTATTTCAGTTTCTGTCATAAGTGGGCTGAAATGTGCTGCCATACACCTCCATCTCTGGGCATATTCTCGAAAAGACTCATTGTTCTGCTTCTTGACCTTAGTCACTTGATATCTATCCGGTGCCATTTGTGACTGAAAACTGTATTGATTCAGGAAGGCATGGGTCAGTTCTTCCCAGTTGTGGATTTTTAAACTGTCGAGTCGGGCGTACCATGCTCTGGCCTCTCTAGTCAAATTTTTCTAGAATAGATGCATTCTCAGCTTCTCGTCTTCTACATAGGATCCAAGTTCTCCGACGTATACCTTTAGATGGGTATAAGGGTCTCCTAGCCCATTACACTTTCCAAAATTCGAGACTTAAAATTTATGAGGATATCGAGCCCCTAGGAATACGCAGAGATTTGAGTAGTTGACACTTCCATATGTTCCAGTCCCTTTGATCGACCGGATGGTTTCTTCTATTTTTTGGACTTTCTTTCTTATATCCCCGGTTTCTAGATCATTCATGAGATTAGTGATTTCAGGGGTTTTGTTAGTGGTACCCTCACTAGATTGGGGTTCAGGTATCTGCGTTTCCACCTTTTGGTCTAAAGCTTGACCGCCCCCCTGCACGAAGGACTCTGGTTGAGTTGGTTTCTTTTGGCCTTAAGTATTTTTATACTGGTCCTTTAGTAGGTTAGCTACCTCTGCCATCTGTTTCTTAAGTTTCTCGAATTATTCTCAAGATATAAGGGTAGATTCAGGTGGGGCACTTGTAGCCATGTCGGTGGATGGACTTTGTGCTTTTCTAGATTTAGACCTGGTAATTGGACCAATCTTGCCTACAAAAGGATGAGTACTTCAGTTTTTGATAAACAGTAATTGTATGCATGACATGCATTAGTTTTTTATGATTCTTTAATCTTTTCCTACAAAATAATGGTCAACTGTTTTAATGACAGGGTAACATAACATGTATGACATTTGATATTTGACAGGAATTGACATTTAATAATTGACAAGAATTGATATTTGACATGTATTGAAAGAAGGAAGGCATGAAGAGACTTCCCTTTGCGTTTGGTTTATTAGAGGCTGACCTATCTTAGGTTACTCTCACAGGCTTTTTCGGCATGAAGGCTCCCAGATCATCGCAATCTACTAGATGGGAATGAGTCTGATCTTTCAATTGGAGCGGATCTGAGTGGCGCCTTTCCTGAGCCTCATGGGATTATTCTCCTTTTGAGTTCAGTAATCAGCCACCGACAGGGTTGCCTCTTGGTGGAGGAATCAAACAATATACAATCAGCGCCTCACCGCATGCATTATAATGACATTGTGCGAAGCACTAATATAATGCATTGTAAAGAAACATTTATCCACACACATTTATTGTAAAGAAAGCATTCACACATGCAGATGAAATGGAATAGAAAAGATTTAGATGCGGCTTAAGTCGTCTAATAGTCCCCAGAGGAGTCGCCACCTATCGACGCCGGGGGAAATTCTGATTCCTAATGTTTCTACCCTTTTGCTAGGATGTTTTATTTTAAAGGTGAGATTTTAGAAAAGGACTAACATAAATGTCGACGATTTGAAAAGATTAATTTTAGTGATTAGGCCGAATTAGACAGAGTCGCCAGTTGGTATGAATTCAAAAGGTTGTACCAACTCAACCGAGTTTTTGAAAGGTTTTCGCAATATGGCCCAATATGTGACTCCATTTAATTGGTCTGGAACCCGAGATTCATAGAGTTTGGGGGCTTGCTTAAGCGAGGGGAAGGTGTTAGGCACCCCCCGACTTTCATGAAACACAGTTACCGCGACTTTTTCATTCCCTAAGCACGTGTGTATGTGTGTGTGTAAAGCTTTAGTTTTGAAAAGATGTTAAGTGCTTTATTTTGAAAGAAGTGTTGTGCCTCTTTGGACCTATGTACAAAGGGTTTGATTTAAAGAAAAGTTCATTTTTTCAGACAAAGCATATGAAAGTGATGTTTTAAAAATTGGTTTTCAAACCCTTTCGCCAAATAGGAATCGAGGCCCTTTGATACTTTCAATTTTATTCTAGAAGTGGCTTGATTTGATTTTAATCGAGATGCGAATCATCTTCGAAATCTAAATTGAAAATATAAACTACAAGGGTCGGGCTCCTTGTGGGCATGGAAGCCATCAAAGTAAGCCCGAGCACCACAAACATGATTTTCATTATTATGGGGCCTTAAAACCAAGTACCATTTTAAGGCCCAAGATTACATGTACAATATATTTCAAGCTGGCAATGCAACTTAAACAAGTCCATCACAAGAACCGGATCTAGATCCATTGATTGAATCTATGACGCCCCAAATTCTCTACATTTCCTATAGCAGATTTGGTGCTCACGTAAATATTCTATAAGAAAATAACTTCTATAAATCCAAAATTCACAGTATCCCAATAAGTTATGAGTTCTCGTCAGAACAATTACCATATCTGGATACCCTCACTTGGATGTATAGATTTATAATCTTACAGATATTTCTTGCATATCAATAATTCCTATCTATCTAACATTCACAGTACAAATGATAAGATTATTCTTGGAACTGAAGGGCGACCTCAGTGCTTACAGAACTCCCAAGATCATTCAATACCCTCATTCAGATGTATAGTTCATATAGATACTGTTCTTGATACTATTCATTATTAATGTAAAATCATTCAACTAATAACTAACATCATCATAATATATGGTTACATATTGTTCAATCATTACATCAGAGAAATACCAAATTACATTCTTAGTCTTAATACAATAAACATTCGTTCTTATAGATTTACTTCTATCCACATGTATGATTTCCTGAACCTTCTGGGGTATTAGATGCAGCTGCAAAGGAAAAGAATATTTGCAAGGATGAGCTTAAAAATGCTCAGCAAGTTTTAAAGAGTTACAGTTTATACTCACACAATATCTAAATTGAAAGAACATTTATTTCAGAGTATTTTCCACATTCCTAAGAGTCATAAAGACTTATTGGAGTTCTATCATTCCTAGGAGTCATAAAAACTTATAGGAGTTCTGTCATTCCTACGAGTCATAAAGACATATAGGAGTTCTGTTTGGATATTTCATAGGGAGTCAGCCTAATCATATCCTAAGAGTATGCATATCATCCTACCAATCCAACACGGTCAGTGTAAATATGTTCCAAACAACATTGGTTTTTTTTCCACAGTTTATGCTTTGATATCGAATCAAAAACATTTACACAAATAACAGTTCATATGTCTTAGGTTATGCTTGAACATTAAGTCATAACCTTTTTCAAATCATAAATATCACGAATAATGCGTATAACAAGTTCGTATATCAATACATAAGACTTACATTTAATATAAAAATTAAATAAAGTTAGAAAAACTTGCCCTTATCAAAGTCGGCTACTAAAGCTATTTGAAAGTATACTAGGGACCTATATTTGTTATAACAATCATTAGAAATGATAACAACTAATTTCTAATTAAACTATTAGTGTCTGGATTGATTTTGGAGTCCTATCGGTATTTTATAGCTTCATTGAATAGTTATCGAATTAGTTTTTCGATAAACTTTTTTTAAAAATTTTAATATCTTGTTTAGATATTTTAGTTATTATTTATAATAATTTTTAAATGCTCAAAATAATTTTTAAATGATTTAATATCATTTAAAATAATTTTTAAGTTATTAATATTATTTTTAAATATTTAATAACCATTTAAAATGATTTTTAAATCATCAATATTATTTTTAGATAATTTATTTTTGCTAATAATAATTTTTAAAACATTAATATCATTTTTAAATAATGTATTATTATTTAAAATGATTTTTAAACCATTAATATTATTTTTAAGTAATTTGTTATTAATTACTTTTATTATTATTAATATTTAAATAAATTAAATATTAATAAAATTTTATGTCAAAATATTAAAAATTATTTATTATAATTAAAAATGATTTTTCATAATTTTTTATTAATTATTTAGTATTTATTTTTATTTATTGTAATTGTTTTAATTAATTTTTATTTCTTGTCCGTCGCTATAGGTGTTCTTGGCTGGGCCAAGAACACGTTGGTCAATGCGCTAGTCTCTCGTTTGACCCGATCTGGCCATCAATCGGATTGGTTTCTGGGTAGTTAGTTGTAATGAAGTTGTAGTACTAGTGTAGGAGTACACGTCTAGGTTCATTTCAGTGCCTAAAAATATTGCTACAAGTTCCCACGGCCGGTCAAACCATCATACCGACGTTGTTCTTCATTTCTGGGTTACCCATAAATGAAGAGTCAACGTCGGTCAACGACCTTTACGGTCTTATATCTTGCCGGCTGTTTAATGTTTGGGTGTTCTAGTCGTCGGGCTCTATAGACTAACTACCAAGGTACACTATTTGAGCAGTGACAGAGTCCATATATCAACAAGTAGCAAGATCTAAGCCTCCAAAAATCTTGTCAGACGCTGCTTATGAGTTTTTGGGTTACCCAGAACGCTTAAGCTTAACAGTCAACGAGGTTTGACAGTCTATAACTTCCGGCCAGTGACTGTCTAGGGCTTAAAAGTGCTATGGTTGTGTAGTACTTATGTCAAGGTATAACTATACTAACATCTAACATTTAAACAGACTGACAGGAGAAAGATCTAAGCGGTCAAACCACCTGTCAGAAGGTGTTCTTGAGCTTTCTGGGTTGCCTAGAAAACTGGCGGTCATACTCGGTTAACGACTTTTGACCCTCTATAACTCTCGATTTGTTATTCCGATTGTCATTCCATCACTTCTAGGCTACTTACAACACTACATACTATAACTAACAACTTTCAGAACATCTAAACAACAAACAGGTAGCGAGTTACGAGGGCTGACATTCGTTGTCAGACCCTATTTTGCAACTTTGACAGTTTTGCTTAAAACTCTATTTTGATGCTTTTAAATGTTATAGATCCATATTTTAGCAACCCATAACAGTAAATAACAACTTAATGAACATACTTAAACAACAATTAAATTTTTAGAATTCAAAATTAAGTAGGGTTAGGTTTTTACCTCTTTTTGTGCACTTTTTGATTCTTTTTCTTTCTGATTCTGCTACTAACTTGTTGGGTGTTGTTTCAGAGTTGTTTGGTGATGTATATGAAGTGTAATTTTAGTGGCCTTATATTTACTTTACTTATCTTTGTATCAAAAGCTCAAGTAGGGGTTAAAAAACCTAATTCCTTTATTATTTTGACAAGTAAGACTATAACATTAATTGAGGAGGTTGTGTTGTCAAAAGACTATGGTAAAATCTACTGGGACAAATCTTTCGCTTGCAAGCAAAAGATTTGTTCCTGTCTTGTTTTAAAAGAGAACAAAATAAGGGTATTTTGGTTATTTTTATGTACTAAGGGCATTTTAGTACTTTCCCACTTAAATACAAGGGTAATTTAATTATTTTCTATTCTCTTTAGAAAATTTAAAAACAATAATGAATAATTAGGTTTTGTTAGTTTAGAATTAGGATTTTTAATTTAAATTAGGGTTTTAATTAGGGTTAGGGTTTCCTAATCCCTAATTAGGGTTTTCTTACAATCTTTTTCAATTAAATCTTTAATACATCATATTAAATTAATATATGTATATATTCATAATCATATATAACATTATCAATGTATTATTGTTAGGATTCCTTATTTAGCTAAATTCTTAAATTAGGATTTTACTTATAAAACCTTACACATCTATTTACATAGTTATATCTTATGTGTTATATATACCAATAATAAAGTTAAAAACACATCACACAAGATATAAAACATATTAATATTTTCTTTTTATATTAATATTCTTGTTCAAAGTTTGAAATATTACAGAATCTTCGACCCTGTGATTCCTAGGCTCATAAGACATAATTTACAAGCTTGCATGATATATAGATTAAAACAAAGTACGTACAAACCTCCTAACATCACTAAACAAGTGATTTATGACTTAAATCCTTGTATGCAAGCATTTAAGCTTCACGCTTCTTCTAGATATGGATCTAGGATAGCGTGGTTGCACTAATATTTACAAAATTTGAAAATAAATTAGATATACCTAGATCTATGCCTATCTAGCTAAATGGGTCAAGCTATAAAGCTTTTGGACCGGTTAAATGCTAGATCAGGCCAGATCTAGGATAGATCTAGTCAATATACTGCAAATATCAACAATTTACACGAAATGAACGATAAAAACTAGATCTATGCACAACCGGGCAGTATATATATATATATATATATATCCTTTATATATATTGTAAAGTAGTAAATAAGCACATATATGAGAAATCTTATAATATGGAGCGAGATCTGCAAACGAATGGCTTAAAGCTTCCAATAACTTGATTTCAACCTGTAGAAAGTTGATATAACAAGATTTATATATATATAAGTGTTTAAAATAGAGATTTATAGAGTTTATGAGCAAGATCTAGCCTCTTTCTCTCTCTAGCTCTCGGATTTCTCTCTCTAAAAAGCTGAAAATAAAATATCTCTCTAAAATGAGTTGGGGTCTAATATTTAAAGACCCGGCCAACCGCAGGTAGACCTATGGCCAGGCCAATTGGGTCCCGCCGCCTCGAAGTTCGTTTCTTCTCGATCGCTGCGCTGCCTTTTGGAACGTCCGTATCTTGCAATCCGGGAATCACATGGAGATGTGCCAAACCATTCCAGAAAGCTCTTTCTGGGAGCTATACAATGACACTGAGTTTGCCCTTTTCTAAATCCACGAAGATGATTCCATGACCAGAATAGCATCTTCAAGTCTCCGTAGGTAGTCCGTGAATTTGTCTTGTGCAGTTTGTACTCATGATTGATGTGATGGCTCTTTGTGACCTATTCACTGCTGGACAAACGTTGTTTATGTTGTGTTGTCAACATTACATCTTTTCCCTCCCGAGGTTGTATCCGTGGTTTTATGTGGTTGTGTCTGTCTCTCGGGGTTGTCTCCGGGGTTGATGTGGTGATATTGTCTGTCCTCGGGGTTATCTCCGGGGTGGAATCATGATGATATTTTCCCTCGAGGTTGTCTCTGGGGTGTGAAAAGATGCATTTGCCCTCCTGCATGGTTAGTACAAGGAAAGAAAAATTTTGAGTGTCTACACATAACAAAATCACAATGCAGATCTGCACAAATGATAAGATGTTAACGGTTACAGATGATTCAACATAAACAAGAAAATGGGGGTTATTTCAATTAATTAACAAACCAACAAAGCTAACTTGATCTTTAAAAAATTTCAAGTTCCCTTTAGGATTCCCCTCAAATCTCTCTAACCTAAAGTGCTTTAGCTCCACACCTTTTGTTTCCCCATCAATCATAAGATCTGCCAAAATTCGACCCACCACCGGACCCATCTTAAACCCATGACCTGAAGATCATCCGGCTTTAACAACATCCTTCCCAAATCCATACCCAAAAAATCAATCGCATAATCTTCATCTGGTGTCATGGAATACAAACCAGATTGTGCGATAACCGAATCCTTTGAATCCGCTACATCCCCTTTGATCCATTCTCTCAATGAATCCATTGCCATAGGTGCTGACACCCATATCCTTTCATGGGGGTCGCAAGCGCGAGCCCCATAAACTGGGACTTTTATTAATCCTAGAAACTCTAGTGACGGTGTATCGTATATGTATGGCTCGTCGTAACTAGCAAATGTCGAAAAATCGCTTTTGATTATAAATTTACCCTCGTGCCCCTCCTTGATTTTCCAATAACATACACTCATTTTCACGGGCTGTATAGGAATTTCAAGGCCATTAACTTTTCTAACCAATTTTTTCATCCAAGCCCCAATTCTCACAACACACTTTTTACCCCAAAACATCTCACCTTTACTTGTGTACACCAAGATGCCACCTCTAGCTTCATCTTTCTTCAAATCCACCACTTCAATGTTGTCTCTAAGACTAGCCCCATGTTTATGAGCAAGTGCTTGAAACATGGATACAGCTTTTGTGGGCTTAATTACATCCCCAATTTCAGTTAACAAAACAACCCAATTCTCCAGCAACTCAATCTTGTCAAAAAATTCTTCACGAACTTGACGGTGGTTGAGAACCTGGTGGGGGATGGAGTTCTTCCAGCAACTGGCGATGACAGACGGGACTCTTGTTGTCGGTCGGGCCCAAATCGAATTGGGGCCCCTTGAAATAAACTTTATACCCAATTTCATTTTCGGATCTTCATAAAGTTGTATTGATTCTATAACCATGCTGGAGTAGTAATCTTCTAGGTAAGTTTCCCAGAGAGTTCTCGACTCACCGTGGGATGATCCGAGGTGGTGTAAGCAATCTAATTGGTATAAAAGGAGGGTTTTCTTGCCATGTTTTGTTGTTTTGTAGGTTGTTGTGCTACCCATTATGTCGATGCCGATCACAATCATGTCGAATTGGTCACCGGAATATCCCATCTTTACTCTCTCTTTCTGTAACTCAATTGGCCAAGAAACTCTAGCTAAGCAAAGTAGACAAAAACTAATAACAATGATATTCTTATCTTATCAAAGCTTATAAAGGACAAAAATAAAAACAAATCATTCAAAAAGAAAAAACAAAACAAATGACTAGTTTTTTAGTAAAAAATTACCACTAGGTAGGAATTGCTATTACCAGTATTACCACTCGGTAGGGTTATAAAGGAGCCAGCCAAGGCTTGGTTTGCTAAGCTTGGGTTTAGTCAACCCTGATAGAGGTTTCGAGTGATTATGTGGATGATTCGAGCCATCATGTTGGAGTCAAGATATGTCTCACTAAGATCTTGTATTAAGCCGAGTCGAGCATTAGCTTGTCTCTCTTTTGATCATTAGTTGGCTGATCTTGCACTAAGCTTTGGCTTATCGAGAGAACTTGGAGTGACTAAGGTTCTAGCTAGCTTGTTCTTCCCTTCATTGTCTTGGGCCATTGGGGGTAAGGCTTATCTTTGACCTCCATTAGTGCCAAAAAAAACCATGAGAGGTGGTTTGAAGAATAGGGTTAGGAACTTTCAGATCACCAATCCCCTTTGTAGGGACATCGATAGCTTTTTTGGAGATTTTACTAGTAGCTTTGTTCAGAGGCATCCCGAAAAGAGGTATAGTTGACTCCAATCTGACGGCTAAAAATTGTATAACTGACCCAACCACGTTGGAGATCATTGAATTGAACCAACTACACTTTAGTAAGTTAACAAAACACCTAAAAGATCTCTCCTTAATGGTGCTTTCCCCGAACAGACCCTCGAATGTTTAAGTTAATTTCAACATACGAGGATGAGAATAATAGTGTAGAGGCTAGTATTATGAGTCTAGTGAGCGTACAAATGACTGATGGAGGGAGGTATTTATAAGAGCTAATACATGTAATAGAGTCTATAAGGAGTAGGGTTCCTAGGTTTAATCAGCTTACGATTGTCTCCTATTGACCGAGTTAATCAGCACCGAGCCTGGACTAAAGGCCAAGGTGCCCGGGCTTTAGGCCCCAAAAAATAAGTAAATTTTTAGGGCCCCCACTAGAATTTTTATGTTATATAGATATATATCCTAACTTTATGAAAAAGCTACGTCAACTGAAATCTCGAAAGTCGAACAGCACGAAGAGGGAGTGGAGGGACGATGCTGCAAAGAGAGTGGAGACAAAGCTACGGTGCTGCAAAGGAAAACCATGTGCCTTTATTCATTCATTTTCCCACCCAATCAATTACTTTCTCAATCAATACCCACCCAATACAAAGGAAAACCATATGCAATTTATTTCTCAATCTTCATTCATTTTCGGAATTACTTTCCCACCCAATACCCATTAGTGCCTTAATTAGTACTCTCTCCGTCCCATAATAAGTGATATTTTAGAGTTGGGCACAACCATTAAGGAAATGATTATATAGCATTAAATATAGTATCATTTGTCTATAATACCCTTTGTGTTAATAAGGAGAGAGAGATAGAGTTAAAAGCATCTGGGTATTGAAGTAGGAGTAATAAAGGGTAATTTTGGAAATATTGTAATTAATGCTCCTAGATTTTCTAAAACATCAAATAATTTGGGACAAATGAAAGCACTTAAAATATCACTTATTATGGGACGGAGGGAGTATATAAAAAGAGAGAGAGCGAGAGAGATGAACACTCAAACACTGGATTTTGAAGGCTCAACTAATTTCAGGTGTTAATTCTATTTTTTAGGGTTTTGAAATTAATTGTTTTGTTTATGAGATTTAGAAGCATTGTTTAATTTAATTGGGCTTGATGACTGATTGACTAGATTTGTTTATGCTATTATGAATTTGTTTATGCTATTATGATTTATAAATCAAGTGAAAAAATTAATTTCTTTTGAGTTTTTTTAATTGTTTGGGAGTAGTGTTAGACTCTTAATAAAGGAGGCCCTATTTGATAATTAATTTATAGATAATCACGAGATTATGCTGGAATTTTGCAGATTTTTAAATTTAATTACCATGGTTCCTAAAAAGTATGTCTGATTATTTTTTTGACTTAGTGATAATGTGATATCTAAATGATGTTTTGAAAATATTGAAATAGTCGGTTATTATATTTGGTATTCTTTTGTATTGATGCTCTTTTGTTCAGGAAAAGTTCTTAGTTTTTTTTTATGCCTATCTTAATAGCAATTCGCAAAAGGCCTAATTTTGTTATTGTCGCTTTAGGCCCAAAAAAACTCAGGGCCGACCCTGGAGTTAATTTAGGAGCTGAAGCATATCCTCAGTAGTGTCTACCCAAGATTCTTGCTGCTTTCATAATTTTTTAGGAAATAGGTTTGCTGACTAGTTTCTATACCCCTGCACAATGACCATAATAGCCTTTTGGTAGCTAGGGCTTCTAGATATGTATCTCGGTACACGTGGACATATATATCAATGTTTTATACACATCAATCACTAGATTTGGTATATAAATTTAATAATCTACAACAGATGAAGGGGAAAAAAAAGGTGTAATGCCCTTAAATAATTAGACTAGTAGGGGATAATCCATACAAGTTACAACAATTCAAACTCATGTAAATTGTTAGTTATTCACCTAAACAACGTATCAAAAAACAGGAAAAAAAAGAGAGAGAAAAAGTGAGCAATGATTTCATATAAAATGTAAATTTGCAACCATTCTCGAGCAAGGTTCAGGTTCTCTTGTTGGGTTCAAACACATATTTGATGATCGAATCTTTAATCGACAACAAATATGGGAACTCATTCTTTAACTTAGTAGTATCCAACTCATTGTTACTCCTCGGTGCTACTATAACTTTTGCTTGTTCTTCCAAACCAAAGTTCTCCCATTGAAATTTTGGGTCTATGTAGTCTCTGTACATCTCCAGGACCTCATTGTGGCTCACTACTCCTGGATTTGTGAAGTTCCATATGCCTCTACAATTTCTTTTTGCCATCTCTATGGATACGGGTAGGAGCTCATCTAGCACTGTCATGCTATTCGGAATATTGACCACTTTGTTGTATCGACTGATCTTTGTGATAAAGTTTCGAGGGTTGGTAAGATCTGACGAGATAGGCATTCGAACTCTGAGAGTGCATACGTTCTCGTAATCTTTTAAAAGATCCTCCACCTGCATATTCACCAAAACTTCTGATTTTTTTTCTATATCCTTCTGAATTTCAAGAAAATAGTAAATAGATGACTAAAACACAAAAATGTACCATGTATTTATCACTTTATGAAAATATGTTACCTCACTTTATAATATAGCAAATCGCTGACTTATAGGTACAATTAGTAGTGCAAAACAATACCTTTTGGGTAGGTTTTGATGTTAAAATGTACGATTTTGTACTAGTAATTATATTTAAGAGAGGGATTTGCTAATTAGTCAAACTCAAGGACGAAAGCATCATCCGAGCACAAATACAAGGGAGCAGTTTAGTCTAAATTGATTGATTACATACAGAATCTCTGAAGAAACAAATGAACGCAGGAAAATTTGCATTTTCATGATCATATAGAGCATAGCTACCTTTAGCTTAAAATTTTGTCCAAAATATCTCTACATACTTTTGAACTTCAAGAAAATAGTAAAAATTAAAAATTGAGTTACATCCATTAAAAAAAATTAAAAATGCAGGGGCAATGACATTTGTAAAATCACAGTCTCTGTCCTAAATCAAAAAATATATTTATGTTCCCTAGATTGTATAACTTTCATAAGCTTTTGATACACAGAATCTTTCCTATATAGGTGTATTAATAGTTTGCTTCTTAAGTTTTCTTCCTTCCTAGAATATGACTAGTGTGCAACTTGTGAATATGTAGTTTTTTTTTGTGTTATATTATGTGACATGAAACCAAACACGCCCAAAAATATTGTTTTGATATAGTTTCGAAACTCTTGTTTCTGTTTTTCATCTTATGAAAACTTCCAAAAATGATTTGGAGAGCATTTTTGTTTACTGGTCTCAGAAATACATCCTGAAAATAGCACAATTTCGGAAATCTTATTTTAGAATATGGATAAATAGTAGTTGACCTAGACTAATAAAAAAAATGTGAACATTAAGAATGACTTTTTGTTTCATGTCTACCCTTAAAACAACAAAAAGATTATACTCCCTTTGTTTCACACAAAAAGTCTCATTTGCAAAATTTATAAACATTAAAAATGACTTTTTGTTTCATGTGTACCCTTAAAAGAACAAGATGTTAGTTTAGTCTGGTGGCATGATAATGAAATAATGATGATAAACCTAATGCTACGTTTTGGCAAATAAGTCTCTTTTATCAAAACAGAGCGAGTATTCTGTAAATACGTACCATGGCCTTTGTCTTGGAGTAAAACGACCCAGTGAAATTAGGTTTATCTTCTTCCTTGAATCCAATGCCTGACCCTTCAGGATGGTCCTTATCATATTCAAATATGCAGCCAGTTGCAAAATTGATCATCAAGATGCCATTTTCCTTGCAAACATCAGCTAGAGTTAGTGTCCCAACCACATTTGTTCTAATTGTTTCAACCTTATGTGATTCACACCAATCCACATTTGGCCTCCCAGTAATCCCAGCTGCATTAAACACATGGGTTGGTTGGATTTTCCTTATATCATCCACAAGTGACTTCTTATCTTGCAGTCTCCCTCTCCCATATTCAAAGTCTATGCTACTTTCATTGCAAATTTGTCCCAACAACCCCCCTATCCAACCAGTCTTCCCATATATCAAAAACCTCAAATCGGAACTTTCTTGATTCTTACATAACGAATGGTACTGCAAATCGTCGTTTGGATAAGATATAACGGAGACTCGTGGGTGTGGGTGCAGGGCTGCGGTTACATCGCCCCACCAATCCGGGTTCTCAATGTACCAGTCCATAGTCTTTTTTAGCCCTTCTTCCCACGAAGTCGATTCCTTCCATCCCAAAAGTTTCAGCTTATTGTCATCCAAAAAGTACCTCATGTCATTAAAAGGCCTATCATGAACGAACTTTATCACATCCTCCGATTCCTTCCCAAACAGTTTGCAAACATCCTTTGCAACATCTAAAACCCGCCTTTCCCTTTTGGTACCTATGTTGTACACATGTCCAATCACGCCTTTATGAAGTATCACATCAAACGCCTCTGCCACATCATCAGAATACAAAAAGCTTCTCACATTTGATCCATCCCCATGAATAGGCAAATCCTCACCTTTCATTGCAAGAATGATGAATTTGGGAATCAACTTTTCGGGAAACTGTTTAGGGCCGTACACATTGTTTCCCCGAGTCGTGATTGTTGGAAGGCTATAAGACCTATTGTATGCCATAACCAACATTTCAGCCCCAGCTTTAGTGGCAGAATACGGATTCGTGGGAAGAAGTTGTGAAGCCTCTGGATTGCCAATGTCGGTCTCTAAATCCGTCTCGCCATAAACTTCATCAGTACTAACATGTATGAACCTGCTAATCCTTTTTGTGACCTTGCAAGCTTCTAAAAGTACGTGGGTGCCATAGATGTTATTGTTGGTGAATTCGAATGAATTTCCAAACGAATTGTCCACGTGAGTTTGGGCAGCAAAGTGCATAATGGTGTCGATATTCTCAGCAATCAGCAGGTAATTTATAAGATCTGCGCTCGCTATATCGGCCTTGACAAATTTGAAATTTTGTGAGGTGAAACATGGTTGTAAGTTCTTGAGGCTGGAACAATAGTCAAGCTTGTCGAGGGCCACTATCTTGTAATTGGGATAGTTCTTGGTCAAGCGATTTGTGACGTGTGAGGCGATGAATCCGGCTGCACCGGTTATGAGGATGTTATGTGGCACATGCGGAGGAGGACACTCAGATGACATTTCTCCTTCTTCTTCTTGCACACTTCAGTGCCCTGTCACTGAACGTATACATAGCATTACATAGAGTAGCACCGAAACTGAAATCGAAAGCAAAAACGAAAAAGAAAATAGATAGAGCCAAAAAAAAGGCGAGGAAAAGAACAAAAAAATTGAATTTCGATTCCAGACATTTCAAAACAGGGAGCTTATACCAAAGATTTGCATTTGTATAGCTGAGAGTTGCACTTGTATAATGATTGTATAACCAAAGAAGTCGTCCGAAATATAACTTTCTACTACACAAAATGCAATTCATTTCTATAGACTGTTCAAATAAACTACCCATTTTGGAATGCTTGGATTATGATCCAAGAAAAGAAATGACGAATAAACTGAGAAAGGTGTACTTTAGTTAGTTTTCCTTGTATATCAACACCTGTTATTTTTGACGAAATCGTATTATCTTTGATATATGCAACACGAGCTTGTAACTATTTATTTGTGGACTAGTTTTTTGTAACTAAAGGAACTAACTGATAATATCAGCAATATACTATTTTATTCAACAAATATTATTCAAAACTTAAGTAACGGAATCACAACTTTTAAATCAATATGTATAAAGGTCATAAAACATTGAATGAAACCCAGAGTATCAATTGCACTGACATTTGTATATTACCACAACAAAAAATTATACATATATATATATATATATATATCCCTCTCTATGTGTGTGTAAGGTTTATTCATAACTAAACAATTCACCTCATACATACATTTGGTCATTCAGATATATTTGGTGGGAATCCTTATTCCAGACAATTTGAAATGAGTAGTCCCAATCTATAGAATGACAGTATAGATCTGCATTTGACTTTTGTTATACACGTGTAAATATTTGCAACTCTCCTCTATACAAATACAACTTGTTTCTATATATATATATATATATATATATAAAAGACGGTCCAAATGAACCGCCATTTTAACTACTCGAATCCAAATCCATTTTAAAAAGGTATACTTTTTCTTCTGCTTTTCTTAAGGATTTAGTTATCATTTTTGAAATTGCACTCACAATGCTTCTTCCAAACAAATCACGAACATTATTTACATTACATTATATTTTTTAAGAAAAAGTAGCAATAATCATACAAGAGATCATGAAGAGAGATCTTACATGTAATGTAGAACTTGGGCAGCATGAAATCATGTTAGACGCAGTAATAGTAATAGTAAATGCTTGATGGTAAGCATATTAATTATTATTAGAGTAGTAGTTGATTAGGGTTAGAAAGGAAGAATATGCATGGAGAGAAGTGAGACGATGCGAGATATATGTGGTTTGTTAGAATTTAAACGGGTCTTTCTGACTCTCTTTTTAGGGAAAGATATGCAACGTGTTATACATCCCACAAAATATTCCTTTCAAAAAAAGACGAGTGCTCTTTAAAATTTAGACCTTCGTCAATATTATTAAGGAAAAGAAATAATTTTAAGTACTTCCTTGAAGCTGTGTAACATATAAAAACTCTTTTAAGTTTTCACTCTCCCATTATCTAATTTTCTATATTTTAGGACCAAAAACTTTTAATCTTTTAATTTTTTGAATAAAAAACACAGGCACCATAATCATAATAGCACTCGTCACAAGTAACAGACGGTAATTCTCTAGTCAATAATATGTAATATTTTATACCTCTAATGTGGTTGACTAACTAATATTCATAAATATTTTTAATATAATGTCCAATACACCCTTCAAATTATAAGGTTTAATATACCCACTAAATATAAATTTGTATAT
Source organism: Panax stipuleanatus (assembly GCA_020205555.1). Taxonomy (NCBI): domain Eukaryota; kingdom Viridiplantae; phylum Streptophyta; class Magnoliopsida; order Apiales; family Araliaceae; genus Panax; species Panax stipuleanatus. Next base: position 79,947,905 of record CM035123.1, read on the forward strand.
TTTTTTCATTTAACTTGGTGTGATAAATAAAATTAAGAACTTGTGCATTAAATAAATAAATGTCAAAAAATAACAAATATTCATTTTATCAAGAAAATAAAGTCATACACTTGTTGCTAATTAAATTCCTCAAAAATTAAATTACATAATACACATTCATATATAACTTTTGTAATTAAAAAGAAAAATCTTAATAAGCATAAAAATGAAAATTAACAAACAAAATTATTATAATTATTCTTGACAAATACTAAAATTTACATAGAAAAACTTAGTCAAAATTTGTTACAGAACGAATCTTATTATTTATATAAAAAAGTATCAAAAATTATGTTACTTATTTTTCTCAAATTTTAAACTAATTATAAGTCACTTATTCATAATTATTTACGGTAAGAATAACATATTTTGTTACTCAAAAAAGAAAAAAATTATTAAAAAATAAAATCTTTTTACAAGATAGAGATAGTAATAAATATTATTACATTTTCATTATTCGACATTGTCATAAAACCAACACCAATTATACACTAAAAAATATAATTAAAATCATAAACATCCCAAATTTTGACAAGTACTCAAAATAAATTTAACATATGAAAATCATAATAAGTAACTAAAAATCAAATAATAATTTATGTTGTTAAACACCAAAAATTAAACTATCAACATACTCAATTCACTCTAATTACAACAGCTCTATTAATAATTTAATTTAAAATTCTTAATATATGTATCATTTACCCAAAAATATATGTGTTAATTAAACTAAATTAATTTTTTTATAAGTTAACAACAATTTGAAGGAGGTGGTCTTAATTACAAACAAAACTATAATTAAAATGTATTGTATTAAAATAGGATAATATTATCATTTAAAATACATATATTATTCATGAATTATAATTTGATAACATACAACGATAAATATGTAATTTTATCTATTTGGTCAATTGCAGGGTACTGTTGGGTAAAATCTAGTTACCCACAACACGCAAGTATACGTGGTCAACAAGTAATAAAGTGAAAGTAGAGTATCGTTCCCACGTAGAATTATTTAATAACTATCACCAAGTACTAACCCGTAACCAACTCAATCTTATTTAAATGACTGAATTAGTATTTTGAATTAACAATATGTAATTAAACTAATTCTAACTACCCCTACCCCTAGAATGAAATAGAATATGAAGACTTGAAACTATAATTTCACCTATTATTTTATTTAAATCAATTTACTTCCCCTTGAATCAAATTAATTATCTCAAATTGTTAATCAAGAACACTAAGGTAAAATATGACCAATTCTCGATGTACCATACCTATATCAACTTAAATTCACATATGATAGAATTAAGTAGAACACCCTAATTAACTAATCCACTATATCTCTATGTGAATTACAATTAAAGAGAGTTATAAGCACAAGTTCTTATCATATTACATGTGGTGTAAAGGTATATCTCTATCATAAACATAAATCATGAATTCCAACGCCACGTAGAAAACACAATCACATGCTATTATGATCATATCTAAATCCATAATCCGTCTCTCGATTTCATATGAATTATCACGGTAATTGATAGCTAGGCAATTAAGCAATTATTCACAAACCATAATAGACAATCCATTAATAATAAATAAGACTAACAAGGAAGCATATCAAAGTAAACTACACAACAAGATCCATTATAATCTCAAAATATAGTTTACCTCATGATTAAGTCAAAATCCATAATCCACAATTGTTTATACATTGAAAGATAAAAAGATAGAAGTAAAGAGAAGTTAGGAATTGTGATATGCAAATCTGAATTTCTCTTGCTTCACTCTGAATCTCCAATGATCTTCAATTGCTTCAATCTCCAAATCTAATGAAAACAAGGGTTTTTACTAATGTGGAAGATGATATAAGATAATATATGAAGATATAAGATCCCCCCTTATATTGAGTCTTACATGTCTTTATATAGTCTAAAACAATCCCTCAATCCTTCAATCCAAATCCTATTAGAAGTCTGCCTAAAACTTCCCAAAACTCAAAATTACTATTTTTCTAACGCGTTTTGCGCCAGGGCGCACTTTTTAGCCTAGCAAAACGCACCTAGGCTCACTTCTATTTTCTACTGCGACATCCTTTGATAAAATGAGCATAACTTTTGATCCGAGAAGAGTTACGGGGCCTGCTACCTATCAAATCGAAGATATCAACGAAATCTACAACTTTCATTCTTTGAGAATTGAGAAATAATGGACGGAAGAAGGTCGAAATTAGGCTGGAAGTGACTTCTTTGCAATGGCAACCCAAAATATTAACGTTCAACGTCCGTTGGTACAAAGGTCATAACTCTTGCCTCTGAACTCCGATTGGGATGATTCAAGATGTTCCGGAAAGCTAAGAATAAGCTCTACAATAAAACCCAAGTTCCAAGCCAAGAACATGAAATGAACATGAAAGCCCAAATGAGTTCCGGATTGCATTTCCTTGTCTTTTCATACCAATAGTCGCTCACACAGTTTTCAAGCATAAGATCTACAAAATAACCACAAAATGCATGAAAAGTAACTACGAAACATAGGTTTAAGCAACTAATTCAAGTAATAGATACCGGATAAGTAGGTATAAAACCGACTTATCAAATACCCCCAAACTTGAACCGTTGCTTGTCCCCAAGCAACACATACAATGCAATGCAATAAACTAAACAAAATGTAATCTACTCTAAATGCTAACGAATCCAAATACCAAGAAGATATAAAGCTCACAAGAATTGCCTCAGAGAAACTATGAAATCTTCAAATAGAGAATCCAACCAAGAACAAGACCATAATGCGTATTATTTTGTAAATCAAAATCTGTCATCACTGATGTAGTGTGTGTGTGTGCTTAGCAACCATTGAACTTGCTACAGAACTAATACTTCACATAATATGCTTCTTAGAGGGAAAAAATACAGTTTCAACTGAAGAAAGGTAGTAAACAAATTAAGCTCCAACCAAGACTATGCATCATTAAGCTAAGAGTCAATAAGGGATTTATTATGCTTTTATTTACTCACGAGGGTGATATTTGCACTTTCTCGTGTTTACACCTGACTATGCAATGTCTATTTCCTTAGGCTTTTCAGTGATACCCGTGTAGCGAACTTTCGACCAACGACTCCCAAGCCAGATGGATTTAGGGCGCTGGTGTAGAAACATCCCCTAGGGCGTACTTACTCGAGTATCAAAGGCCACAGAACTAAACTAGCCAAAGTGTTTATTCAACTTTTTTTTCTTTTTCACATTTTTATATATTTTTTTATTTTTTATATATATAGCATGCATACCCATTGTTTTCCCCCAAACTTAAGCTTTTGCATCATCTAGCCATTACTAACTGTCTACTAAATCTCTATCACTAAAACACAAATTTCCCAAACTGAATGCAACTTGGATTCATGCAATATGACCAACTAAATGCAACAATTAGAAACAAATATTTTTTAAATTTTTTGATTTTCTCAATTTATTAGATGCAACATATGAGTAAAAACTAAACTATATACAATACACATGAACATACTAATATGCACCCTAAAGAAGAACAATCCCCCCAAACTTAAAACGAACAATGCTCTCATTGTTATAAAAAGTGAAAAACTACTCCTCTAAGTGACATCGTCATCTCCGCCCGCCTCCTCATGATCCGATGGTGTATCAGGCGATGGATAAGTCTGGATGGATCCAAAAGTTGGGAACTGAGCGTGGACTTCTCTAATGCCTTGAGAATTCGGCCTGCAATCCCCCCAAACTTATTTGGCACTCTAATTTAGTCTTTCAACTCTTTTATAGAAACACTTGCAGTGCGCTTTGTTTTTGACTTCTATTCTGACCATTCATCCTCATAGCAATTGAATTGAACTTGAGAGGATCACAAAATAACCTATTAATACTACTATAATCTACCAAAAATTCTACTTAATATCAAAACTATTAAGAATTAAACATAGATGGAGAAAGATGGGATTGGATGGGGTGCCTCCCATTGAGCGCTTGTTTTATAGTCCTTCAGCCGGACTTCTTCTTGTCAATGCTATTCAATTCCTCTTCGATAATTGAGGAACCCTCCATCCATCAGTAGTAAACTATCCTTTGGGAGGTTTCCATTAATAATGGCCAGTGGATCAAAGTCACTTAGCATGCTCTGATTAGGTATGATCTCCTTGAAGAACGACAAATAACTAGGTGCTATCTCCATTGTGCCTTTGATCATATTTGGGCATGGAAGTTTGTCAAACACAATGGGTTCTTCGTCTATCGTCTCTCTCTCATCCCACTATGACTCCATTATTATACTAGCTCGCATGTCATAAAGAGCTTCGCCGACGACATGACTACCAATTGGGCATGGTTTTGCAAAACTGATTGGATCCTTGATCTTTAGTAGAGGAGGCACTTGGGGAACTAATAGAATCGGTTCTTCTTCTTTGGAATTCACAGTTAGATCTTTGCCGACCTCCTTTTCATTATCCCCACTTGTCTCCTCTCTGTCGATATCTTGTAGCTCATCCAGTTGCAGATTTGGTTCGGGCTCTCCATCAGTTTCGGAATCCATGTCATAAAGCCAAGTGTGTTGTGGCCAAGTGTTTTGAGGACAATTGTTTAAGGCTTTGAACATTTGCGCTATCTGGTTCTCAAGATTTCTAATTGACATTTCTTGATTAATTCTCCTCTCCTCATTTGACGCTATGAACTTGGACAACAATTCCTCCAATCTCGAATTTTCTGTTTCAGTCTTGGAATTCATGTATTGAGGACCATTGGTTGACGCATTAATGAGTTGTTCCATCTGATTATTAAGATTTTGGCTCGATAACTCCTGACTCATCATCATCTCTTCTTGGTCTGCTATGATCTTATACATGAATTCCTTAAAGCTTGAATTTCCTTCCTGCGACATCGGAAGTGGGCATAAGAGTTCCGGTGGATATGTTGGACTTGGAGCATAGACTTGATTTTCATAATTGTAGCTCCATGAAGAATCCGGGTGATACCCCCGATCTTGATGATAATTGGGATAAGCATAGTTGTTGAGGTAATCACCACCACACTGTCCCGGTCCAAAACTGACGGTGCATTGATGACTCGGATGGTTGCCAGCACAATAGTTACAAACTACTGCTATCTTTTGAATACGTTGGGCTGCAAAAACATCCAACCTCTTTGAAAGTGTCTCAAGTTGCGCTGACAATGCAGGAAGTGCATTGAATCCATCAATCTATGTTTTCCTTGGTTGAGTCATTCTCGTATATAGCCACTGATAATTAAATCCAGACATGGTACCTGAAAAGAGAGAAATATAAGAAGAGAATTAAAATAAAAAAAAAGTTTAATTAAGACTAAATTGATTGAAATTAATATTGGCAAATAATTATTAAAATAATTTTTCGGCAACGGCGCCAAAAACTTGTTGGGTAAAATCTAATACGCAAAACACGCAAATATACGTGGACAACAAGTAATAAAGTGAAAGTATAGTATCGTTCCCACGAGGAATTATTTAATAACTATCACTAAGTACTAACCTATAACCAACTTAATCTTATTTAAACGAAAGAATTAGTATTTTGAATTAACAATATATAATTAAACTAATTCTAACTACCCCTAGAATGCAACTAAAATATGAAGACTTGAGACTACAATTTTACCTATTATTTTATTTAAATCAATACACTTCACATTGAATCAAATTAATTATCTCAGATTGTTAATCAAGAACACTAAGGTAAAATATGACCAACTCTCGATGTACCATACCCATATCAACTTAAATCCACATATGATAGAATTAAGTAGAATCCCTAATTAACTAATCCACTATATCCTTATGTGAATTACAATTAAAGAGAGTTATTCACAATTAAAGAGAGTTTAAGCACAAGTTCTTATCAGATTACAAGTGCTGTAAAGGTATATCTCTATCCTAAACATAAATCATGAATTCCAACTCCATGCAGAAAACACAATCACATGCTATTATGATCAGATTTAAACCCATAATCCGTCTCTCGATTTCATATTAATTATCACGGTAATTGATAGCTAGGCAATTAAGCAATTATTCACAAATCATAATAGACAATTCAATAATAATGAATAAGACTAACAATGAAGCATATCAAAGTAAACTACACAACAAGATCCATTATAATCTCAAAATAGAGTTTAGCTCATGATTAAGTCAAAATCCATAATCCATAATTGTTTATACATTGAAAGATAAAAAGATAGAAGTTAAGAGAAGTTAGGAATTGTGATATGCAAATCTGAATTTCTCTTGCTCCACTCTGAATCTCCAATGATCTTCAATTGCTTCAATCTCTAAATCTAATGAAAACTAGAGTTTTTACTAATGTAGACGATGATATAAGATAATATATGAAGATATAAGATCCCCCCCTTATATTGAGTCTTACATGTCTTTATATAGTCTAAAACAATCCCTCAATCCAAATCTTATTAGAAGTCTGCCTAAAACTTCCCAAAACTTAAAATTATTTTTTTTCTAACGCGTTTTGCGCCGGGGCGCACTTTTTGGCAGAGAATCGGCGCCGGGGCGCACTTTTTAGCCTAGCAAAACGCGCCTAGACGCACTTCTATTTTTTGCTGCGACATCCTTTGGTAAAATGAGCATAACTTTTGATCTTGGATAAGTTACGGGGCCTGCTACCTATCAAATCAAAGATATCGACGAGATCTACAACTTTCATTCTTTGAGAATTGAGAAAAAATAGACGGAAGAAGGTCAAAATTGGGCTGGAAGTGACTTCTTTGCAATGGCAACCCAAAATATTGACGTTCAACGTCAGTTGGTACAAAGGATCATAACTCTCGCCTCTGAACTCCGATTGGGATGATTCAAGATGTTCCAAAAAGCTAAGAAGAAGCTCTACAATAAAACCCAAGTTCCAAGCCAAGAACATGAAATGAACATGAAAGCCCAAATGAGTTCCGGATTGCATTTCCTTGCCTTTTCATACCAATAGTCGCTCACACAGTTCCCAAGAATAAGATCTACAAAATAACCACAAAATGCATGAAAAGTAACTACAAAACATAGGTTTAAGCAACTAATTCAAGTAATAGATACCGGATAAGTAGGTATAAAACCGACTTATCAGGTACTAATTAACTCATGTTACTTAAAAACCTAAAAGAAATGTGATTGTTATTATAGTTATCAAGATAGGGTATCTAGTAAACAATAATAAGAGAATAAATTATAGACGAATAACATGTAAAACTATTTTAGGATATTAATAGTTGAGCTCTTCTATACGAACATTGAAGGTCAAAATACAAATTGATAAAATTATAAAGTTCTCATGTCCAATTTTTATGAAACTGAACCATAGTCCATGAAACTTCACCTAGACGGTTGTAATTTGGATGGACGATCGGGATATATAAAGAGGCGGAATACAAATATTATAGAGAAAGAAATAGTGGATGCCAAGAAATATGACCATTTGTGTCCCCCTAAATCACAGCATCATTGTCCACAATTTGATAGAGCTAGAAGAGGATGATAAAGACCATTTTAGGCACCATAAAATGTAACTGTTGACCGTGGTTGGAGCTAGAGGTGGCGATTATAAGAATTAGTACTAAGATGTTGCAGATGGAGCAAGTGGAGGTCTTCAGCAAGATGGGTTTAGATTTAGAGCAGCAAACGGTGGTTGATGATGGAGAATTGGAGAGGATGAGTTGCAAGAGAGAGAGAAGGGACAATGGAAAGGAAGAGAGAGAGGACAACTAGGTATGGTAGCAAACAAGGGTAATATTGGATATAAATAAATTACTTTAGTTATGAGGTATGTTGTTGATGTTTTATATACTCGCAAGTGCACGAATCGAATACTTAGTATAGCTTATAAGTGTGAGGTCGAACCCTAAAGACTTGACGGATGGAATGTGTTTTCCTCACTCACTAATTCTAATTAATTCCTAATCTGGCTTAGAAATATCAAGAGAATTTTTATCAACTAATTAAAGATACGCGAATAAAATAATTAATAATAAAATACTAGGGTGGCGGAATCATATATTAGATATCATTTTCCTAATATTCAAACCCAATAAATTCTACTTTTATCTCGCACTAATTTGGTCTCTCGAATTTATTAGATGCGGAAAATAAAATTAATTAAGTTCAATTAATTTGTAAAATCAGATTGTTAATTCTTTTATAGCCAAACATATGTATAAAATCAAAACACTCATTATTTCCATCAAAACACAGTTTAAATATGCTTTGAGCAAATCATAAACCGAATCCAATAAATAATAATGAGAATCCAACCTTATTTTTTTATAGTAAAAATAAGCATCCAATAGAAAGAATTATTTTTAACGGCAAAGCACTAAATTGGTAGAATAAGTTGGCATGAATACGTACAATGGAATTAATCAATTATACTCATCATCAACCTTACAAAATAATCTAGCCTAGCATGCTTGAAATTAGAACACAAGACATAATTAAATAAACAGAATACTCACTTGAATGTACCAATTAATTGGAAAATGTAACTAATTAAATTATTTAATGTATTACTGATGTGCTCCCTTTAATAAGTTGATGATCCCTCACTACTTGAATCAAAAGAATAAATGGAATAACAGAATAGTGCTCTTTTTTTTGGTAAAACGAGAAGAAGAAAAATAAAATAAAAAAACCAAACCAAACTCTTATTCAAGTCAGCTGCACCTCCCCTTTTTCCAAGTGGCGGCTGCCCTGTCTTTTAATAATGTCTCATATCTCCTTTTTAAAATCCTCTAGCTTCAATTACTTTTTTTTTATTTGGGCTAATTTCAAAAGTTGTGAAGATAATTGAGTTTTATTTGCTGACTTTGGGCCGCTACTTTAAAGCCAAGGCTGCTGATCTCTCTGCAATTAAGTTAATGGGCTTGACCAATATCTTGTGTCGACGTCGGGAGAATTTTGATTCCTTTTTCCCAAGTGTTTCTACCCTTTATGTTTTCTATTTAGTGATTTATTTGATCTAAAGGGTGAATTTTCAGGAAAAAGACCGACATATAATGTCGACGATTTAAAAAGGTTTGATTTTATTGGTCCGAATTAGACAGAGCAGCCAGTTGGTATGAGTAAAATGATTGTACCAACTCAACCAAGTTTTGAAAGGTTTTGCAATATGGCCTAATTATTGGCCTCTATTTAATTGGTCTTGGAAACCGAGATTTCATAGAGTTCGGGGGCTTGATTAAGCGGGGGGAAGGTGTTAGGCACCCCCCCGACTTCCGTGAAACATGGTTACCGCGCTTTTCATTCCCTAACTTGTGTATGTGTGTGTGTATTGCAGTTAATTGGGCCTAAGTGCTTTATTTGAAAGTAGTGATGTGCTTCGTTGGACATATATACGAAGGGTTTGATTTATTTGAAAAGTCCATTTTTAGACAAGATATTAAAGTGATATTTTGAAAAGTGGTTTTCAAACCCTTTCGCTCGAATAGGAATTGAAGCCTTTTGATACTTTAATTTTATTCCATATTCGGCTTATTTTAATTTTATTCTTGGGATGCGAAGCACCCTCGACAAAATAATATATATAGAAGTGTCGGGCTCCTTATGGGCATAGAAGTCATCGAAGTGACCCGAACACCACAACCAATGCTTTTACTATGTTGAGACCTTAAATCTGGATAACCGTTTTAAGGTCCCTCTTATTTACATTTACAAAGGGCTGCAAGCTAACTTTACAACTCGAACATGTCCATTATGGAAACCGGACCTAGATTCATGGATTTAACCGTAGATCCCATGATTCCTAGGCTCACAGAAGATTATTTAAAAACTTGCACAATGTATAACTTAAAATAAGATGCATATTTAACTTTAGACGTCGCAAAACAAGAGATTCATCAGTTAAATCCCTGCATCCGCATAGCTGTGGCTTCACGTTTTCTTTAGACACAGATCTAGGGTCCTGTAGTTGTCAAATATTTACAAACTAGAAGGAAAACTATATTTAAATAAATCTTAGCCTTTCTAGTTCAATGGTTCTAGTTTTACAACTTTTAAACTATTTAAAAGCTAGATATGACTAGATTTATATAAATCTAGTTAACAAACATTAAATATTACAAATTTACATCATATAAACCTTTACAATTGATATTTAATCACAATGATTAACTAAATATATATATATATATATATATATATATAAATCGATAAAACTTATATATGTATATATAATTATATAAAACAATAATTAATATATATATTATTTATATATAATAAAGTAAGAAAAAGCTACAGATTTGCAATCCAGGCCAAACTGAACGGTAATATATATAGATATATAGATATATGTATATTAAAGTAATAAAAAGTCACAGATCTGGGATCCAGGCACAACTGAACAATATATATATATATAATAAAGCAATAAAAGCCACAAATTTACAATCCAGGCTCAACTACTATATATAAATCTAAATAAATATATATATATATATATATATTAACGCAAGGAAAAGCTAAAAATTGATATTTAAAACATAAACCTAACTAATATAGATATATATTACTCATATATATGTATGTAAGCAAGAAAAATGAAAACTTGAAAGAACCTTACGGCTTTGCGCGAGATTGGCGATCGAACGACTTTAAACGCCCTTAGAACCGATTTTCACCAGTAAAATCTTGATATGTTGCAATAGATACGTAGATGAAAGCTTACAAGTGAGGTTTTCAAGTTTGGAATTAAGATTCGAGCGATTTCTAGCACGAAATCTCTCTCTTTTCTATCTTTTTCTCTCTTTTTTTCTTCTTCTTCTTCAACAAACTGATAGGCAGCTTGTATATAAAGTCACGGGCTTCCGTAGGTAGACCTACGGCTTCCGCGAGTATACTTGCAGAAATTCCTAAGTGGGCCATGCCTCGAAGTATGTGCAATCTCGATCGACGTGCAGTTCGTTGAAACGCTTGTAACTTGCAATCCGTGAATCCGATGGAGATCTGTCATACCATTCCAGAAAGGTATCTTCAAGATCTACAAAATGACATAGGACTTGCCCTTTTTCGAATTCGGGAAGATAAGTCCATGTCCAAACTGACATCTTCGGGTCTTCGCAAGTAGTCCGTTAAGCTGTTTTGCGTAGTTTACGCTTTGAAGTGCTGCAATGACTCTTTGTAACCTTATTTGCAGCTGTTTTATGGTTGTTGAAGTTGAATCGTCAAAATGACTATTTTTCCCTTCTGGGGTTGTCTCCAGGGTTGACGCGGCTTTTAGGCTGTCCTTTGGGGTTTTCTCCGAGATTTGATTACAACCAATTCTATTTTTCCTCAGGGTTATTTTTGAGGGTTGATTTGATATCTCGGGGCTATCTCTGTGGTTGGATTTGATGTTGTGGTCCTCCAGGGTTATCTCTGGAGTGTGAAAAAGATGCTTTTACCCTCCTACATAGTTAGTAACAGGAAAATAAAATTTCGAGTGTCTACAGATGCCCCTCTTTGTCATGTTTGTGTAATGCAATGAAATAAACATGACAAAGATTACTAGGAACTTGAAATATGAAAAGGCATACTTAATGATGCAAATCGCAATGCAATGAATGTTATGATGAATGTTAAAATGCTTTCGTAAATCGCACTTCGCAAATTGTATTTTGCACTTCGCACATCGCATCGCAAATCGTGCTTCGCATTTCTCAAAATTGCATATCGCATCCCAAATCACTTTACCTTTATCAGTTATTGTTAATGCCTATGTTGGGACTGATTCCAACGGTTGACTTTCATCAGTGCTGTCGATGCTTGTTTGATGAAGATAAACTGAGATATTTTTTTACATCTCTGCTCGGGATGATGTTCTGAAATCACTGGACCTTCCCGATGTCTACGTTGGTAGTTTACAATGGTGCCTACCCTGCTGGTAGTTGACAACGGTTCCTACCCTGCTAGTATTTGATAACGGTGCCTACCCTGCTGGTAGTTTATAACTATGCCTACCTTGCTGGTATTTGACAACGGTGCCTACCCTGCTAGTAGTTAACAACAGAGAAATTTTCTCTAGTGTGGACATTTAATGTGCATGTATGTTTAACTCTACTTGGGATGCATGCTAAAAAAAATTATGGAAATGTGCGCTGATATAGCGCGGTTGCACATGTGCAGACCATGCTTGATTGTGATGATCTAAATTTATCTTTAGGAGTCTATTGTCCTATGTTGATGCACATGATAGATATAAAAACATACCTCACCCTTTCTAAGGCGATTTGAAGTTTCTTTTCATGCATGGATTTTGATAGGCCTAGCAGCTCCAGCTCCCATATGGCTACTTTTGGCATTCGCGTTGCAGATTCAGATGTTCCCCTTTTATACGCCGTCTTGGTGGGGATCCCGCAGAGGCTGCTACTTTTTTCTTTCTTGATCTGGTGCTAGTCCCTCTCGCAGTCCAGACACTGATGGCTTTACTAGGAGATATCCTGATATCTTTGCTAAAGTAGTGTTCAATGGCTTACATCACCAGATCATTCCCCGATGCTACATTGGATTGATGCCAACAATTTGATTATTGATTATGAAAAAGGGCGAGTTCTTTACTTGCGACCCTGCTGGATTAGTTACTGGCTTGACTGATGACCCGGGTGTTGCTGACGTCCTAGAGGATGTGGCCCATTTTTTCACTGCCCAGATTTAAACTTCGGTGTAGAGGCCTCGACTTGAGAGGACTTGGCGCATGTTGACATGTTTGATGATGTAGATTTCATTTGCCAGACCTTTTTGTCATCGGGCATCTGTTTTGTTGTGTTAAGGACTCTCTTGAGAATTTTTCCTTTCTTTTGTTGGGGCAAGGTTATGTTGCCGTGATTTCTTTTAGGAATTCTTCCTTTGCTTTTGATGAGAGGCTTAATCTCGCCTTAGATTCCTTCCATTTCTTGGAATCAAAAAATGCCCCAGCTCTTGCGTACATTGTTACCTGTGATTCATATAAGAAACTCTTTTTGTTGACCGAGTCAAGAGTGAGTAATATCCTGCACACCAAACGAATAACAGAATGCACAAAAGTTAAACGGCTTTGGCCATCAGGGTTAGTGTAATCTTGTGAATGATTCATTTGAAGTTAAAGTTTATGAAATTGAATGCTTGTATTCATTGAACTTTTATCTTATCGCTAAAGATTTTGAAATTGAGTATGAAAATGAATTTTTCCTAAGGAAATCAAAATTTTCATTTAACAAGTTATGAAATCGCAAGAAAACATTTAAGCATCTATGGTCATTATGCACGGGTAAGTTATTTCATTTTCGCTATAGGCACCGCTCTTCGCAGAATTGACTTCATATGAGACGGGAACTGTGACACCCCCAAATCCGGTATCTTAATTTCTACAGGATTTGGTGTTCACTGTTCCAATATCATACAACTATCTACCTATAAATAATGAAATTCATTTATTAGATAAATAAATCATCATCTTACATCATCTGAAATAAAAATACATCATAAATCCCAGGTTATACTTAACCTTAAATATCTGTTGCGGAAACGTAAATAAATAAGTCTTAAATCATCACACATAAATCTTAAACTTTAACATTATTCATGACAACACAAATCTTCATCACTTGTTAGCTTTTCCTTTGCCCTTGCTACTAGAAGGTACATCACTTCGTTCATTATTAGCTACAATGTTATTATGCAAGAGTGAGCACGGATGCCCGCAAGTATAAAAATATGACAGAATAATAACATGCGAGTGAAAGAATTCTGAATAACAGAAAGCTCAACATTTGAATCAAGAATATTAATCAAGAGTCAAATTACTTCTCAACTTTTGAATCAAGAATATTAATCAAGAGTCAAATTACTTCTGAGGGTCATTAAGACCTTGAACCGAGTCTTAGGTTGTCAAGTATATTAACCTTTCCAACCTTTAACAGTCATAAGACTATAGACTTTACTTCTTGTACTTAGGGAGATCATCCCTTCGTACTGATACTGTGCACATTATCTTAACGCTTTAAGCATCTTCATTAATTCCCTATATTAGGGTTGTTCATCTCAGTTTGACATCAGAATCCGCACCAAATAAAGTTGGTTTGGATAACTCAATAAATGATATTCAAATTGAATATTAACTTCTCAAGGTATACAATCGAATAAGTATTGTACACTTAAATGATACTTTTAAAAGAATCATGGCATCTCATGTGAAATTCTAAACTTGGATATTCAAGAGTAAGAATTTACTCAACAATAATAATTAAGCATAGCAATTGCTTAATTTAATGAGTTTAGTTTAGGAGACTTGCCCAACAATAATAGTAAGTTAGGGATAGAAAACTTGCCTTGTGCGCAAGCTACAGTTATTACTCACTTCTTTAATTACTCTTACCTATCACACATTTACAATATCAATTAATCACAGGTTCGATATGATTATTGATTTACAATAATATTCTTCAAACTCATTATTAAGTTTTCAAATAATGGTTTACGTTGATTAATTAACTTGTTAATTAATCACGTAACTTAAGTTATTAACTTGTATTAATAACTCATTACATATATAACATGTCTAAATGTTAATTAGATTTAAAATAATGTCTTAATGTTTATAACACATTATTTAACCTTTACAAATAATAGTTTAAGTCACGTAATTAATTTATTAATTAATTACATAACATAAATTATTAAACTCATATCAATATTTTATTATATTTATACAACATGTGTTCATGTTCATTAGACTCAAAATACATTTCAAAATTTTCCAACACTTAGCAATTTTTTTCAAAATTTTCGGACAGGCGCGGCAGCGCGCCATTTTGCCTTGCAGCCGGCGCGGCCGCGCGGCTGCGAAAATTTCAAAATCTGAAGTTCGCGAACGAACACAGATTTTCTCCCATTTTCTCCCAATTCACATCATTATACTGATTTATAATGTTACCCACGAAGTATAAACTTCACAGGAACATTATATATCACTTATAACATGTTCTTAACATTCCAAGTCATGTAATTACACAAATTAACATATTAATTTTCACTGTTCTTCAAAACTTTCAAGAGTTTAATGAAAAACATAAAAAAAATCTCCTTACGGATTCGTTACTACACCGAATTCATTTATTTCAATTCCATTTTCTTTGTCTTAACATATACAATCATATTCATGTATCAATTTAAATATAAACATATGATTTAATCATTAATTTAACCCATATGGGTTATTCACCCATATTCAATACTCTGTAATTTCATAAAACTCATTTATTAACAAAGTTATTTGGTGTGGTCAGTGTAAATCATGGATACATGATCTAACACATAATACCAACATATATGATTACATATATAAACATATCTTGGTTTAATTTTTCAAAATAATTCTTAACAGAGAGTTTTTATGAAGACGTATAAAAACTCTGTAAATATTTGAAAAACCCAATTAAGGCCAGATTATATAAAATTGATCCTTTAAAACATGATTATATGTTAGAAAAATACGTTATGATTCCATACCCATATAGATAAAGCCATATCGTAACCCAATTGGGAAACCCAATTTTCACAGAAAACTCAAATACGTAAATGAAGACTTTGAAAAAAAATATAACTTTTAAAAACTTAAAAAGGAAGATTACCCTTTGTTAGTATGAAGATAAATCTAATACAATACTCAGGATTCCTCAAACCTCTTTCTCTCTTCTTCTTCTTCTCTCTGAAGATTTCTAAGTTTTTTTTATTTCTTTCTCTGACTTTGAACAAAATGAAAACAATTCCATTTAACAGGATAATATACGTCTATATAATATATCCGTTGTATAACAAACGGACTAACTCCCCTTAAGGCCTTGTTTGGCTACACCCTTAATTCCTTTTTCATTTATTTTAATTAACTAGTTTAGTATATAGTTAATTGTAACACTTTAATTAATCAATCAATTTTAGTTAAATCAATTAAATAAAATATAATAAATTTTACATTAAATTATATTGTCACATAATTAATATTTTTATTTATTAATTATGTTAATTCACTAATTCTTTAATTAATTATTAAATTAATTAAAGTAACATATGCTTATTTAATTAATTCAATTAATCAAATAAACTTAATTAATTAAATACTTTGAACTATTAAATCACTACACATTAATTTAATTAATGTAACACATATAATTAAATTAATCTACCACAAATTCATGAATTAATTATTTACTCAATAATTAAATTATTAAAAATATTTATTTATTTCAATAAATATTCAAATATCTTTACAAAATTCTCGTTCGTCACAGGAACTATGAATGACGCAACCCTTAGAGGGGATTTCTTTTCTATGACTTTAGATGATTTCATTTCAACTTTTCAATTTTTTTGCTTTTTTCTGCTTTACTCGCTTAACTTGTCTCGTTTTCTTAGGCTGTTCAGAGTTACACATTTAACGAGTTTTGGACCAATGACTCCTAAACCAGACGAATTTAGGGCACTAGGTGTTAAGACACCCCTTCGAGTTTACTGGATCGAGTAACAAAAGCCACACTTCGAGATGAGTCAAGCGGCCTACTCTATTTCTCCTCGCCTGAGCTTGTGCAGGATTCATTTTCTTAGGCTCTAAGTCACCCATATAGCGAGCGTTGGGCCGGTGACTACCAAACCAGACAACTTTCGGGCACCAGGTGTAAAGGCACCCCTCAGGCTTAATTACTCTACTAACCCAGACCACGATTTGGATCTACTCAGGTCTCGCCGTCTCCTTCTTTAATGCTCATTTTCTCAAGCACTAAGTTACCCATGTAGCGAGCGTTGGGCCGGTGGCTCCCAAACCAGATGTCTTTAGGGCACCAGGTGTAAAGACACCCCTCAAGCTTAATAACTCTAGTAACCTAGGCCACGATTCGAGACATTAGCCTGGCTACTTATCTTTTATCTTTTCATTAATTGCCATTTTCGTCGCCATAGTTTCATTTCCCACAACTAAGAGTTAGGTAACTGCAGAGTGCAGACACGCATATGAGGTCAATTCTACTCCAAACAACACTTTGAACTAGAATTTTGAAAAGTTTTAATTTTTTGATCATTCCCGTGATTCTTGCTCTACGAACGCTCATCAGAATTAATTCAATTCATAACAATTTAAACGAAATCTCTTTTTTTTAAACCTTTTTCTAAAATTCTAATGCAAGACTTATCTATACTTATCATGTATATTATCGCTAATGCATGTAAATGGAAATTTAAAGCATATAAAGAGATGAAAGAGTCATACCTCATCCGTGGATCACAGTATTCTAAGAAAAATTACGATTACAAAAGACCGATTGATCATACCGGATCTCCAGTGAAATGATGGAAGCTTTGATGATGACAGACAATGCTGATGGTGCTGACCGATGCATTTTTATTGGATGGTTGATAAATGCCCCAGTGTTGAGTTGTCGCTGTCTCCAAAGTTTCCCTAGTCTTGTTTGTTGTAAGGGTCCCAATATCGGTTGCTGTTGATTCAGAAATTGCCCTAGTCTTTCTTGTCATCTGGGGTAATTGCTTTGTTATATGTTTATCAGATGGGCTGAGAAGATGCCTGTCGATGTTTGGAAAAAATCCAGTTCGAGTTGAACCCGAATCTTTCTCTCTTCCTAAGTTTTGTCTACCCGTATTTTATCTTTTTTGTGAAAAAGATGTTTTGAAGGGTTTTTTAGGAAAAGGCCAACATGTATCATGTCGACGATTTAAACGTTTTACAGAGTCGCCAGTTGGTAGATTTGAAATGGTTGTACCAACTCAATCGAGTTTGTTTGAAAGGAGGCCCAATTGCTGGACACTGTCGAAACTTGATCTGTGAAACCGAAGTTCTAAGTTCGGGGGCTTGGTTAAGTGTGGAGAAGGTGTTAGGCACCCCACAACTCTCGTGAAAATACGGTACCGCATCTTTTCAATATTTTCCTTTTAAATCTAAAATGTGTGTGTGAATGCTGGAAGAAATTGGGCCTATGTTTGTTTTGAAAGTATGGACGTACTTCGTTGAACCTATATACGAAGGGTTTGATTTGATTTGCAAAAGTCTCTTTTTTAGACAAGATTATTAAAATGATGTTTTGAAAGCAGGTTTTTTCAAACCCTTATGCTTACGTAGGAATTGAAGCATGTTGATACTTCCTTTTTCTTTTTTTTTTATATCTTTTTAGCCTTTTGGTTCAATTTGAATGGTGATTGTCGGGCTGCGAAGCATCCTCGACCACAAAATATATACAAGTGTCGGTCTTCTCATGGGCATGACAGCCATCAGAGTGACTCTGACACTGACAAACTATTATTCTCATTATGTTGAGACCTTAAACCCGGATAACCGCTTTAAGGTCTTTCGGATGTACATTTTACAAAAAAACTGGTAGGAAATACTTGTAAAGTGGAGTTTGTCCATCGTGGGAATTAGATTCAGATCAGTTTGATCGTGAATCTCACGATTCCTAGGCTCACAGAAGGAAGACAATAAGACCTGCAAATCTCAATTATGTACAGAAAATATATATTTACATCCAGATGTCGCCAGAACCAAGGATTCATCAGTAAATCCTGGCTCGCGCGTAGCCGAAGGGTCTCGTTACCACTAGATCGAGATCTAAGGGCCGCGAGGTTGCTTTCATAAATGAAACTAGAAAAATTACCAGATTTAAATAAATCTCAGCCATTCTAGCTTCCCGATTCCGTTTGAACCTATTTTGAACCGTTTGAAAGCTAGAATTAGCGAGATTTAAAGAAATCTAGTTCGCCCAAAGAGATGTCAACGCCGATTCATATCAAATGAATATTAAAGCAGCAATTTAATCAAAATGAGTAAAGAATATATATATATATATATATATATATAATTATATATATACGAAAGCTGTAAAGGGCGATGAGTTTTTACTCCGATGCCCGAACTCGAATGTGTATATATATATATATATATATATATATATATATATATATATATATATTCATGAAAGCTGTAAAAAGCCACGAAATAATCCAGGCTTAACAGAATGGAAATATATATATATAAAAGCTGTAAAAAAACTGTAAAGGGCGATGGATTTTCACTCCTGTGCCCGGACTGGGATGGAAATATATATATATATATATATATATATGTATTTAATAAAAGCTATAAAAAGCCATGGAGTAATCCAGGCTGGACATAATGTAAATATATATATAGAAAAGTTGATAATGAGCCACGAAATTGTCCAAGCTCAGCAGAAAGTAAATATATATATATATATAAACTGTAAAGGGCGACGGACATTTTATCCTTTTTCCAGACAAAAAATGTAAGTATATATATATTTATAAAAGCAATAAAAATGCCACAGAATGATCCAGGCCAAATAGGAATGTAAAAAGTTAATATATACAGTTAGTATATATATATTAAAGCAATAAAAAGGCCACAAAGTAGAAATTCAAGCCCAAATAAGTCAGAATGTTTTTATGTCTATAGTTATATACATAAAAGTAGTAAACTACCACGGAATTGACATCCGGGCTTGACAGAATTGAAAAGTTAGTATATATACATAAAAAAGCCAAACTCTGACTGGGAAGATAACCCAGTCTGGCGAAGTTGATATAAACGACGATATATATATATATAGAAGCTGTTAAAAGTCGCGGATCGACGATCTGGGCGGTGAAAATGCCAGAAAAAGTGTTTATGTACTAAAATGTACAAAAACGTAAGCAAAAACGGCCATGAAATTGAGTTCCGGGCATAATCAGAAAATGAAACTTAACGTGCAAGTGTATAAATGCGCAATGAAGTAATAGGAGCTTTCTGATCGTAAACATACTCACAATAGACTGCTACACGGGCTTTTTGCCAAATCGTAGGCTCTAAATGTCCGATTCTACTGCGATGTTTTTGATATGTGGTAGTATATGAGTATATCTACGTGTTAGAGTAATAAAATTTGGGTTTGGAGTACAAGAATATGGCTGAGAAATAAAACGGGTAGAGATTCAGAGCGTTTTTGAATTATGAAATGAGCTGGGGGTGCACCTTTATTTATAGACCCAGTGGAAGCGGCTCTACCCACGACAGTTGTGGGTCTACCTATGGCTCCACGTGGCAGGGCCCACGTGGCGAGTTTCGTTGCATCGAAGTACGTGCATTTCGAGCAATGTGAGGTTAGATTCAAAACTTTCTAACTTTTGATTGGAGCATCAGTGTAAGGCGTGCTATACCTTTTCAGAAAGCCCTCGCCAGAGTGTCACAATGAAATGAGAGTAAACCTTTTCTGAGTTTAAGAAGATGGGTTCATAACCAGGTCTTCATTTTCCCGTAGTTTGTCCGTTGAGCTGTCTTGCGCTGTTTTCACTCGGGATTAATGTTATGGTTCGTTCTAACCTTGGGGTATACCACCTAATTCATTTGCAGCTGAGATGTACGATGAGTTATATGACCGCAACATAGAGCTGCAGGATAGAGTATTTGGAGGAGCTGGCAGATGTACGTCAGACTGTTATAGAGCAGAAGGATGAGATGATCCAAGATATAGATGAACGTCTTGGAAACATGGAATGGACGCTAGTTCAGACAGAGAGTCATAAGGAACAGCTATTGGCTGAAGTTGAGAAATTGAAGGGTGACCTTAGAGAAGAGTCAGCTGTTAGGTTTGTATGAAATCGTGTCGTAATCAAATTGCACAAAATAGCGGAAGCATGGTATATCAGAGTTTAAAAATTTTCTACAACCCAATCACCCGAATCATCTTTTATGCACAGTTATTAAATAAAATGAAATAGAAGGAGATTAAATTCATACTCTTGTAGAACTAAGCTTCTACAGGTACGAGTTCAACTCCTAGTTCTTCATGATATTTTTGAAAATCCGGGATTGATTCCTTTTTTTGAACAACGTTAGCCACCCAAGTGTTTGGCCTCTAGAGATGATCCACCAAGGAAGAGGAATAGTTCAAGGAGGGTGGTTGGCTAAACCTAGTTTTCTATTCTCTATTGAAGAGCAGTACTCTCCAACAATTGAAATTGCATCAACTGATATCTAATATAAGACTCCTCTTATATAGATATTGGTCAACCCTTCTAATATAATTAGAAATTGGGTTTCATTTAATTAATTAAACTCCTTTAATTAATTAGGCTTCCCAACACATTAGGATTAATTATTAAAACTCTTTTAATTAATTTGCCTCATAATCTCATTAGGAATAATTGAGAGTATCAATATTAAATTAATTCTTAAACTCATTTAGAAATTAAAATAATAATAATTGTAATAGTATTAATAAGACTTATCTTATTAATTTATATTTAATATTTTCAAAATATTAAATAATAAATACTAAGCTATTTAATTTATTCTATCACCATAGATTAAATTAATTACACTTGACATATTATTACGATTATGCCATTACTTTCTTAAATAATTATTCTTCCTTTTATGGTGCGACCCTTTAGGTTCTCCATAATAAACCGGTTTTGAATAAATCAATTAGAATAATTATAATCTTATTTAAATAAATAAATTAAACTAATAATTTATTTAAATAAATAATATTTATTCTACAATATGGATAAGTCTCCCTAGAGATCAACGACTTTTCATATAATATAGATTTCAACAATAATCATAAAAGAACTTTAAGTTAATAGTTACCGTACAATTCAATCCTTCCACCATACAATGTCCCAATTAAGTATAAGACATGGAATTACTGTCAAGTCTTATTTTATTTAATTATATGTATTTCGATCAGAAAATGCATAACTCCAAATAATGCAAATTAGAAACTCCTTTCTAATTTCATTCTGCCTTGGCCAAGGACTACTGGGTTGTCATTTAACGAATCACATAGGACATCTTTTCTTTTCCTAGAAACGGTAGATTCTTTATATATCATTCATTATCTCCATATGTATCTTATTACACCCAAGCATACCCTTTGATATAGGTCGACGTCGGGAAAAAATCTTGTCTCTTTGGACAAATCTCTCTCCCTTCCTAAATTTTGTTTTCTACCCTTTTTGTCTTATCTGTTTTGTGAAGGGTGGAAAGTTTTTTAGGAAAAGGCCAACATATATCATGTCGACGATTTGAAAGGTATAAAGAGTCGCCAGTTGGTATATTTTGAAATGGTTGTACCAACTAAATCGAGTTTTGTTTGATTTTTCAAGTACGCCCAATTACTGAACACTTTCGAAAATTGGCCTTGAAATCGAGATTTAAAGTTCGGGGGCTTGGTTAAGTGGGGGGAAGGTGTTAGGCACCCCCCAACTCCCGTGAAATACGGTACCGCATCTTTTCAATATTTTTCTTTCCCTTTTAAATTGCAAAGTGTATGTATGCTGGAAGTAATTGAGCCTACATTTGTTTGATTTGAAAGTAATGTCATGTTTCGTTGGACTTATATACGAAAGGTTTGATTTGTTTGAAAAAGTCATTTTGTTTAGACAAGATATGAAAATGATGTTTTGAAAGGTTGGTTTTCGAACCCTTTCGCTCGCATAGGAATTGAAGCATATCGATACTTCCATTTTAGTCTGTTAAGCCTTTGGCTCGATTTAGATGTTTATTGTCGGATAGCGAATCATTCTCAACCACAAAATGTATATACAAGTTCCGGTCTTCTTATGGGTATGACAGTTATCGAAGTGACTCTAGCATAACAAGCCATATTTCACTATATTTGTGACCTTAAATCCGGATAACCGTTTTAAGGTCCCTCGGCTGTACATTTTACAGAAAAACTGGCAGGATATGTTTACAAAGTGGAGTTTGTTCATCGTGGGAATCAGATTTCGATCAGTTTGATCGTCAATCCCACGATTCCTAGGCTCACATAAAATGGCCAAAAAAACCTGCACAACACAGATATTCACAAAGAAGAATTGTACTCTAGACGTCGTAAAAACAAAGGATTTATCAACAAATCCTTACATGCGCGTAGCTAAAGCTTCCCGTTCCCACTAGCTATGGATCTAGGGTCGCAAGGTTGCTTTCATATTTACAAAACTAGAAAAAGCTATATTTAAATAAATCTTAGTCATTCTAGCTTCCCGGTTCCGGTTGGACCTATTTTGAACTGTCTAAAAGTTAGAAAGGGCTAGATTTAAATAAATTTAATTCACCAAAATTTACATTAAAACGAATTCATATCAAATGAATATTTAAAGAAAATATTTAATCACAATGAGCAAGAATATTATATATATATATATATATATATATATATATATATAAAAGATGTAAAGGGCCACGGATTTTCAATCCAGGCCCGACTGGAATGTAAATATATATATATATATATATATATATATTTATATATATATATATATATATTTATAAAAGCGGTAAAGAGCGACGAATTGTTAATCCAAGCTCGACTGAATGTATATATATATATAAGCTGTAAAGGGCCACAGATTTCCAATCCAGGCCAGACAGGAATGGAAATATATATAGATATAAAAGTAGTAAATAGCCACGAATTTGCAATCCAGGCTTGATTGAATGTAAATATATATATATATATATATATATATATTTATAAAAGTTGTAAAGAGCAATGAATTGATCCAGACTAAGTGAAATGTAAATATATATATATATACATATATATATATATATAAATATATATTTATAAAAGCTGTAAAAGGCCACGGATTTCCAATCCAGGCCAAACTGAAATATAAATGTTAATATATATACAGTTAGTATATATATATTAAAGCGAAAAGGCCGCGAATTAGCAATTCAGGACAAACGAAGTCAGAAAAATTATATATATATATATATATATATATATATATATATAAAAGCAGTAAAAGGTCCACGAATGAGCAATCCAGACCCGACTGAATTGAAAGTTAGTATATATATATAGTCAATTATATATATAATAAAGCTGAAAAGGCCACGAATCAGTGATCCAGGCCGAACAAGTTAATATATATATATATATATATATATATATATATATATATATGTACATAAAAGAGAGTAAAAGCCACGGATCGACGATTCAGGCTGTGCAAACGAAAAATAACGTATATATATACTAAAAAGTAAGCTAAAAAGGCTATGGAACTGAGTTTCGGGCAAAATCAGAAGATGAAACTTTATATGCACATTCACATATACGTAATGAAGTAAGAAATGAGTTTTGATCGTAAAAAAACATACAATTGACTGCTACAAGGGCTTTTTGCCACTCGGTGGGCTTCAAATGGACGTTTTCACCGGTTAATTTTTGGTATGCTGTAGAATATACGTATGCAAACGTATTGGAAAAATAAAATCTAGTTTTGGAGTACTAGAAGTAGGGCTAAGGGACAAAATAGGAAGAGTTTCAGAGCGTTTTTCTATTTTTTTTTCTCTTTTTTCAAGGGTGGGGGGGTCTCATTTATAGACTAAAATGGTTGCGGGTCTACCCGCGATTTTCACGTATAGAGATACGACTCCTCGTGGTGGGCCCCACCTGGTGGGTCCCTTCGTCTCGAAGTACGTGCACTCTGAGCAACGCAATGTCAGGTTCGAACCTTCATAACTTTTGATATGGGCATCCGTTTGAAGCTTGCTATACCTTTTCGGAAAGCCCTTTCCGAAAGCTACACAATGACATAGGATTTGACCATTTTTGAATTCAAGAAGATGGGTTTATGACCAGATCTTCAATTTTTTGTGATCCGTTTGTTGAGATGTCTTGTGCAGTTTTCACTCGGGATTGATGTTAATGGCTCTTTCTGACCATCATTGCATCAATTTGGCTTCAAGTCGGTAAAGTGACCATTTTGCCCTCTCAGAGGTTGTCTCATTTGTTTGGCAACGTTTTTGACTATTTTCCAGGGGTCGTCTCCGAGGTTTGATCCCAGCCGACTCTTTTTCTTCCTCAGGGTTGTCTCCGAGGTTTAATTAGTCTCCCAAGGTTGTCTCTGGGGATGATTTACTGCTTCGGGGCTATCTCCTTAGGTTAATTTAATCTCCTGGTGTTTTACAAGGGCTACTGTCCTCCCGGGGTTATCGCCGGGGTTTGACTTGGCATCTCGGTTCTATCGGGGCTTGACTTAACATTCAGGTATTATTTCCTAGGGTTGAGTTAAATCTCCCAAGGTTGTCGCCAGGGCTGTTGTATCTCCCGGGGTTGTCGCTGGGATTTAACTTGACATCCCGGTATTGTGACAGGGTTGAGTTTGATCTCCCGGGGTTGTCGCCGGGGCTGCTATACCTGCCAGCGTTATCGTCGGGGTTTGACTTAACATTTTGATTCTATCGGGGCTTGACTTGACATCTAGGTATTGTGACCGGGGTTGAGTTTGATCTCCCGGGGTTGTCGCCGGAGCTGCTGTACCTCCCGGGGTTGTCGCCGGGGTTTGACTTTACATCCCGGTTCTACCGGGGCTTAACTTGACATCCCAGTATTGTGACTGGGGTTGAGTTTGATATCCCGGGGTTGTTCGTCAGGGCTGCTGTACCTTCTGGGGTTGTCGCCGGGGTTTAACTGGACATCCCTATTCTACCGGGTTGAAAAGACCGTTTTGCCCTCCTACAGGATTAGTAAAAGGAATGTAAAATTTCGAGTGTCTACATATGCCCCTCTTTATCATGTTTATACAATGCAATGGAATGAACAGGATAAAGACTGTTAGACACTGGAAATATAACATATGCAAATGTAATGCAATGCATGATGTGTAATGTTACAAATGTTATATACCTTCGTGGTATAGGCTATCACTGGCTGTTCACGTCTATTTTGCTGGGGATGACCTTATCCGTGATAGCCTTCACTGAATTCCCTTGCCGCCTACTAGAACGGTAGTTTGCAGCGGTCAATTGAACCATCAAACTTTCTTGGTGCTCCCACGGGGGATTTGTATAACAGATTCCATCATCTGTCCTTTGTGGGGAGAAATTTCTTTCTGGTCCTTATCACCGGCTCATTCCCGATGCCTCGGTGGAGTTGTCGCCAACGGCTGGAATGTCAAGCAATCTAACCTTTGCTGAAGTAGTTTTCAACGGCTATCATCATCGATTCGTTCCCGATGCTTCGTTGGGGTTGTCGCCAACTGCTGGAATGTCAGGCATTCTGACCTTCGTTGAAGTAGTTTTCAACAGCTATCATCACCAGTTAGTTGCCGATGCTTCGTTGGGATTGTCGCCAACGGCTAGAATGTCAGGCAATCTGACCTTCGCTGAAGTAGTTTTCAACGGCTGTTAATCACCTGTTCGTTCCCGATGCTTCGTTGTGGTTGTCCCCAACGGTTGGAATGTTAGGCAATTTAACCTTCGCTGAAGTAGTTTTCAATGGCTGTTAATCACTGGTTCGTTCCCGATGCTTCATTGGGGTTGTTGCCAACGGTTTGCAATGTCGAGCAATCTGACCTTAGCTGAAGTAGTTTTCAACGGCTGATAATCATCAGTTCGTTCCCGATGCTTCGTTAGGGTTGTCGCCAACGATTTGCAATGTCAGTCATGATCGATCTCGACGTGGGGGCATTCCGATAAGTCACACCCTCGGACCAATCTGAACACCTTGACACATTCAAAACATGTTGTTCACAACGCCGGACCTTCCCGATGCTTAGACAGAGGCAATTTTCAGCAGTTTTCTGTCATCGATACTCAAAATACCACATCAGGGCCTCTACCAATGGCTTACATGAAGTTCCTTCCTTTGTCAGGAACTTGCCGCTTGGACGCAGGGTTTCAGTTTTTTCCCTGATTTAACTTTTCAGCTTCTGTAAACTCTGTTTCCATTCTAATTGGACCGAACTAAAGGGGGGTGGGACCCACCTTATGGAGCCGTAGGTAGAGGTGCGGCTGCCGCAGGTAGAGGTGGGGCTGCTACTCCCTGCGATTATAACTTGGGCACCCGAGGCTTTCAAAATTCATTTTTAACTTCGAAATCTAAAGAAAATCCAATATTTCTTCTACAGATCTACGGAGTTCGGGCTGCTTTTTTCAAATTCCATCATCGTACAAACGTTCTGCACATCTCTGGTAACGTTTACATCCTTTCTTTTCCAATTTCGACTGTTAGAATGTTAGATATCATATAGTATGCTTCTAAACACAATATAGCGAATATGCGTACCTATATGACTTTATAAAAATTTTCAGATTTAGTAAATATGCATATTTTACTGTACTGAACGTTCTGATGTAAAAATTTTTGATTTCTGAGACGGTCAATTGACACCCTTTTTGATCAGTTTACTCATCCTTTTAGAGGCCAAATGAGCCTGGATTTTCAACTAAAAATACTCATGGTAATTTAGCTACCATGGGGAGTTTAATTTTGATTTTTTTCCATAAATATGAACAGTTCATATTTTTGGGTAGGTGTGCTACTGAATGGTCACCTAGTCATGCCTATATGCATGCAGACAGTCTGTTTTACAAAGGAGACTTTGGTGAATTTTTTTCAAAAGCCTAAGTATTTAATAAATATACAATTTTTACTCTACTGGGAATTTTTGTTAACTAATGCATGCTTTAGGACCTAACAATGCATAAAGAATTGATTTAAATTAATAAGCCACAAGTTTAAGGCTTACCTCACCCCACCCTTTCTGAGGTGATTTGGAGACTGTGTCCAGGTAATGGACCCAAATAGACCCGGTAGTGCTAGCAGGGTTACTTCAAGTGTAAGGCAGAGGAGAGCTTCTGATGTTCCTTAGCCGCGTCCAGCCCGGTCGACGCTCCATTTGGCAGAGTCTTTGATTCGTCCGATCCAGGCTGAGATGCCGGATGACGTGGACGACGAGGATGTCCCTTTTGTTGATCCTGCCCCAGCTCATGCTCCACGTAGGGAGCTTCCAGCCATTACTGTGCCGATTCTGAAGCTGCTGGGTGATTTGAGACGTCATCCATCGATATACCTTCATGCCAACGAGGTGACTGAAGTTTTCTTTTTGATTCTCTTTCTTTTTCCATTTCAGGGCACAGGTTTAATCTGGACTTGCTATTTGATGCAGGTTCCCGACTTTACGCAGCCCATGTGGAATTAGTTCAGCGTCCACTCTTTATACCATACTCTGCATCCGGAGTATCAGGCCATTGTCAACACCTGGGGGTTCGAGGCCTTTTTTTCTATTCCTTCCTGCCGTTGCCCCTGGGGTTATCTGAGAGCTTTATCTGAGCGCTGGTTCCACCAGACCAAGTCTCTCCATTTGCTGGACTGAGGTGATGATGACGCCTATAAACTGGAGGTTCATCACCGAGATAGAGTTTGCAGGCGAGCCAGTGCCGTTGGTGGCTGATATTTCACCTACTATCGTTCGCTCCCTTTTGGGAGTTTCTGCGATGGCCATCAAGGGTCGAACTGTTCATTTTGGTCCTTTGAGTGTATATGCCCAGAGCGGGGCTTTGACTGAGCCTCTGCCTGATGATCAGAGGGTTAGAGATCGCATCCTTCGGCGACTATTTTTGGTGATCATCAAGGGTTGTTTCATTGTAGACAACTCCTCGACAGTGTCTTTCACTCTGGTCAGCGCTACTTGATACGTGGAGTGCCTCAGCAATTTTAATTGGGGCACCTATACCTTTGCCTAATTTCTTCGAGGGATGCGCCTACGCTCTGAGGGCGTGACGGAGGCTTGGCTAAGTTTTTATCCCTTCCTGCTGGTGAGTATTTTCTCTTTCACCTTTCAATTTTCCTCACTTGTGTTTAATAATTTTATCAGTGAGGTCATTTGATCTTTGCATTGTCAGTTCTGGGCATATGAGAGGCTTCCTTACCTATGTTCTGCCACTACTCTGGGCTTGGAGACCTATCCATGGGGACGGCATTGGCATCACTCCACTTTGACGAAGGTCCATGTAGCAAAGGGATTTACCCACACCCGCTTGCAGCTAGAGCTGTTGACGGCTGATTCGATCTCGTGGGTGCCTTACACCTCGAACTATTTGACAGTCGGGTTCGAGGATGGCTTCCCGACTGGTAGGGAGTTTGAATTATCCACTTGTCGAATCCCTTTTTTGACCGAGGGAGGTTGGGAGCTCTACTTGGGAGAGAGCGCTATCCGGAGCGTCACGGGAGATATCTGCATTTCCTTTATTCCTCCTTCTTGGCATCATTGGCCATTAGCTCAGCCACTCACAGACATTCCACTAGTGGGAATAGATGGCTTTAACCTGTCAGAGGGTTACAGCTAAGAGGCATTTCATAGCTGGTAGAGTCCTTGCACTATCGGGGCTTAGACTCGTGCTACCCAGTTTATGGCAGACATGGTGTCGGGGTCTGTGATGATGACAAACTGGATAACTTGCCTCCGAGAGCCAACTCATCCAGAGTAGATTTTAGGATTGACCCAGCAGTTGGAGAGGGCTCCTTTCTTCATTCGGCACCTTGGTAAGGATCCATCAAAGGTAGATTCGTTTGATCCTTCTAGCTCTGGAGTTGTCCCCTTAGCAGATCCATTTTCTTGCACTTATGCAGGTGCTGATCCTCCCTTGTATCGACCAAACATTCCCACTGGCCGAGATTCTGTTACTCAGGAGGAGCTGGAGCAGGTCGATCGCCTGGATGTAGATGTTATAGATTTCTTCTGATAGCTTTCTCGCTACATCTTTTGATAGGTCTCTGTTAGATATTGGGCGGTTGTTCCCCTTTTCTAATTATATCTTTTGATAGGCCTCTGTTAGTAGTTGGGTGGTTGTGTCCCATTTTCGTGTACTTTTTACTTTATATTTTATGAGCAGACAAAGATAATGCTTTTAGTATGATAGCATGATATTTTCTATCTATTGCATCCTGTTTTCATTTTATCATTGTCATTATGTATGTATTATATCATGGATATGCACTTAGACATATGAGTTTAGATTTGACCCCTGGATGGTCTCATGATATGGTTATACAGATGTCGTCATCCACAGTCAGTCGTATCGAGCATTTGCCACATTCTTTGGTAGCATCTACACTGAGATCTTGGTATTATAGTCTACCCCCCACAGCCAGAGGGACAATTGACCAGATGCTATGGCATTCTCTAGCCCTTTTAGCTTTTCACGTCCCATAGGGTTTTGTTGACGGCATATTATCCTGCTGGATACCCGAGCACTAGGTTTTTCGGTTCGGCCTTCATGAGTTGACTCCTACTTTAGAGGAGTATGAGCGCCTGATGGTTTTGGCATTAGATCTGCTCTATGCCAGGACAGCCATTAGTGGCATGAGACGTCCATTTATGACTATGACTGGTTTAAGACGCAGAGTCGTCACTGAGGAGATTACTGCAGGACATGTGGTGTCCATAGACTTTTTGATTGATCGCTTTGTCCTGCTAGACAGCTACGAGCGATATTCAGGGGATTTCATCATCCCTGCAGATGAGTGGTAGTTTGCACGTGTGGAAGTTCTATTGATGTGCTTCACTGCTTACTTGTACATGCCACTATATTTGGACCACTTGGACATTGGCTTGATTGTAGCGGTTCGTGCCCTCAGACAGGGTTGTACTATCCTGTCGATGATATTAGCCGAGAATTTAAGGTCGGCCACTTTCTGCAGTACCAATTCAGGGGGGTTTTCAAAGGGGGCACCGTTCTGCTGTATGTGTGTTTTATGACGCATTTGAGTCCTATCGGCACCTTCAAACATCATGGGTATTGCTTTACTTATGAGATAGCCATGTCTTACTCCTTCCGGCCGGCAGAGTGTACCGATACAGCATCATGGTTGACCTTTTTATCTGCGATCGAGCATCCTTTTTTGATCTTGCCATGCTCAGGGCTTAGCATGGATTATCTGCCCCTAGCGGGTTTAAGAGGGGTGACCACATATCATCCGCTAGCAGTAATGGGTCAGTTTGATTAATTTCAGAGCCTCCACCATTTTGAGGAGGCTACGGATCAACGGATATCAGCTTCATCTTTGTCGTCAGCTGACCTGATCAGGACTTACGAGTGTTGGACCCATAGAGAGATAGCTGATATATATACTAGTCATCCGGATCGTTCTCCAAAGTATTCAACATAGTTAGAGGCCGATATTGCATTAGTTGTGGCTATCCTGTCAGCTTCGAGCATTGATCCTGATGAGGAGGAGCCTATGGAGGATCCTGATTCCCCCACAGAGGATGATTTGTTTACAGGTTTAACAGCATCCTTGGTTAGTGACCCGTCGAGCATTCAGACTGGGACAGATCCAGCCTTTATTGATTCACTAGCTCGGATGACCTTTGAGAGGGATCAGGCTAGAGCGATGATGTTGACAGCCCTTTCTGGTAGGGATGCAGCTTTTATTGATAGATACGAGGCTCGAGCTACTAGGGATGCAACATTTGTTGAGAGACGCTCGATCTACCCGAGATGTGGATTTTGAGGAGATTGAGGAGGCCTTAGTCACCCGAGATGCTGCTTATATTGAGAGGGATGAGGCCATAGCCACCAGGGATGTTTATATTGCTGACAACACTGCACTCAAATCATATACACACAGCCTGGTTGCAGATATAAGTGCTTTCATAGATGGTCACAACAGCACTATACAGATGGATGTGGATATTCTTGCTCTTATGGAGACTGAGGGTCATGAGCTTACAGCGGCTTCTCCATCTTCTGAGAGGGATGCCATGTTGGCACTGCTATCCCGTTTGTCCACGAGTTCATAGACTACCTTTATTTTTCCTACACATACTAGATCAGCCATTTTTGTTATGTACAGGACACAGTGTATATATCAAATAGTATTATATATCAGAGAAATATATTTTGATTCACTTCCCTGTTGGATATGTATTGTCATTGCTGAGTGATTACCACTTCTTTCATGACTTGCTGTCTTGATATATTATGAGCTTTTCCTTGATGGATTGACATTGAGATGTCGGAGAGTACCTCAGTACGACCTGTTGACCACGGATGATTGATAGTATTTGGGTTTTATAGGGTTTCGGTGTCTTGGGACTGGTTTTTATTGGTTTTTGTTTTTTCTTTGAAGGTCAGACCGCACCATGACTGGTTGCCTACGTACTCCCGGGTTGAGGGAGATCAAGTCATTCGTAGTTCAGGCTTTTGCCTGAAAGGTTTGAGAAGTGTTTCTTTTGAGTTTGAGTTTGGTTTTATGGGTTTTTGAAATTTTTGTTTGGTTTGACCGCACCAAGGATGGCTGCCTACGTACTCCCGAGTTGAGGGAGATCAGGTCATTCATAGTTCGAGCTTCTAGTGAAAACTCGAGATGATTGGATCTGATTCGCAGGACTAGGATGATGGCAAGCAGGCATTTTAAACATAGTGCCTTTTCACAGTGTCTGAATTAATAAGTTGGGGAAATTCGTTCCCATCCATTTCTTGTAATCTGATAGCTCCTCCTGTCAGCACTTCATTGACAATGAAAGGGCCTTCCCAATTCGGGGCAAACTTTTCTTTGGCTTCATCTTGGTTGGCGAGGACTTTCTTCAGTACCAAGTCATTTTCTTTGAATTATCGGAGCTGAACTTTCTTGTTATATGACCGAGCAATCCTTTGCTGATATAACTGCCCGTGGAAAATGGTTGTATCCCTGTTTTCATCCATCAGGGACAATTGGTGGTACTGCTCTTGCAACCACTGGTATTCCTCCATCTGAGCGTCTATTAACACTCTCAGGGACTCCATTTCTACTTCTATGGGAAGTACTACTTCCATGCCATAGACCAATAAGTAGGGGGTAGCCCCAGTAGAAGTATGCATTGATATCCTATATGCTAACAGAGTTAAAGGCAACAGGTCAGGCCATCTTTTGTGATTGGCGGACATTTTCTGCATGATCTTCTTGATATTTTCGTTGGCCGCTTCGACAACACCATTCATCTTGGGCCAGTAGATGACGGAATTGAGATGCTAGATATAGAACTTACTGCATAACTCCCTCATCATCTGGTGGTTTAGATTCTTAATGTTATCTGATACGATCACCTCCGGTTGTCCATATCGACAGACGACATTGTTTCTGAACCAATGATTACCTCTTTGGTGATTTTGGGAAAAGAGGCAGCTTTAACCCATTTGGTGAAGTAATCGACCATGGTGAAGATGAATCGATGACCATTGTTGGCTTTGGGTTCTATTGGCCCAACCACATCCATTCCCCACATGAAAAAAGGCCATGACGAACTCATGTTGTGCAGTTCGTTTGGAGGAGCATGGATAGCATTTCCATGGATTTGGCATTGGTAACATCTTCTGACGTGATCATCACAGGCAGCTTTGAGGGAGATCCAGTAATGCCATGTTCTTAATATCTTCTTGGCTAGCAAATGACAGCTCATGTGTGGACCGCTGTTGTCCGTTTTATATAATAACTATTATGCGCAAGTGCACACGGTCAATCAAGTAATATAATAGTAAGAAAAGTGTCGAACCCACAGAGAACAACTATCAAACAACTATTTCAATTATCCAATTTCTACTAATTTATTCTACTTAAATAGTCACTCCAATTGATTTGTAAGAATTAATTAAATTAAAGTGATTAAGAATCAATTAACTGACAAGTCATGGATATCAGATGATTAAAACATAGGAATATAATTTCCCCAATTAATCCACAATAATTCTCTTACTTCTTTTCCACTTAATTTATTTCACCAAATTGACAACTAGTTTTACTTCACAATTCACTAACACATTTCGATGATTAGCAAAAATATCTATTTTAATTATTTTACTACTTTTGTGTAAAATACTTAAAATAGATTCATGACGTTCACACTTGTATCACAGTTACACATGGCATATAAGTACGTTCGTCTTATACACTGTTATGTTAATCTAATTAAGAATCAACAAATTCATATGTTGTTATATTCAGTTCTAATCTAAGATATCCTTTTTCAATTCAATCAAAGATATAATATTAATTGTTGGCCAAACAATCATTTAATTACGCATAGAATAATAACAATCAATTCAGAGAGATTATCAAGTGAAAATAATAGTAATTGAATTAAATTTTCATAAAAGGTTCCATTGTACTTCTAATAGAGATTTAGTTCATCATCAACTTAGGAACACAAAGAAAATAATTAAAAGACATCATGATATAGAAATTAATTTTAGGAAATAAATCTTTAAGGAAATAAATCTTGCCCAGATCTGTCAGACTGGCGCCCCGCGCCCGGTTCCTTTGCAAAGTGGTGCGGCCCGCGCTGCTATGTCACGGACTTCTTCAAGTCCGGCGCGCCCCGCGCCCAACTTACTCTATCTATGGTGAGCCCGACGCCGGACCACCAGATTCCACTATAATGCCTGTTTAATCACCTCTTGTCCATCCAACCCTTATACCTTCAAAACCACACGAAAAACTATCACAAATAACAAGAAAGACTCCAGGACTAAAAATATTCTAAGCTTAAAAGCACCAAATGAGTAGGTTGTTTACCCACTCATCAAATACCCCCAAACTTACACAATTGCTTGTCCCCAAGAAAACAGAAACATATTCTACTTAACATAACCTAGACTAACTCAACTCACATAATGAATGCAACTAATGAGATCGAGCAGAAATCTTAGTAAACAAATAAAGATTGTATATCCCTCATGGATTGACACTTAGCTTACAAGCAATCTTGCCTCATGTACAGTCATAACCTCTTTCATCCTCACCTCATTGACATAATTCTAGCCCTTTTTCGTGCTTGTGTGTCCAATTTCATATCAACAGTTCAAAGTAGTTTATGTGATTAATTCCAAGAAAACACTCACCCTTCTCACAGATAGCTAACCAAACATGGCATCCACATAAAAATTAAGGGAATTAGGTTGTAAAGCAATAAAATATAAAACGTCAAATACTCATGCTTTGCAGGTGCGTTTTAACGCTCCATCCCACCAATTACTCTATATGTCTGACTTGTGAAATGCCCAACCCCCTTAGGATTTTCAATGTTACCCGTGTAACAGACTTTCGACCAACGACTTCCAAACCATACGGTTTTAGGGTGATGGGTGTAAAGACATCCCCTAGGGTTTACTTGTCTGAGCAACAAAGGCCACGAAGTCTAACTAAGCCAGCTTTTATTCTTTTTGTAACTAATTTTTTTTTTCATATGTTTTTTTTCTTTCATATCTATACTAAATGAAACCAAAATTCCCCCAAACTTATGTTTCAGCCAATGCTCAATTTTAATCAATGATCAAGTAAGTGCTCATGTTCTATCACAAATAAATTCCTAATCACAACTGATAGTCAATTGGTGTGCTTGAAAGTGAAAGAGAACACGATTAATGCTAAGAAGTTACTATGATGGAGTCTAATCAGTTCATGATACTCAATTCCATGCAAGACAAGAGTAAATCAACGTCATCAATCATTATCTTTGCTACCACAACTCACTGCTCAATCTCAATGTACTATGTTATATGCATGCTTCTATTAACACAAATCCTATGTGAATGCAATATATATTATTCTTTTTTTTTCAATGCATATGATAAATATAAACTATCTAAACTACAAATGCAACCTAATATGTATGCAAACATAAAAAGTTCCCCCCCCCCCAAACTTAAATCAAGTAATGTCCCCATTACGTTATCATAGGAAATATTAAAACGAGGCACTTCCCTGAGCGACGAGTCAAGAGTCGTCGTAATCTTCATCATCTGATGGGGGGTATGTAGGCAGAATTGGAGGAATAGGCAACTTAAATGGCTCTGAATTTGGCGTGAATCGCGAAAAGGCCTCCGCCAATGCTATAAATGCGCCAATGTTGTAAGCATGCTTTGTGGCCTAGCGTTGGGCAAGTCGCAGACTTTTCCGTTGACTCTGCCTCTGAAAACTTGTGGACGGCTCTGCTTCTACTTCTTCAGCCATTGGCTCATCAGCTCGTAGTGATGAGGGTGGTGATGGCGGTCGGATCATAATGTATCCTGCTCCTTGTGGGTGCGATTGTGCTCCTGGCCATGCTTTGTATTTCTCGATAGTTGGATGATCAATCACAGCCGGGGGTAGTTGCACTGGCTCCGAAGCGTGCCACTGTACCCCTGCCCAATGATATAAATCCGTGATGAGGAACCCATGTAACAAGCCGCCGGTGGTACCTCCTCTTAACAAGTGCTCAATAGAATCCTGAATACAAGTGCCCACGTCAACTTTTAGAGTTTCGATGGCGTTCCCCGTCCCAAACCAATGGTGGACGAAGCCGTAGAGCAATCATGCCCTATCCTTGGTCACGTCGTTTTGATGGCGTGTAGGCATGAGCCGGGCATAAATAAATGCCTACCAAGCTTTTCCATATTTTCTTAGAGCGGCGTGGGGAAAACTAATTTTTTTATTGGTCCCCGCGTTTGTTACCCATTGAGTGTCGGGCTTACAAATCTCCACGATCAAATCATCTAGGTTTAGAAGGTGATCCTCATACCGCTCCATCCTTGGAGTTTCGAGTCCGAAGTGTTCATTGATGACCCTCGCCTCAAAAGAGATGTGTTTTCCCCGGACCATAGCTACATGACCAACCCGTTCAATGGCGTTGGCATAGAATTCTTTTTACTATGTTTACCACCGCGGGTTGTAGTTGTTCAACAAACTGAAACTAATTCCTTTCCACAATCATGAGGGCCATATCGCCGTCCAAGTAAGCATCCCACTTTAGTCCCTGCTCTAATTCTAGAGTTTTATTATCAATAATTATATTGTAGCAAGTCGCTGCCACCTCACTCATAAATTTGGTTGTATCAAAAGGTGGGCAAGCCGTCGAGGTAGAAGTTCGTGGCCTTTTGGATGTCATGATGCGGAGATTGCAAACAAGTGCTCACTTTGACAAATTATCGAACAGTTAGCGGGTGACTTTGTTTTCCCCCAACCTTAATCTCCTTTGTATTTCTCCAATTACACACAAGCAAGATCAACCTTGGGTCATCAGTAACCCAATGGTTCCCAATAAAATAGCAAAGCAGATCAATGGAAATTATGAACCAATACTCAATTAGATGACACTATCAATCAAATTAACTTTGTTACCTCTGTCTTCACCTCAACTAGTCAGATATAGATGAAATTGGTTACGCTAGCTTTGCCCCCTCAATTAGATGAAATCGTTCAGAAATGGGATTGAGAGAAGTGGTGGGTATGCTTTGTTTGAAGAGTGTTCTTATGCTTGATGATTGCCGTAGAGGGTGGTTGGGGTGGAGATGTGTATTAGGGGGTATTTGATATGGTTGGCTTTCCAAATTTATCTTGGAATGGGATTAATGATGGCGAAGTGGGAAGGTAGAAGTTGCAGAAGACTAGGGTTTGGAGTTTGGGGGAGTAAAAGTTGGGATTGAATAAGAGTAGGATTAGAGAGAGAGAACACGAACAAACTGCTGGAAACCCTTGTTATAAAACAAGTCATGCCGACCGGCGCGCCCCGCGCCTGGTCTTTACCTCTGATAGCGCGGCCCGGGCTGTACTGTTGGGTTTTAAAGAAATTTCTGTTATATTAGCGCTCCCCGCGCTTGGGGAGGCGCGCTCTGCTCTAGCCTTGAATTTTTGAACTTAATTTGTTGTTGGGGTAGCGCGCTCCGTGCTTGCCTCCTATGTCTTACGGCGCGGTCCGCGCCGCGCTACCTAATTTGATCCTTTTGTTCTCTCTTGACATGATATCCTACATCATTTTCAATGAAAGTTTATTACATAGGGAATTGAATATAAAGAACATATATGAATGAAATATATAAGATTAAATAATAATAATAACTACTGAGGGTCAAGAATTTGGGTTGCCTCCCAAACAGCGTTTGGTTTAACGTCGTCAGCCCGACTTGGTTTCTTTGTTTAGTGTAGATCTGCGAGAATGATTGAGGATTGTTCGCAATTCAACTCTCCGCCCATATAGTGCTCAAGTCTTTGTCCATTAACCTTGAACGACTGTTGGCTTGTGGAATCCTGCACTTCTATTGCGCCATGCGGATAAACCTTTGTAATTGTTAATTGTCCAGACCATCTTGATTTCAATTTACCCGGGAATAGTT
The DNA here is from genome assembly GCA_020205555.1 of Panax stipuleanatus. Classification (NCBI taxonomy): domain Eukaryota; kingdom Viridiplantae; phylum Streptophyta; class Magnoliopsida; order Apiales; family Araliaceae; genus Panax; species Panax stipuleanatus. Next base: position 79,985,881 of record CM035123.1, read on the forward strand.
TTAGCCAGGAATTGAAAAGTAGTACAGATTGTCCTGGTTCAAAGGTTCGTTGGGCAATTCGCTTATCGTTCCATCTCTTGGTTTTTTACTTGTATAGTTTGGCGTTCTTATATGCTTGCACTCGGAATTCATCCAATTCGCTTAGCTGCAGCAATCGCTTCCCACCGGCTGCTTCGAGATCCAGATTTAACTTCTTTATTGCCCAGTAAGCTTTGTGTTCTAGTTCCACCAGTAAGTGACAGGCTTTACCGAACACCAGTCGATATGGCGACATACCGATTGGAGTTTTATAAGGCGTACGATATGCCCATAGTGCTTCATCCAGCTTGCTCGCCCAATCCTTCCGTGATGGATTAACAATTTTTTCTAGAATTTGTTTCACTTTCCGATTTGACACTTCTTCTTGGCCATTTGTCTGTGGATGATAGGTCGTGGCAATCTTATGTCAAACTCCGTATTTAGCCAAGGGAGCTGCCAAGGATTTATTGCAGAAATGTGTGCCTTCATCACTGATGATAGCTCTTGGTGTCCCAAATCTGGTAAAGATGTTCTTGCGGAGAAAGTTCAGAACTACCTTGGCATCGTTAGTAGGTAGAGCCACTGCTTCCACCCACTTGGAGACGTAATCCACTGCAACCAAGATGCACTTATTGTTGAATGATTATGGGAACGGTCCCATGAAGTCGATGCCCCATACGTCAAATAGTTCTACTTCCAACATGGTATTTAGTGGCATCTCTTGTCGACTCGTTATGTTCCCCACTCTTTGGCACCTGTCGCATCTTTTGGCAAATGCATGAGAATCTTTAAATAGTGTTGGCCAAAAGAAACCAGACTGTAGAACTTTTGCCGTTGTCCGATCTCCTCCGTAGTGACCGCCATATAATGAAAAGTGGCAATGTTATAATATTCCCTCAATTTTGGATTTGGTCATACATCTCTGTATCATCTGATCGGCACTCTATTTGAATAAGAAGGGCTCATCCCAAATATACTGCTTCACCTCAAATAAGAACCTCTTCTTTTGCTAAAAACTGAAGTCGAATGGCACAATTCCGCTGACGATGTAATTTACGAAATCTACGTACCTGTTGCCACTGTGAATAGTTGTTCATCCGAAATAATTCATTGATGATGATTTTATCGGGTTCCTGCTGTTGTTCATTCTCCAACCTTGCAAGTGATCGGCCACTTGATTTTCTGTCCCTTTTCTGTCCTGAATCTCGAGATTAAATTCTTGAAGTAATAGGACCCAACGGATTAGTCTTGGTTTGGCATCTTTCTTCGAGATGAGGTATTTTATTGCTGAGTGATCTGTGAATACTACTACCTTTGTTCCAATTAGATAAGCTCGGAATTTGTCGAATGCAAACACTACGGCTAGGAGCTCTTTTTCAGTTGTTGTGTAATTTACCTACTCATCATTCAGAGTTTTACTGGCATAGTAAATTGCATGGAAGACTTTATCCTTTCTTTGTCCTAATATAGCTCCCACTGCGTAGTCTCTTGCGTCACACATTAATTCAAATGGTAGTGTCCGATCTGGTGCAATTATGACTAGAGCGGTAACCAACTTTTCTTTCAACACTTCAAACGCTTTCAGACAGTCCGAATTAAACTTGAATGGCACATCTTTCTCGAGTAATGCACACAATGGTTTAGTGATCTTAGAGAAGTCTTTGATAAAACGACGGTAAAATCCTGCATGCCCCAGAAAACTGCAGATCCCTTTTACAGAAGTAGGAGGTGGTAGTTGTTCAATTGTTGCATTTTTTGCTCGATCCACCTCTAAGCCCTCTGCTGAAACCCGATGGCCTAAAATGATCCCTTCTCATACCATAAAGTGATATTTTTCACAGTTTAGGATTAAGTTAGTGTCCACACTTCTCTGAAGTACTAATGTAAGATTTGCTAAGCAAAGATTAAAGCTGTCCCCAAACATCGAGAAATCATCCATAAATACCTCTACATTTTACTCCACCATGTCTGAGAATATAGCCATCATGCATCGTTGAAACGTAGCTGGTGCATTACATAACCCAAAAGACATCCGACGAAATGCAAATGTTCCGTAGGGGCAAGTGAAAGTCATCTTTTCCTGATCTTCGGGTGCTATGACAATCTAGTTGTAGCCCGAGTATCCATCCAACAAACAGTAGAACTGATGCCCTGCAAGCCGATCCAACATCTGATCAATAAACGGCAAAGGAGAGTGATCTTTTCGGGTGGCTTTGTTTAATTTTCTGTAATCTATGCATACTCGCCATCCTGTTACCGTTCTTGTCGGAACTAGTTCATTGTTCTTTTCTACGACTGTCATTGTGAGATCCCGAAACCCTAATAAGACTCGGTTATGTAAATTCTTCAATAAATCAATAAAATCTCTCCGTTCTGAAAATGTGTTGTACTATTATATACGTTATTAAAGACTTCGATCAAAAATACTTTTCTCCAAAAAACGTCGTGTTTGACATGTCGTGCTTAAAATTTTGGTTTCGTATTTGGACTTTTCGATATGTTATTTTATCAAGCTGCTTTTTCGTGCTTACGTTGACGAAACGCTTTGTCGTGCTTTGTATGGATTAGGTGTCAAACCCTAAATTAGGAAACCCTAATGCTAAATTAGGAAACCCTAATTAAATAGTATAAACCCTAATTAGGTTATCTTAAACCCTAATCATGTTAACTAAACTTGAATTATGTGTTCATAACTTCATTAAGTTATCCTAAACACATAAATAAAAACCCTAAATCACAATTAGTGAAGATTAGGACAAAATTAGCTTACTAATCAAACTTTAAGTTGCTCACAAGCTAGTGCCACCACCTACTCTCAAAATTCTATCATATCTGACCCCCAAGCACCTTGTCATAGCAGCATAAGTTCAGAGGGAAGATATTTGTGGAGGCAAAATGAGAAAAAAGACCTAAAAACCCTAACCTAGAAATTCTATAAATAGCAGCCTCATTTCAGTGTAAACCAACGAATTTCTTTCACCAATACACTTATATTATATACCATAAGAAGCCCTAGCAATAGCAACATCAGAATCAAAGCTTAGATAGCCAATTTTGCTCAAGAAGGTATAAACCCTAATTTTACATTTCATCTTTGATGCTATGTTAGTTTTGTTGTTATGTTATTTAGTTATGTGTAATAACATGTTAGTTAGTGTTCTGAGTTGTTAGATCATGTTTTCATAACATCTAGATGCATCAAATAGGTGTTTTAAGCAATCTGAAAATTTGTTAAAAACAGGTCTGACAGCCATATGTTAGAGCCTGTAGATCTTCATGTGTTAATAGTTAGGTCTGTTAATTGTATGCTAGTTGTAGTATTACATGAGCTTAGTAATCTAGAACAAGAATCAAGCTTATCTAATTAACCGAATGAAAGATATAAGTGGTCAAAGGTGGTTGACCGATCACGAAGTTTTGATTTCTGGGATTTCTAGGTAACCAAGAAATCTCAAGAACAGTCGAGATAGGTACTTTGACCAGCTTGTATCTCTCTCTCTCTCTCTCTGTATGTTATTAAGTTGTCTAAGTGCTTTGTTATTGTACCCTTACATGTATACTAGAGGTATGATACACTTTAACACATAATAGATTCATAGGATGACTAGAATTAATGGTCAAAACCCGTTGATCGTTCACGATTTAGTTTTCTGGAAAACCCAGAAAATGAAGAACATGATGAACAGTCTCTGACAAGACTTTGGCCGACCTAGATATATGCCTTAGGAGGTTACTCGGTCCAAACCATTGCTATCTCGTTCAAGTATGATATATATACTACACACTGCAACAATTAAAACATCTATCTAATACATAGAATCAAAGCTGTTAGCATCACAAGGTCGTTGACCGACGTTGACTGGTGTTCTGGGTTACCCAGAAACCCATGAACAGCTCTGACAAGTACTTTGAGCCTTAATAACTTTCTGATAGGTGATAGTTAGAGTCCAAAATTGATATCTAGTTGTAGTATTACATAAACACTATAACACTGAAGCACTTACAAACACAGAATCATAACAAGCTGCAAGAACAAGCTTGGTCAAAGTAGCCACTCGGCCTTGACCAAGGCTGTTCTTTAGGCTGAAGAACACCTTCAGCGACGTTTTCTGTCGCCTTAAACATTTAGCGACAGACAGAGTAAAAATAAATTAAAATAAATAAAATAAATTAAAATAATTAGTAAATAATTATAAATTCAGTTTTAAAAATTATTTTAAGTTATAATAATTAACTTTTAATATTTTGACGTAAATTTAATAATTATTTTTATAAATTAATTAATAAAGTAATTGATTAAATCATTTATAAATAATAAGTAATTATTTTTAAATGATTTAAATATTCTAAAAATCATAATAAATGATTATAAATTATTTAAAAATAAAACTAAGGTTTTAATAAATATAATAAGTAATTAATAATTATTTAGGTATAAAATTAATGATTTAAAAATCATTCTAAGGGATAAATAAATACTTAAAAATTATTATAAGCTTCCAAAAATTATTATAATAATAAATAAATTATCTAAAATTATATTAAAGCTTATAAATAAAGTTTTATCAAGTTTTTTAAATTAATAAATATCCAGTGAGGTTTTAGGACACCGAAACCATACCGAACATAGACCGAACGTATTTAGTTTGAGTAGTTAGGTATTGTTATCAATATTAATGATATCTATAATTATGTTTAACATATTTTAGGTATCTTGAACACTTCGAGTATTGTTAGATAAACGTTCTTCGCACATGCAAGTATTCTATCTGTAACCTTATTACATTACGCAAGTTTTCTATACTTAATCTTATGATGTTACTTGAATACCTTTCGATATCTTATACCGAACCAGGTTATTACCCATTTATTGAAAAAGTTATTGTTATTATTTCAGTATAACTTAAAAAATGAATCACTTATTCATATGATATTGAATTGTTGTTTATCAAGCATAAACTGTTAGTCAAACCAAATTGTTTTGGTAAGGCATCCTATACGGAGTTGAATTTACCCTAAATTAGGTTTTCTAAATGTTTGTCTATGAATAGACAATAGAAGTAGGATGATATGCATACTCCTAGGATACTGAATAGGCTGATCTCCTATCTCAGTTTCGAATACGTAGATTTCTAAGTCTGTGTGATTGACAGAAATGGTTGAGTGAAATAAAAATTCTAGAAATGGTCGTCAACCCTCAGTAAAGTGAAATTATTGAACTATCGATTATTCAAAATCAAATATTTTGTTATATAAACTTGATGAGCATGTCATAGCTCATTCTTGCAAATTATTTCCTTTGCAGTTTTAGATGGTAATCCCGGTACTTCTTGCACACGTAATGGAAAAAGACCTTGCTTAGATTATCTTTATTTACTGTCTTTATTAAATGTAATTCTTATAAGACTTTTTGTTGTAATAAGAACTCAATGTTGAGAACCATGTAACCAAACTTATTATATGAAATATATATATATATATATATATATATATATATTATCATCTTTTGTTTCTGCAACCGTGTATTGATACATACTTAGATGATTAGTAGTATGAGTTAAACGTTACAGTATCCTTAGGGATTATACATCGGAGTGAGGGTATTGGCAACATGGACTGTTCATGGTATTGCTGATACTCTGAATTTCGGATGAATTTGAACTACTGATATGAAAGGGATATTCACAAGATACAGTCTATTTATCCAAGTGAGGGTATCCAAACACAGCAATAGTTCTAACGAGAATTGTTATATGTTATAGAATACTGTGAACCTTGGATTATTAGGAATTATATTTTATTAAATATCTATAGTTATTTAGACAATCGTGAACTCCAGATCGGATACCATGGGTGTGTAGATTTGGGGGCGTCACAGTCATTCCTCTTTTCTTTAGCACACACTGAACCGGACTAACCCATGAACTGTCCGATATGGGATAAATGATGCATGCATCGAGCCATTTGATGAATCTTTCTTGACAACCTCCTTCGTAATTAGATTCAATCTGCACTGCTGTTCCACAACCGATCTTGCCTCTTCTTCTAACAAAATTTTATGCATACAGAATGAGGGTCTGATTCCCTTAATGTTGGCTATCTTCCATTCAATTGCAATTTTAAACTCTCGAAGTACTCTCAGTAACTTTGCCTCTTGTGATTCTGTGAGAGAAGATGAGATGATGACTGGTAGTGTAGAATAGTCTCCTAAGTAGGCATACCTGAGGTGGCTCGGTAGTGGCTTCAATTCTAGGACTGGAGAGGATCCTCAATTGATGTCTTTGGCTGTGCCTTCGATTTCTCAAACCGATCTAATTCTTCAAATCTCTTTCCATATGACCTGAATGAAGGAGATGCATTCAATAGATGTAAATATTCCAAAGAATGTGAAAAGTCTGCTGCATTTGAATTTCCCAATGCTGTATCGAGTGGATCCCCAAATACATTACTTGACACGAACTCTTGTGCCACGGTTTCAATTAAGTCAATCCCAAAACAATCCTCGGTCTCTTTTGGAAACTGCATTGCCTTGAACACATTGACTGTCACCTCTTGATCTTGAATCATCATTGTGAGTTCTCCTTTCTGGACATCAATCAGTGTTCACCCTGTAGCTAAGAATGGACGCCTAAGTATGAGTGGAATCTCCTCCTCAAAGTCAAGCACAATAAAATTCGTTGGGAAGAAAATTTTGTCTACCTTCACCAGTATGTCTTCTACAATTCCCCGCGGATAAGTCAGAGACCGGTCTGCTAGCTGGAGGGTCACGTTGGTGGGCTTTATCTCTCGACAGGATTTTCCTTCATGAATTTTGCGTAACTCGTAATTTGTTCTATGGCTTCAGCGAACGGGATATTAATATGCAATTTCATGAATACCTCTACAAACTTTAAAAATTATTTATCTTCTTTCGCTTTCCGGAGTCTCCTTAAATATGGAACTGGTGGCACATAAGCTTCGGGTTTGTTCATCTCTGCCTTCCCTCCTATGTCACCTGATGTTCCTGCCTCTTTCGCTGACTGTTCCTCATTGCTCTCATCAGTAGATCCCTTTTTAGTTGGCCCTTTTGTAGATGTATCCTCTAAATATTTCCCATTTCTCAAGGTGATTGCCTTACAGTGCTCTTTTCCATCCCTTGGGTTTGTTTCTGTGTCGCTGGGCAGTGCTCCTTGAGGGCGAGAATTCATAGCTGTAGCCAACTGTCCGATCTGGTTTTTAATATTTCGCAGAGTTACCTCATGAGTGTTCTTCCATGTCTCGTTATCCTTGATGTATGTTACTAATAATTCTTCAAGCTCTTGTTTTCTTTCTTGTTGTGCTGGCTGCTGTTGTTGTCTTGCCTGCAATCCTGGGGGTGCGGCTTATCGTGGAGCTTGCGATTGAGCTTGTTGCTGATTTTGATTGTTACTTCACGAAAAGTTCGGGTGATTTCTCCAAACCAGATTATAACTATTCGAATTTACCCCATACTGCTGCTGCTTACCATAATTTCCCACAAACTGAACTGACTCGATGTTGATAGCACATTGATCTGCTGGATGGGCCCGTGCACATAACTCGCATACCACTTCCACTATCTGAACATTCTGTACCCCCAGAGCGTTTATCTTCTTTATCAAAATAGAAACATGTGTTGATAGTGTTGTTACGGCATCCAACTCCAATACCCCTGCTACTTTCGGTTGAGATGTTCTGCTCGTTGGCCATTTGGTAATTATTGGCCGTCATGGTTTCTAACAAGTCATATCCATCCTCACAACTTTTGGCGTTCAAAGCCCCACCTGCAGTGCCATCTGTACTGGTTCTCAAATTCCCGTCAAGATTATTATAGAAGGTGTGAACATGTAGCCATAACGGCACCCCATGGTGTGGACATTTTCAAAGCAGCTCCTTGTACCTTTCCCAAGCTTCGTATAATGATTCTAAATCAAACTGTTTGAAGGAAAGCACAGCATCCCGCATCTTTGCCGTCTTTGCTGGCGGGAAGAATTTGGCAAGAAACTTTTATGCCAAATCATCCCACGTTGTGGTGGATTCCGGTGGCAATGAATGTAGCCAATTCTTCACTTTGTCTCTCAAGGTAAAAGGAAATAACCTCAGCTTCACTGCATCTTTTGACACCTGATTAAATCGGAATGTATCACAAATTTCCAGAAAACATGATCAGGTGATCATTGGGATCATCCGTTGGTGCTCCTCCGAACTGACATGAGTTTTGGATCATATGAATCGTGCCTGATTTGATCTCAAAACTATATGGTGTAATGGCAGGTCGTGCAATACTAGAGTGAATGTTTGTAACCTTCGGCATTCCATAATCCCTCAGTGGCTTGTACTCTTCATTATCCTGATTTGCCATTGTCCCCTGATTTGCTCTTCGTCCTTGTCGGAAAGTTCTTTCAATTTTGCTGTCGTAAGGAACTAGCTCGGGTCTTTAGGACCGTGTTTGCATAAACAACTGAAATTACCCTGTGCACACACAAATCCTGGTTCACAACTTGAACAGACTTGAATAGAATTTAAGCCTGTAAAAGCAAACAACTAAAATAAAAATATGTTTGAATAATCTAAATTAATAAAAACTAATAATAAAATAATTATTAAAAACTGTTCCCCGGCAACGGCCCCAAAAACTTGTTGTCCATTTTATATAATAACTATTACGCGCAAGTGCACACGGTCAATCAAGTAATATACTAGTAAGAAAAGTGTTGAACCCACAGGGAACAGTTATCAAACAACTATTTCAATTATTCAACTTCTACTAATTTATTCTACTTAAACAGTCACTCCAATTGATTTCTGAGAATTAATTAAATTAAAGTGATTAAGAATCAATTAACTGACAATTTATGAATACCAGATGATTAAAGCATATGAATACAATTTTCCCAATTAATCCACAATAATTCTCTTACCTTATTTCCACTTAATTTATTTTTCCAAATTGACAACTAGTTTTACTTCACAATTCAGTAACACCTTTCGATGATTAGCAAAAATATCTATTTTAACTATTTTACTACTTTCGTATAAAATACTTAAAATAGATTCATTAAGTTCACACCTGTATCACAGTTGCACATGTCATATAAGTACGTTCGTCTTATACACTGTTATGTCAATCTAATTAAGAATCAACAAATTCATGTGTTGTTATATTCAGTTCTAATCTAAGATATCCTTTTTCAATTCCATCAAAGATATAATATTAATTGTTGGCCAAACAATCATTTAATTACGCACAGAATAATAACAATCAATTCAGAGAGATTATCAAGTGAAAATAATAGTAATTGAATTAAAGTTTCATAAAAGGTTCCATTGTACTCCTAATAGAGATTTAGTTCATCATCAACTTAGGAACACAAAGATAATAATTAAAAGACATGATATAGAAATTAATTTAAGAGGAAGAAGGAAAAACTCTGTCGATGTTCTTCAATCTTCAAATCCAAAATCTGTCTCACGAAAGCTCCAATGTAATATCAATCTGTTCCAAAAGAATAGCCTCGAAGAATTTCCAGTCAAAAGATATCTACTACTAAGAGAATAACTAGTATTTATAGGCCTATCAAAACCCTATTACAATTAGTAGATCAAAACCCTACTTTGAATCAACTTCTGCTACTTTAAGAAAATAAATCTTGCCCAAATCCGTCAGACCAGGCCCGCCCCACGCCTGCTTCCTTTGTAAAGTGGCGCGACCCGAGCTACTAAGTCAGGGACTTCTTCAAGTCTAGCGCGCCCATCGCCCAACTTACTCTATCTATGGCGCACCCCGTGCCGGACCACCAGATTCCACTATCATGCCTGTTTAATCACCTCTTGTCCATCCAATCCTTATACCTGCAAAACCACAAAAAAAACTATCATAAATAACAAGAAAGACTCCGGGACTAACAATATTCTATGCTTAAAAGCACCAAATGAGTAGGTTGTTTACCCACTCATCAAATACAGACTCCGCCCTGTACTTCATCCATCAGTCTCTAGGCTTGCTCTTTATCGAGGCATCTTAAAAGGCCCATTCCAGCATCCCTTTTATAGAGTGCGTCTCCGCTCAGATAGAACTTCATAGCCATCTTGTAAATTCACTTTCGACCAGCTTGGCCTGCCCCAGCGGGTGTAGATCCATCTCGTAGATATTCTTTTATATCTTGATACCAAGGCTGTTTAATAGAATGTATTTCATCTGATACTTCTCCAATGTAATTCCCATATGTCGGGGCCCTTTGGCTTTGTGAATTTGATGTCGGGAATTCCCATTCCACCAGATATGTTGATCTGGGAAGCAAACATTGCCAATGCATTAGCAAAGTCATTCCTACCTCAAGTGATGTGGATGAAAGTTATCTCTTTAAACTCCATGGACATATTGACCACTTGCCGATGGTAGGGTAGCAGATGCAATTATTTGGTGTGATAAGCCCTGGTGGCTTGTCTAATGACCAACTCAGAATCCCCAAAGACTAGTAATCGTTTGATACCCATGGACTGGGCTAGTTTCAACCCCATTATATAGCATTCATACTCAGCCGTGTTGGTGTTGACAAACTGCAATGTGGTAGCCAAAGGATACTGTTCTCCTGTACAAGAGACAAGGATTGCCCCAGCTCTGGCACCTTCTATGTTTGTGGCTCCATCGAAATACATTTTCCAAGGTTAGATTGTATTCTTTGGATGGATTTGTTGAATTACCTTGATCCAATCATCCAGTAAATAAGTTTCCAAGGGTTCGAAATCCCCTGACGGTGCTTCGTCCAGTTGATATGCAATTCCCTGACCTTTGATGGACTTCTGAGTCACGTAGACAATGTCGAACTGTTGGAGGATCAACTGACATTTGGACAATCGACAATTCAACATGGATTTGCTGAATATGTACTTCAGTGGATCCATGCGGGAAATGAGGTAGGTCGTGTGTCCATGCAGATAATGTTGTAATCTCGTGGCGGCCCATGCTAATGCACAATAGGTCCTTTTAATTTGGGTGTACCTCTCCTCGTCACTGCTGAATCTTTTACTAAGGTAATAGATAGCTCTTTCCTTGCTTCTATCATCTTTCTGGCCCAACATATAGCCCATTGCGTTGGCATTGACGGATAGGTACATAAACAGGGGGAACATCATCCTTTGGGGGTACTAAGATATGTGCTTCGGTCAACTGCTTCTTGATGGAAATGAAGGCTTTTTGACAATTTTCATTCCATTTTGTGGAGAAATTCTTCCTTATCAGCTTGAAGATGGGTTCACATGTTGTCGTGAGCTGGGAAATGAACCTGCTTATGAAATTGATTCTTCCCAGGAATCCCCGTATTTCCTTTTCTGTTCGAGGCACTGGCATCTCTGTGATGGCTTTAATCTTGGCGGGATCCAGCTCAATGCCTCTGTTGCTTACCAGAAATCCCAACAACTTGCCTGACTTGACACCAAAAGCACATTTGGCTGGATTCAGCTTTAGGTTGTACTTACGCAACCTATTGAAAAGCTTTTTTAGATGGCTGATGTGGGTATCCTCCTTCCTGGATTTGACGATGATGTCATCCATGTAGACCTCTATCCCCTTGTGCATTATGTCATGAAAAATGGCCATCATGGCTCGCTGATATGTAGCACCGGCATTGATAAGGCCAAAAGACAGACGTCTATAACAGAAGGTTCCCCAAGGGGTGATGAAGGCTGTCTTCTCCCTGTCCTCTTTAGTGACCATGATTTGATGGTATCCAACAAAGCAATCCACAAAAGAATACATGGCATACTGTGTTGTATTGTATATCAAGATGTAGATGAAAGGTACTGGGAAGTTGTCCTTGAGACAAGCTTTGTTCAAATCCCGGTAATCCACGCATACCCGTACCTTCCCTCCGGGCTTAGGCACGGGAATTATGTTTGACAGCCACTCCAAGTATGTTGATACCATGATGATGCCGGCTTTGAATTGCTTGACGATCTCTTCTTTGACTTTCAGACTCTATTCGGGTTTCAATCGCCTGAGCTTTTGCTTGACTGGCTTGAATCCATCTTTGATGGGCAGTCGATGGATGACAATGTCAGTGGATAAGCCAAACATGTCTTCATGCGACCATGCAAACACATCCTGAAAACTGAGTTAAGAGTTCAATCAGGTCGGCTTTTTGGTCTTGGGTGAAATCTATGCCTATCTGGATTTCTTTAAGGTTTTCTGAGGTTTCGATATTGACCGTGGTGGTTTGATCGAGGTTTGGTTTGGGTTTGTCTTTGACCCATTCTTTGATCTCCTCGGGCACCTCATAGTCATCTATCTCCTCTTGATCAATCTCCATCAATTCGAAGTCCAGTTCTACATCAAAGTTGTAGTCACTGTGAAAATTTGGCATCTCATCAGCAGGGACAAACAAGTCCAATTCTGGAGTCCTGAAAACAAAATGCTTCCACTTTAATAAATGAGACTGTTTAAACATACAAAACATTTAGCAAAAGTATGACAAAAGTAACTGCTATAGTTGTGTAACAAAATAAGCAGTAAATGAAACCATGCTTCAGGGCTGATGGACCTTCTGCCCTTTTACCCTTTTTGAATGAGGCAAGGGACGCTGCTCCCATTGTCCAATGTCAAGTCCTAATGAATAGGGAGGATAAAGGAGTTGTGGTTGTCTGTCTCTTCTCTGATGATGACTGAGACATCCTTTCTATCAGGGCCGAGGTTCCTCTTTAAACTAATACCCCTATCCCTTTTGATGCTTGGGATTTGGATTTGGTCTTCTTCATCACTGTTTGGGATATCATCGTTCATACCCTCATAGTGCATCAGAAAATACTTGTTTCCAAATGAGTCTCGTCCTTCATGCAAGAACTTTTCATTTCCCATTTTGCTCTCCCCCTCAAGCTCTGGGGCTTTTCTCTCACTAATTGGTTTGACTGGAGAAAACAGCATGGCTGACATAGCAGCAGGAATCTTCCTCATTGGCTTCAAAAACCCTGCATCAGTGAGGTTTGGCAGCAGAATCGTGGAAGCATGAACTCTTGGATGCTTGTGTGGGTTCCGATGGTTTGACTATTGGGTTTGTAAGTAACGCATACATGCAATAAAATTACACAATTAAAGGGCGGAAGCGCGATACATAGGTTTTTAAAATTTTTATACAAACTCATACCATGATCATACTTTGTGCTCAATTATCAATAATAGAAAAGTAAGGATGAATCAGAATCATACCCTTGTAGAATCTAACTTTCACAGGTACGAGTTCTACTCCTTGCTCTCATTGATCTCCTTGAATTTCCTGTAGTGGCTCCTTCCTTTGATCAACGTTAGCCACTCAAGTGTTTGGCCTCTAGAGGTGATCCACCAAGGAAGAGGAATTACTCAGGAAGATGGGTGGTTGGCTAAACCCTTTTTCTAATCTCTATAGAAAATATGTGGTACTCTCCAACTCTTGGAATCACGTATATATTATATCTGATATAAGACTATCTTATATAGATATTAGATTAACCCTACTAATCTAATTAGAATTGGGTTTCATTTAATTAATTAATTAAACTCTTTTAAATAATTGGGCTTCCCAACATATTGGGATTAATTAATTAAACTCCTTTAATTAACTTGCCTCCTAATCTCATTAGAAATAAATGAGAGTACTTATATTAAATTAATTCCTAAACTCCTTTAGAATTAAAATAATAATATTAATAAGACTCCTCTTATTAATTTATATTTAATATTTCTATAATATTAAATAATAAATATTAAGCTATTTAATTTATCCTATCACCATAGATTAAATTAATTACACTTAATGCATTATTATGATTATGCCATTATCTTCTTAAATAATTCTTCTTCCTTTTATAGTGTCAACCCTTTAGGTTCTCCATATTAAACCGGTTGTGAATAAATCAATTAGAACAATTCTAATCTTATTTAAATAAATAAATTAAACTAATAATCTATTTACATAAATAACATTTATTCTACAATAGGGATAAGCTTCCCTAGCGATCAACGATTTTCCAAATAATATAGATTTCAACATTAATCATAAAAGAACCCTGTGAGTAAATAGTTATCGTACAATTCAATCCTTCCACCATACAATGTCCCAATTAAATATAAGACATGGATTTACTGTCAAGTCTTATTTTATTTAATTATATGTATTTCGATTAGAAAATGCACAACTCCATATAATGCAAATTAGAAACTCCTTTCTAATTTCATTCCACCTTGGCCAAGGATTCTTGGGTTGTCATTTAACGAATCACATAGGACATATCTCCTCTTTTACTAGAAGTGATAGATTCTCTATTGATCATTCATTATCTCCATATGTAACTCATTATACCCCAAGCATACCCTTTCATATACCCTAAGGGCCTTAAGGAATAAGTCAAAGTATAATTCATTACACACAAGATACTATGATGATTTCAAGTTCAAGGATTACTTGTACTACTATCACATTAAGAATTTCTATTGACAGGCGAGTAAAATTTCATTAGGTATTCCATAGCGAGTCACGTTCAGTGAACTTATTCTCCAATAAGCACCTACATACTTGCTTTAGTGTCTCCACACAAATGATCATGAGATCAATCATCCTCATCCAATGAGCAAGCAACATATGTACCAATCTATCCGGATATACTAATCCCCATTTTAGTAATCCCACGATTGGGAACTATTTTAGTTTTTAAGCTTTCTAAGAATTTAGATCTTATTAGCATAATCAACATCATGATTCTAAAAGCATTGCTTAAAACTATGGGTTATTTAGATATTATATAAAAACAGCATCATGTAGATAATTAAATGCCTTTAATAAATGAATATAATTATTAATAAATAAATAAGATCGTCTCCAAAGTATATGCTTTATCATCATACATGATTGACTTGTATGCATACTACTTTCATTGACCCCGGTGAATAGCCCAATTCGGTTTTCCCTATCTGCCTCGGGATTTGCACTGGACTCTTGATTCTTTGCTGATTTTTCCCTAACCCTTCTCCAGGGCAGAATCCCAGGGATATCATTTCCTGACCGACTATCATTACTTTGGGGGAAACTTTTGGTTTCAAAGTTGGCGCCCCAATAGGTAGGTATTGAGTATTGCTCACCTCCAAAGCTTGAAAACTAGCAGGTTCAATCCCTTCATCTAGACTGATCATCGACAAGTCTCCCTGTATGCAGACAAGGTATTCTGGTTCGACATTTATTGTGATTAGGTTGCCATTAATAATGTACTTGAGTTGCTGATGGAGAGTGGATGGAACTGCTCCGGCCATGTGGATCCACGGCCTTCCCAACAACAAGTTGTATCCGGTGGTAATGTTGAGTACCTGGAAGGATACATAGAAAGTATGGGAACCAATCTCCAATGGGAGCTCAATCTCCCTCACAGCCTCTCGGCGAAATCCATCGAAAGCCCGAATGACTACATGGCTAGTACGAATTCGGTTTGGGCTGATCTTCATCCTTTCCAAGGTGTCGTAAGGACAGATGTTCAGAGACGATCCTCCATCTATCAGCATGCCTCCGATCACATACCTTGATGATATAACTGCTATGTGTAGTGACTTGCAATGGTCCGTCCCTTCTGCGGGTATATCATTGTCAGTGAATGATATCACATTGTTATTAAAAATGTGCTCTATCACATGATGGAATTTCTTGGTATCTACCGTCTTTAGCAGATGGGCTTCCTCCAGTACTTTCACCAGAATGTTGCTATGATCCACCGAGGATAATACCAGGTCCAGGATGGATATCTGTTAAGGTGCCTCTTTCAAGCTTTGCACCACCTTGATCTCATTATGCCCCATTTTGAGGAGGAATTCTTCAATCTTCTCTTCAGCCACTTTCCCTTTAGCTTTAATAACTGAATTGATCACCCGTTGAGGCGGGTACATCGGAGTTTCCTTGGATACGTTGGCGATATTGTTTGAGGTTGAACCTTCATTCTTCCCATAGTTCCATGGGACTCTCTTCAGGCTGATAACATGATATTATGGTCTGAAGGGCAATATTAGAAGCTCGGGCGCAACCACCTTTACGGGATTCATTACTTACTTCTTGGACTCCATTCCCTTGTAGTATCAGGGGTGTGATGGCTATATCCTTCTCATAAGAAATTACAGCTACTACTCCCTGATTCCATGCCATGGGAATAAAGAGTGCTTCGTTGTCGGGATAGTTGTAATCTTGATTTGCCTTTATCAGCTCACCACTTTCAATCATATTTTGAATCAGGTGACGAAGTCCCCAACAATCCTCGGTGTCATGATCGGGAGCGTTGGAATGATACTGACAGATCCGATCAGGTTTGAACTTCCTGGATTGAGGGTTCACCGGGGGTAACAAATCTGCAACCATCCCCTCATTGATCAGCATTTGGAGGATTTCTTTCATAGGCTGATTCAGATTAGTGAAATTCCTCCGGAAGGCGAATTCCCTATCAGCTTGGAATTTCTCTTCCTTGGCCACCTTGTCGGTCCAAGGTTCATGCTCATGAAACTGATAATGATCCCTCATAGCAATGGGACTAATTTTTGGTGTAGGAGGACTCGGTTCATGCTGGTTGGTCTGATTTATCAGCTGTCTAGTTATCTGATGTTGATTCACTACCAGCTCTACCAATTGTCCAATATGCTCCTTAATGGACTTGATTTCCTGTTCCATCAGAAACTGCCTTTCTGAGAACTCCTAACTGTCTGGGCTATTGATACTTGATTGAGTTGACTCCCCAACATAACGGAGGTATTTGGATCCTTCTCCATTCCTCATGATAATCATATTGACATTTTCCTCTTTGTGTTGAGGAAGGGGATTATCTTGCACATACGGTTGCCTTGGCTTTGTCACCACAATCTCTCCGTTATCTATCAAGTCTTGGATTTTGTGTTTGAGAGCCCAACAGTCTTGTGTATCATGGCCCGGAGATCCGGAATAGTATGCACACTTCTGACTTGGGTTGAAATTCCTTCCGCCGAAACTCGCTGGCGGAAGGAGCTGGATAATCTTCTTTTGTACTGTGAGCAGTTTCAGCACATTTTCTAGTGAATCTCCCAAGGGGGTGAACGTTTTTTGATGTCTGACCTCTCCCGCTTTTTGAAAGGGAGGGTTAGAAGATTGTACAGGATCTTGAAAAGTGGGATAGTTTCTCCTTTGAATAGGCAGGCTGCTTGAACTGCCTCTTTGATTTTGTCCTTGTATTACTAAGGACACTTCTTCTTCCTTCTTCTTGTGTGCTCTCCGGGAATTACTCCCATAACTCCCAGATTGGATATGCTCGTCCACGGCTTCCAAGGCGGTAAGATCTTTTATCTTCCTTGACTGTAGCCCTATTTCAACCATCTCTTTGTGTTTGATCATCTCCGAGAATGGTTTTTCTATACCTGCTAATACGGAGCTTCTTGAATGTCAATGAAGGTCAGGATTATCTCAGTCTCTGTCATGGGCGGGGTGACTTGTGTCGCCATCCGTCTCCATCGTTGGGCAAACTCTCTAAATGACTCAGAGTTTTTCTTCTTGACTTTGGTGATTTGATATCTATCTGGAGCCATCCGAGACTGGAAACTGTATTGATTGAGGAAGGCATGTGCTAACTCTTCCCAGCTGTGAATTTTTGATTTATCTAGTCGGGTATACCAGGCTCTAGCCTCTCCGGTCAGACTTTTCTAGAACAACTGCATTCTGAGCTTTTCGTCCTCTGCATAGGATCCGAGTTCTCTAATAAATACTATCAAATGGGTATAGGGATCTCCTAATCTATCATATTTCTCAAAATCAAGGACTTAAAACTTGTCGGGATATCGAGCCCCGAGAAATATACATAAGTCTAAATAATTGACACTCCTAAATGCCCCAATTCCTTTGATGGACCGGATTGTTTCTTCCATTTGTTGGACTTTTCTTAGAATGTCATCAGCCTCTTGCTTTTTGTCAAGGTTGATGATTTCAGGAGTTTTGTTGACTGGGTTCTTCACTACTAGAAATTCGACATATAGCGACGGACTATAGCGACGGTCGACACAGAACCGTCGCTATAGGGTATCTATAGCCACGATCATGAGATGACCGTCAGTACATGCCTCTACAGATAGTCTGTTCGGAGGGTCATCGTTTGGCCATCGTTATAGAGGTTTTTTTAAATAAAACCCTCCAATTCTTTCCCCCAAAAATTATTTAAGTATCATTTTTCCCCCAAATCTTCGCCTCTTCAGTCGTCTCTCTCCTCTAACATTTTCTCTCTCGTTGCTCTTCCTCTGCCGCTCGCTCTCCTCTCTAACCCAAATAATTTCAGTATCTGCCCCTCGTTACTCGATCAGCCACTCGTCATCTTCCACTCGGATTGGGCACACTTTTTCCTTTCTATTTCTTATTGCCCTTCTAAATTGATGATTGCTGTGATTTTGATGTGATTGGGGTTGACCTTGCCGAATTTTAGGTATGATGATGTGTTATTAAACTCAAAATATACTACTACTATCTACTTTCCTCTTTGATTTCTAATTCATCTCCCTATATATTCGCATTGGCATTCGCATTCTCAGAATAATTTTTTAAGAAGAAAAATTGTGATTAACTCTCGTTTCAGATAGAATTTCAAGGTAATGAATCCTCTGTCATTTGTTTTTCGATTGCCTCTGCTGAACTAATTTTGCTTTATAATCTTTTGCCTAATTTATTGAAAACAAATTGGTGAAACCCTAGTTTCTGTTATACTAGACGGTAGAGCTTCAGTAATGTAGTTGTTTGTTGTTTTTTGTTTGTTTCTTTTGGCTTCATAATGATCGCTTCATGTTAAATTTAATTCTGCATTTTTTCAGATAAGATTACACATATTTGTAGGTGTTATCATAATAAGTACCTCTTAAGCATTCAAGTTAGGATTTTGTTTCTTACTCTTATTTTGAGAAGCTTTGGGAATCAGTTCAGTGTGATTAAAAATTCAATTTTAGCCTTACTTGTAAGAAGAGCAAATATATTCACTAATTAAATACTGTTGTTTGCTTTAGTTAGAGTTGGTGTTGGATCTATGGTATGATTTCTTTAATTGTCTCATCACTAGTTTTTGGATAATGCTAAGGGTATAACCGAAAAAAGAAAATTTGAGATTTTTAGCATTACCCTTAGTTATTAGTATGTATCCAATATACCCACAACACTTTTTGTTTAACTAAATAAAATAACTTCAATTTCCCAGCTTAAAGAACTCAAGGCTACGGACACTAATTAATCAGAGGTACATTAAGGGAAATATTATTTAATCTTACTATCATGTATAATGTGAACTTGTTTTGAACCTGTTTTACAATCTTATGGAAATTATATTTACTATTTTAAGCTTGGTAGATTACATTTATTGTCTAATATTTTCGTATTTTATTTTATTGAAGGTTTTATTATGTAGTCTTGCTTTCACAGCATTTGAGCTTCCACCTAATGGGTGTAGTCACATTATTTTCCCTATGTTCTGATATAAACATAGGGAAAATTTAATATAAAAATTATGGAGAATCAATGATCATTAACAGGTTTGAGCCGGTGGGAAGCCACTCTGTGCAAATAATGCCAAAATTAGGCTGATTCCCTGTCCATTCCTAATTAACAGGGACAAGCACTGGGTATATTAGGTTGATACGCAGTCCATTCCCAGTAAACTTTGACATTACGTTCACTATAAGATGTGCCTTTACTGCTTCTCTATTCTAGTACTCGTACTTCATTTAAGTCACCAGTATGTTTTTAGAAGAATAATTTATTGTCTAGATTTTCTCATTATTCATTTATCATTTTATATACTTGCAGCCAAATATGCAGTCCAAACCTCAAAAGGAAGGATCAGAATCTGAGCAATTTTGGGAATTGTTAGGTGGAAAATCTGAATACCCCAGCCAGAAGGTTGGAAGGGATGTTGAAAGTGATCCTCATTTATTCTCGTGCTCCTTCTCAAATAGTTAGAAGAACTATCTGTTATATGACTATATTCTACTTTTCAGATTCTAGTACTTGCAGTTATTTTAAATTGTAGTAATTTGAATTTTTTGTTTTGTCCATTTTATTGGTTATGCTGAAACTCTTGATGGTCTTCAGATTTGAAGGTGCGCCTTTCTCTTAAATCTGTTCCTTTTTATGCTATTGTAGGACTTTATATGTTACTGACCCTTATGCTCAATTAAGTTTGTTTCCACTAATGGTGCGGATAAGGCCAAGTAATTAGTTACTACTATTACTAAATATGTTATGTTTAATTTAGAGATAAAGTGTAATTCTTAATTATATTTTATTGTATTAGGTAGACTATTCTAGAGTTTTTAATTTTAGTAGATTATTATTAGGAATTTGTTTGCTTTTATAAGTCCCACTTCTTACATAGTTTTGGGTTAGATTACATATCTCTGTTGGGTTTAAATGAATTCCACTTTTAGTTAATTCCAGCCCCACAGGTGAACTATTATTTCCTTGCACCTGGTTATGAAGTTTGGGAGGGTGGGGCTATACTTAAAGATGATGAAGATGTACTTGAGATGGTTTATTTACTAGTTAATAATGAGAGTGAAGAGGTAATTATATATGCATTAGAAATGGAGGGTCCCCTAAAACGGAGCATCACTCGTCTAAGAAACACTTGTATCAATAAAGAACACAGATACAATGATACTATATTTCATAAATAAATGTTATTTATAGACACTTTTTAGAATTAAAGAAGATTTTATGAGATTAATCGATAAAAATACAGTGTAAGAAGAGGACAAGATGCCTTCCAATAGAAAATGAAAAACAGTACTAGCGGAAAATACATTATAGTTATGTATGGAACACTCCTTTTTAATCTATATGTACATATTATTATGATGATTAGCCTCTTCTGTTCTCACACACTCCTTTAACCATGTATGTCCTATCTTACTTTATTTAATATTCTTTTTTGTTCCTTTTTATGATTATATTTCTTTTAAGGCTTTTACACTAAATAAAGTCATATCTTAACATCAAAGGATAGCCAGTGACCAGCAATGCTTTAATGAGTGTCCAAAAAGTATCAAAGGCATGACATAATGAAGAATTTTAACTTTCAAATTATGAACAGGACAAAAAAAGGGAGGAAGTGTGCAAGAGTTTGGGAAGTACAAGTATCTAATATTGATACGACCTGAGCTTCCTAGTTTCTAATAACCTTTTCCAGTCTCATTTGCAAAAATAAATTTGTTTTATTCCATTATCATATGCTTGTGAATGCACTGCTTTGTGTCAGCATATTATCATTATAGTCAAATGCGCTATAATTTTCTCCCTTTGTAAAGATCACCTCTTTTCAGGGTGTACTCAGCATGGCTTAAAACATGCAAAGAACACATCGATACATTATACTTTGAATATATATTTATTTTCTCTATAATTTGTATATTAAATTTTTTGACTAGTTATAATTTGTATAAGCTTTGTAGATTACATTTATTGTATATTATTGATTCTGTTTCACCTGAGTGTTTGTTAATTTCACCTGAGTGTTTGGTTTTTTTGTTTAATCTAATTTTTGTATTTTTTGTTTTTCCCCTTCTTGCTACCATTATCTATAGAGTTGCTCTTTTTTTGTTGATGACATTGATTTCTTTTGCAGTTCTGGAGAAATCTAAGGGTCTGATGCTGCTTCTGGAGTTTCAAGAACTTAATTGCAGTTGGACTTTTAGGCTCTTCTCATGTTAGGAATTTAGTTTCATGGTGTTTGTGTTTGGATGAGATGTAAACAACAATTACTGAAAATATACGATTAGTGTGATATCTACACTTCTTTAGAGCTATTGATATATATAATTTTTTTTATGTTTTATTTTATATTGTATAATGTTTGTTCAATAAATATTTGCAGCACTATTTATTTTTTTTAAAATCTAAAAAGGCTATAGTGAGGGTCGGCGACCGTCGCTATAGCACCCATACATTGGCGCCAAAAAATCATATAGCGACGGTCCCAACCGTCGCTATTGCTATGTATTGGTCATCGGTAAAAATCTTCAAATGCGTTTTTGGGTTGCTTTTTAGCTACGGTACGACCGTCGGTATAGATATGTAAGACCGTCGCTATAGGTTTTAGCGACGACAGCTAAGGCAAGGGTCGGCGACCTTCGCTATAGCCTATAGCGACGGTCTTTTAGCCTATAGCGAGGGTCGGCGACCGTCGCTATAGGTCGCTTTTCTAGTAGTGCTTGTTTTGAGACTCATGGGTCTGAGGATCCTTCTTTCTAGTCTCTTGACTGCCACCAGGTGTAGACACTTCTGTATGACCGGGTGTTTGTTTCTCTTGAAGGCCTTTGCTTTGCTCTTTGAAGAAAATAGCTAATTCAGCTATGTAATTCTTTAGTCCTTCGAACTCTTCCCTAGAAACAGGGGTGGATTTAGTTTGAGCACTTGAAGCCATGTTTGGAGATGGGCTTAGTGCTTTCTTAGATTTGAATTTGATAACAGGACCAATTTTTTCTTACAACAAACGTAGGTGTGTTAATCTTGATGTATATATATCAACCGGATGCATGCTATGCAATGTTTTTATTTTTGAGGTTTTTTAATCTTATCATGTAAAATAAAGGTTAGTTATTTTTGATGACAGGATAGCATGACAGGATTCACAATGAAATGTATATTTACATTAAATCTTGAAATTTATATTGAATTGAAAGAGGAAGGCATGAAGAGGTTTCCTTTCAGATTTGGTTAATCAGAGGCTGACTTATCTTAGGCTACTCTCGCGGTTTTTCGGCATGAAGGTCCCCAGATCTTCGCAATCTACTAGACGGAAAATTAATCCGATCTTTCAATTAGAGCGGATCTGAATGGTACCTTTCCTGAGCCTCGCAGGATTAGTCTCCTTTGAGTCCAGTAATCAAACACCGACGGGTTCGCCTCCTGGTGGAGGAATCACACAGCATACATTCACATACATCGTGTCTCACCATATGAAATGATGTCATTTGTGCGAAGCACTAATATAAAGCAGTAAAGTATTTATTCACATCCATTCAATGTAAAACACAACATCCACACATACGCAGGTTTAAAAGAAAATTCTGAAAAGATTTGAACGCGGCCTAAGCCCTCTACTGTTCCCAGCGGAGGTGCCACTTATCGACGTCGGGAAAAAATCTTGTCTCTTTGGACAGATCTCTCTCTCTCTTCCTAAATTTTGTTTTCTACCCTTTTTGTCTTATCTGTTTTGTGAAGGGTGAATTTTTTTTAGGAAAAGGCCAACATGTATCATGTCAACGATTTCAAAGGTTTACAAAGTCGCCAGTTGGTATATTTTGAAATAGTTGTACCAACTCAACCGAGTTTTGTTTGCTTTTGCAAGTAGGCCGAATTACTGGACACTGTCGAAATTTGGCCTTGAAACAGAGATTTAAAGTTCGGGGGCTTAGTTAAGTGGGGGGAAGGTGTTAGGCACCCCTCAACTCCCGTGAAACACGGTACCGCATCCTTTCAATATTTCTCTTTTAAATTGCAATGTGTGTGTATGCTGAAAATAATTGAGCCTACGTTTGTTTGATTTAAAAGTAGTGTAATGCTTAGTTAGACCTATATACGAAGGGTTTGATTTGTTTGACAAAGTCCTTTTGTTTAGACAAGATATGAAAATGATGTTTTGAAAGGTTGGTTTTCAAACCCTTTTGCTCGCATAGGAATTGAAGCATATCGATACTTCCATTTTATTCTGTTCAGTCTTTGGCTCGATTTAGATGTTTATTGTCACAAAATGTATATACAAGTGTCGGTCTTCTTATGGGCATGACAGCCATCGAAGTTACTCTAGCACAACAAATCATATTTCACTATATTTGAGATCTTAAATCCGGATAACCATTTTAAGGTCTCTCAGCTGTACATTTTACAGAAAAACTGGCAGGATATGTTTACAAAGTGGAGTTTGTCCATTGTGGGAATTAGATTTAGATCAGTTTGATCGTCAATCTCACGATTCCTAGGCTCACATAAAATAGCCAAGAAAACCTGCACAACACATATATTCACATAGAAGAAAAATTGTACTCTAGACGTTGCAAAAATAAAGGATTTATCAGATAAATCCTTGCATGCGCGTAGCCAAAGCTTTCCGTTCCTACTAGATATGGATCTAGAGTCGCAAGGTTGCTTTCATATATTTACAAAACTAGAAAAAAACTAGATTTAAATAAATCTTAGTCATTCTAGCTTCCAGGTTCCGGTTGGACCTATTTTGAACCGTCTGAAAGTTAGAAAGGGCTAGATTTAAATAAATCTAATTCGCCAAAATTTACATTAAAACGAATTCATATCAAATGAATATTTAAAGCAAATATTTAATCACAATGAGCAAGGAAATTATATATATATATATATATATATATATTTATAAAAGCGGTAAAAAGCCACGAATTGTTAATCCAGGCTCGACTAAATGTATATATATATATATATATATATATATATATATGTATGTATAAAAGCTGTAAAGGGCCACGGATTTTTAATTCAGGCCAGACAGAAATGGAAATATATATATAGATATAAAAGCAGTAAATAGCCACGAATTTGCAATCCAGGCTCAACTGAATGTAAATATCTATATATATATATATATATATTTATAAAAGCTGTAAAGAACCACAAATTGATTCAGGCTCAACTGAAATGTAAATATATATACGTTTATAAAAGCTTTAAATGGCCACGAATTTTCAATCCAAGCCAAACTGAAATGCAAATGTTAATATATAAAGTTAGTATATATATATATATATATATATATATATATATATATATATTAAAGCGAAAAAGGCCACGAATTAGCAATCCAAGCAATACAAAGTCAGAAAAATTATATATATATATAGTTATATATATAAAGGCATTAAAAGGGCTACGAATGAGCAATCTAGGCCCAACTGAATTGAAAGTTAGTATATATATAGTCAATTATATATATATATATATATAATAAAGCTAAAAAGGCCACGAATCAGCGATCCAGACCGAACAACTTAGTATATATATATTTATATATATATAAGTGAGTAAAAGCCACGGATCGACGATCATGGCTGTGCAAACGAAAAAAAACGTATATATATACTTGTATATACTAAAAAGTAAGCTAAAAAGGCCACGAAACTGAGTTCCGGGGAAAACCAGAAGATGAAACTTTATATGCACGTTCACAGATACGTAATGAAGTAAGAAATGAGTTCTGATAGTAAAAAAACTTACAATGGACTGCTCCATGGGCGTTTTGCCACTCGGTGGGCTTCAAATAGACATTTTCACCGGTTAATTTTTGGTATGTGTAGAATATACGTATACAAACCTATTGGAAGAATAAAATCTAGGTTTGGAATACTAGAAGTAGGGCTAAGGGACGAAATGGGCGGAGTTTCAGAGAGTTTTTCTATTTTTTTCTCTTTTTTTGCGAAGGTGGGGGGTCTCATTTATAGGCCAAAATGGTAGCGGGTCTACCCGCTTCTACTGCGAGTTGAGCTGCTGCTCCTCATTGTGGGCCCCACCTGGTGGGTCTCGTCGTCTCGAAGTACGTGCACTCCGACTAGCGCGATGTCAAGTTCGAACCCTCATAACTTTTGATCCGGGCTTCCGTTTGAGGCGTGCTATACCTTTACGGAAAGACCTTTTCGAAAGATACACAATGACATGAGATTTGACCATTTTCGAATCCAAGAAGATGGGTTTATAACCAGATCTTCATTTTTCTGCGGTCCATCCGTTGAGCTGTCTTATGCAGTTTTCACTCGGAATTGATGTTATGGCTCTTTCTGACCTTGATTGCATCAATTTGGCTTATTTTTGACTTATTTGTCTTCAAGTAGGTAAAATAACCATTTTGCCCTTTCAGCGGTTGTCTCCTGTGTTTGGCAAGGCTTTCGACTGTTTTCCCAGGGTTGTCTCCGAGGTTTGATCCCAGCTGACACTTTTCTTCCTCAGGGTATCTCCGAGGTTGATTTGGTCTCCAAGCGTTGTCTCTAGGGATGATTTGATGCTTCGGGGCTATCTCTAAAGGTTGATTTGATCTCCTGGTGTAGCCGTCGGGGCTGCAGTACCTCCCGGGATTGTCGTCGGGGTTTGACTTGACATCCTGGTTCTGCCGGAGCTTTACTTGACATCCAGGTATTATGACTGGGGTTGAGTTTGATCTCCCGGGATTTTCGTCGGGGCTGCTGTACCTCCCGGGGTGGTCGTCAGGGTTTAACTTGACATCCCGATATCGTGACAGGGGTTGAGTTTGATCTCCCGAGGTTATCGTCGGGGCTGCTGTACCTCCCGGGGTTATCGTCGGGGTTTGACTTAACATCCCAGTTCTACCGGGGCTTGACTTCACACCCAGGTATTGTGATCGGGGTTGAGTTTGATCTCCTAGGGTTGTCGATGGGGTTGATGTACCTCCCGGGGTTATCACCGGGGTTTGACCTGACATCCCAGTTCTACCGGGGCTTAACTTGACATCCTGGTGTTGGTCGGAAAACCGATCACTAAACACGGGCAAGTATACGCGGTCTAACAAGTAATACAGTGATAAGAAAAGTGTCGTACCCACGAGGAACTATCACTAATATTTACCAAATACCAACTTTGTATCGCTTTAGTCTTATTCGAACAGTAAACTAATAGGAGTGCGGTTAAACTAGTTATAACTAATTATTAAAGCAAGTAAACGGATAACGAATGGTAATCGAAGGAATTACAAGCTAAGGTTACAACTTCACCCCACACAGGCATTCTGTCGAACACCTGGCGTGCTATGCTTCATCAAACTTCCTACCCTTCTCTCTTTGGTCTTAAGGGTCACGACAGTTTGTCGACCGAGAACACACAGGTGCTCATACACCTCTGTCGAGGTATGCACAAACATATCCTCTCCAGATCCACCCGATAGGGAATAGAACAGAAAAGAACATCCAAACTAAGTGATAATACTACACATGTCTATGCGAATTAACCTAATAAGGATTTAAGCAAAAGTTCTCAATTAGGTCACACGTGGCGCACAGATATATGTCTATTCTACGCACAACTTATGCAGTCGAAACCCATAATCACATGTCAATATATTTAGGTGTAAATCTACAATTCTTCTTTCGATATCATATAGATTACCAAAATCATCACTAATGTCTTAGTGAGAATCATTAAGCATGAATATATTAAACCAAACCATATGGTGCCAACCAAAGAGAGAAGACAGTCAATTTAACTAACAAAGGGTTCCATTATAACCTTAGAGCCAATACTTAGTTCATAGCTATTGAACAAAATATAAGTAGCAATAAAGACAACATTTATGGATTACAAAAATAGAGGAAATGAATGGACAAGAATAAACTCTGTCAAGGCTCTTCAGTCTCCAAGCATTTCGCTCCTTTCAAGCTCTCCAATCCGTGTAGCTCACTGCTCTTGTTGCTCCAAGGAAAACCCAAACTTTACCCTAATCTACCTAATCTATATTTACAAACATTACCCAATAACTAGAGAGAGAAAATACAAAAGAGATCTAATCTATCCTAAGCTAAGCTAACCGATTCTATCCCAGTCTTCCTCCTTTTTCTCTCCTCGCCTCCTCTCGCCGAGGCTCTCCCTCTCTGTGTCTATATATATGTTTTTCTCCTTTTTCTAGGTCAAAAGCAAGCCTTTTCTGCCTGGGCACTGGAGGTCGCGCTGCGGCGCGGGCAATCAGCTTATAAGTGGCGCTGCGGCGCCATATTAAAATCAAAAGACCGGAGGTCGCGCTGCAGCGCGAGCCCATAAAGGAACTGTGGCGCTGCAGCGCCAGGATGACATCAGCAAGGACCAGGGGCGGCGCCGCGGCACTGAGATTAAGACTAGACATTGGCGCTGCGGCGCCAGTGTATGTAAATTATCCGTTTTGTCCCCTAAAAGCTAGAGAAGTCCTGTAAAGCCTGCAAAACATCGGTTAAGCATAAAAATACTATAAACATAATAAACTAAATAAAAACTACGAAGATCAGGCAACTATTTAAGCCATAAAGTATCCGATTTGCGGGTATAAATCCCACTCATCACCTGGTATTGTGATCGGGGTTGAGTTTGATCTCCCGGGATTGTCAATGGGGCTTGATGTACCTCCCAGGGTTGTCGCCGGGGTTTGACTTGACATCCCTGTTTTATCGGGGTGAAAAGACAGTTTTGGCCTCCTACAGGGTTAGTCATAGGAATGCAAAATTCCGAGTGTCTACAATATACCCTAAGAGTATTAAGGAATAAGTCAAAGTATAATTCATTACACACAAGATACTATGATGATCTCAAGTTCAAGGATCACTTGTACTACTATCACATTAGTAATTCCTATTGACAGGCAAGTAAAACTCCATTAGGTATTCCTTAGTGAGTCACGTTCAGTGTAATTATTCTCCAATAAGCACCTACATACTTGCTTTAGTGTCTCCACACAATTGATCATGAGATCAATCATCCTCATCCAATGAGCAAGCAACATATGTGCCAATCTATCCGGATTAACTAATTCCTTTTTTAGTAATCTAACTATTGGGAACAATTTTAGTTTTAAGCTTTCTAAGAATTTAGATCTCATTAGCATGTGTTGGGTTTGTTTGTTACGTATACATGTAATCAAATTACATAATAAAGGCGGAAGCGCAATAAATTCAGTTTTAAAATTTTATACAAACCCTCACCATGATCATATTTTGTGCTCAATTATCAATCAATAGAAAGAAAAGGATAAATCAGAATCATACCCTTGTAGAAACTAGCTTCCATAAGTACGAGTTCAATTCCTTGCTCTTCGTGATCTCCTTGAATCTCCAGGATTGATTCCTTCCTTTGATCAACGTTAGCCACCCAAGTGTTTGGCCTCTAGAGGTAATCCACCAAGGAAGAGAAATTGTTCAAGAAGGAGGGTGGTTGGCTAAACCTTAGTTTTTCTATTCTCTGTAGAATAGGAGTACTTTCTAGCAATTGGAATTACGTCTTCAGATATCTAATATAAGACTCCTCTTATATAGATATTGGTCAACCTTTTTAATCTAATTAAAAATTGGGTTTCATTTAATTAATTAAACTCCTTTAATTAATTAGGCTTCCCAACACATTGGGATTAATTAATTAAACTCCTTTAATTAATTTGCCTCCTAATTTCATTATGAATAATTGAGAGTACCAATATTAAATTAATTCCTAAACTCCTTTAGAAATTAAAATAATAATAATTGTAATAATATTAATAAGACTCATCTTATGAATTTATAGTTAATATTTTCAAAATATTAAATAATAAATATTAAGCTATTTAATTTATTCTATCACCATAGATTAAATTAATTACACTTAATATATTATTACGATTATGTCTTGGCCTTCTTAAATAATTATTCTTCCTTTTATGGTGTGACCCTTTAGGTTCTCCATATAAAATCGGTTGTGAATAAATCAATTAGAATAATTCTAATCTTATTTAAATAAATAAATTAAACTAATAATCTAATTAAATAAATAATATTTATTCTACAATAGCGATAAGCCTCCCTAGCGATTAACGACTTTCCAGATAATATAGATTTTAACATTAATCATAAAAGAACATGTGAGTAAATAGTTACCGTACAATTCAATCCTTCCACCATACAATGTCTCAATTAAATATAAGACATTGAATTTCTGTCAAGTCTTATTTTATTTATATACATGTATTTCGATCAGAAAATGCACAACTTCAAATAATACAAATTAGAAACTCCTTTCTAATTGCATTCTGCCTTGGCCAAGGACTATTGGGTTGTCATTTAACGAATCACATAGGACATATCTCTTCTTTTACTAGAAGTGGTAAATTCTTTTTTGATCATTCATTATCTCCATATGTAATTTACTACACCCAAGCATACCCTTTGATATACCCTAAGGGTCTTAAGGAATAAATCAAAGTATAATTCACTACACACAAGATACTATGACGATCTCAAGTCCGAGGATCACTTATACTACTATCACATTAGGAATTCCTATTTATAGGCGAGTAAAACTCTATTAGATATTCCTTAACGAGTCACGTTCAGTGTACTTTATCTCCAATAAGCACCGACATACTTGGTTTTGTGTCTCCACATAAATGATCATGAGATCAATCATCATCATCCAATGAGCAAGCAACATATGTATCAATCTATCTGGATTCACTAATCCCCTTTTTAGTAATCCAACGATTGGAAACTATTTTAGTTTTAAGCTTTCTAAAAATTTAGATCTCATTAGCATGATTAACATCATGATTCTAAAAGTATTTCTTAAAACTATGGGTTATTTACTTATTATAAAAACAGCATCATGTAGATAATTAAATACCTTTAATAAATAAATACTTTTATTAATAAATAAACAAGATCGTTTTCAAAGTATATGCTTTATCATCATACATGATTGGCTTATATGCATACTACTTTCAATCCCCCATTTGCACTAAAGCCAATCCCTATGGTATCTCATACCCATCTTCTCTAAGTGGCGATCAAATTGCTGTTGTGTTAAAGCTTTAGTAAATGGATCTGCAATGTTGTCTTGAGAGTCTAAACGCTCCAAGGTGATGTCTCCTCTTTCAATGATCTCCCGGATCAAGTGAAATCGTCGCAACACGTGCTTGGATTTTTGATGAGACCTAGGTTCCTTAGCCTGTGCAATAGCTCCGGTGTTGTCACAGTACAAAGGGACTACTCCTCTAATGCTAGGAACCACACTAAGTTCGGTTATGAACTTCTTCATCCAAATAGCCTTCTTTAAAGCTTCACTTGCAGCTATGTACTCTGCCTCTATTACTGAATCAACAACTGTTTACTTCTTGGAACTCTTCCAACTCACTGCGCCACCGTTTAAGGTAAACACATAACCCAAAACGGATTTACTGTCATCTTGGTCCGTTTGAAAACTTGAGTCTGTGAAGTCCTCGAGTTTTAATTCAGACCCACCGTAGATAAGAAATACATCCTTAGTCCTTCATAAGTATTTTAGGATATTTTTCACTGCCTTCCAGTGCTCTTCTCTTGGATTCGACTGATATCTGCTTGTTACACTAAGTGCATGAGAGATATTCGATCTCGTACAATTCATACCGTACATGATAGATCCTATTGTTGAAGCATACGGAATCTTACTCATACGGTCTCTCTCTCCTCAGGTGTCTTTGGGGCCTATTTCTTGGAGAGATGTATTCCATGGCTCATCGGCATGAGACTACTTTTAGAATCTTCCATGCTAAACCTCTTTAGCATCGAGTCAAGGCACATTCCTTGGGATAAGCCAAGCATCCTTTTAGATCTATCTCTATAGATCTTTATCCCCAAAATATAGGATAATTCTCCCAAGTCCTTTATAGAGAAGTGTTTAGATAACCAGATTATAATCAATTATAGCATAGGAATGTCATTCCCTATCAGTAATATATCATTAACATATAATACAAGGAATTAAACAGTGCTCCCACTAACCTTCTTGTACACACATGGCTCATCCTCATTTTTGATAAAATCAAAATCTTTGATTGGCTCATCAAAATGGATGTTCCATTTACGAGAAGTTTGCTTCAATTCATAAATGGATCATTGCAGCTTACAGACTTGATTTATTCCAACCTTTGAAACAAATCCCTCTTGTTGTGTTGTATACACATTCTCCTCAAGTTTCCCAATGAGAAAGGTCGTTTTCACGTCCATCTGCCAGATCTCATAGTCATAATAAGCTGCAATCGCAAGAAAAATCTGAATGGCCTTGAGCATAGCTACTGGTGAGAAGGTTTCATCATAGTCAACTCTTTGTCTTTATTTGAAACCTTTTGCAACAAGTCGGACCTTATAGGTCTCTACCTTGTCGTCCGCTTCAATCTTTCTTTTAAAGACCCATTTACACCCAATAGGCTTTATGCCTTCAGGTGGTGAAACCAAAGTCCATACTTGGTTCTCATCCATGGAGTCCATCTCGGATTTCATTGCTTGAAGCCATTTTCCTGAGTCTTTATTACTTATAACATGTTCGTAATTCAATGGATCATCATCATTCATGATGCGTACCTCATCCTCATCCTCTATGACAAATTAATACCTATCAGGTATCTTCGGTAGCTCTTCCAGATTTACGAATAGGGTGTGTTACAGTAGGTTCATCCACTAGGTCAGGTACCTGACTTTGATCCGTAGTAATTTGTAGTTCTTGAACTTCTTCAAAATATATCTTACTCCCACTGACCCCTTCATGGATAAACTCTTTTTCCAAGAAGGCAACATTTTTCGCAACAAACACCTTTTGATCAGTTGGATGATAGAAATAATACCCTAAAGTTTCTTTAGGGTATCCCACAAATCTACACTTGTCGAATTTAGTCTATAGCTTATCATTTTCAAACTTGTTGACATAAGCTTGACAATCCCAAGTCTTAACATGCTTAAGGTTTGGTTTCCTCCCTTTCCACATCTCATATGGAGTCTTTGGGGCGGATTTTGTAGGCACCTTGTTAAGTAGGTATGCAGTCGTTTCTAGAGCATAACCTCAGAATGAAATTGGAAGATCGGTAAAACTCATCATCGAACGAACCATGTCCAATAATGTTCGATTTCTCCTTTCAGATACTCCATTTAACCGTGGTGTACCTGGTGGTGTCCATTGTGAGATTATACCATTATCTTTGAGACAATTGAGAAACTCACCGCTTAAGTATTCTCCACCTCGATCCGATCGAAGAATCTTAATACTTTTGCCAGTTTGTTTCTCTACTTCACTTCTGAACTCTTTGAAATTTTTAAATGATTCAGATTTGTATTTCATTAAATACACATATCCAAATCTTGAGTGATCATTAGTGAAAGTAATAAATTAAGAATACCCTCCCCTTGCATTCGTTGTCATAGGTCCACAAACGTCTGTGTGAACCAACGCTAACAACTCTGTAACTCTTTCTCCTTTTTCACTAAAAGGAGATTTAATCATTTTATCCATGAGACAAGATTCACAAGTTGGATATGATTCATTATCAGATAGCTCTAAGAGCTCATCCTTATGCAACTTGGATAATCTTGTTTCATTGATATGACCAAGTCTACAGTGCCACATATAGGTATAATTAACATCATCTCTTTTCCTTTTCTTAGTTTGTTCAATTTGAAATATATTTTCATGCAAGTCAAGTATATAAAGTCCATTTCGCAAATTACCAACACCATAAAAAACATTGTTATTATAAATAGAATAAATGTTGTTCTTTATTATAATGTCAAATGTGACGCCCCCAAATCCGGGTTACCTGACCCCCGAGTTTGGTGCTCACGATCCAACATTTGAATATCATCTAACTACCCATTTATTTATAAATAGAAATATACATATCTTTAACTGATATTTATAATACATTGTCCCAGGTTTTCTAACCTTAACATAACAAATATACCCTTAGATATACAAAAAGGGTTATACAAAACAACATAATAAATATGTTCATTATAACTACTCCAGCAATACACCTTTGCCTTTGTCTTTCTCTGCCCCTCTGGCTACCTCATTCCTAGCTGAAATATTGTATTTAAGCAAGGGTGAGCAACAAATTTGCTCCGCAAGTTAAATCATACAATAAAGTATAAGAATCAAGATTATAAGACTATCAATTCGATAGAATATCACCAAAGTTCAAAGGACTTTGAATTTGTTGAATAAAGCGTTAATCAATAACAAGACTTTCTCGCATTTTATGCAAAACAATAATTCGATAGTGAAAGAGTAAAACGCTTTCAAAATTTCTCAATTGAATAACAAGAATCAATTCTACGCAATAACAAAGTGGAATATTATTCAGATTTTTTTAAGCTGAGCGACCCCACAGGATCTTGAACTTCTCGAGTAACTATCAAAGGTTTTACTTTGAAGTACCCAGGTGTATCAGATAACCATAAAGATTAAATCATACCCTTCCGCAAGTATATAAAGTGATCAGCTTCATTATACCCTATATTATGCATAATACTTACACGCGTGCGAAGGCTGAATATACGACCACAAAGCCCCTTTTTATGTAAAAAGGTTGTTCTTCTCAGTCTTATAACCAGAATTCGAATCACAACAACGAAATACAATGACTTCAATATCTAATCACTTTCTCGATCTAGCCGGAATAATTGGCATTGACCTGTCAATAATAATTGAGTTCTCTTCTCGAACCTATAAAGTTTCAACAAATGTTTATCTAGCCAAAACAATTAGCTACGACATATCTCAAAATGATTCAATAATAGATAGAAATTAACTGTACTATTTGCAATCAATAATAACTTCTACGAATGTGAATAACCAACAACAGTTATTCCCTAAGCATATTCTCAAAATCAATAATTCAATTTAAATTAATAAACATGCACTAACTGCGAATAATCAACAATAATTCTCAGACGTGGTATAATCAGCAATAATTAACCACCACTATATTTGAAAAGTAATAACTCGAGATTGAGTTAAGGAAACTTGCCTGATTCGTTGACTACTGCTACGCAATTTAAGTTAACTTCTTTTGTAAGACCTATCATAATAAGATCGATCTCTTAATTAGCATCACATATCTTACTCATCGCATGTAATCACATAATCAATCATTAAAGAGTACAACTATACTACCTTAAACTTAACACTAATATATTATATAATTTATGGATTAACACTTAGTCTTTCATTTTATAAGTCCTTTACAATTAAGTAAGCCGAATACCTAATCCAACAACTTGGATTCAAATTGACATCCAATCCAGCAAGCCTGGATACAACTAACCTCAAATTCAGCAACTTGATGGACAATCCAGCAAACTAGATTGCAATTCAGCAAGCTGGATTCCCCCTTTTTAACCAAATCATCTTATTATTTTTTTTATCTTTTGTCCACACATAAATACATGTATTTCATACACAAAAATAATTTTTTAGGAATTTTTCAACTTCCTTAAGTATTTTTCAAAAATCCATTTCTAGTTAATTCCTTAAGAAAATAGCTACCTCACGCTTAACTCCAAAAATTCCCAACTCTTGGCGGGGTCTTACACATGTTAACATGAGTCTCCAGTTTAAATTTTGTGCCCATTGGAGTTATACAACTCCGGTTATAGCATTTTTTGTTGGGAAAATCCAAATATTAAAATAGTCATAACTTGCTTATTTTAAGTCGGAATGAGCTCATTTTTGGACACAAGCTACTTTATAACATATATTTTCATATCCCAAATGGCCGGAATTTATTACATAATTTGAGTGGATGAAACTGCCCTTCAAAATCCGGATAGCCTACTTTTGTTATTTTTTAGATTTTTCCTACTTTGCTAAAATCAGTCCACACGAAAATCTACAACTCCTTTTTCAGTGATTCCACTTGAAAAAATTAGAAGACTTATAGATCTAAGTCTAGAAATTTATCCACACTAAAAAATTCGAAATATATTGAGAGATATGCTTGTTTTAATTTCATGTTCCGTTTTCTCAAAAATCTGATTTCTTAACCTTTGTGATTTCTAAGAAAACTTTCTTGATCTCTCATATTAATCACACATAAAACCTCATAAACCAACATAATACATACTAGTACTCCTTAAAATCAAGGATCTACCACGACCCATCATCTATTTCATTAAAACTTCACCAAAACCCAAACAAAACATAATCAATGCTAAGAAATACAAACAAGGGTTTCTAGTTTTCATTTTCTTAATTTAGATCTAACTTTTGACACTCAAAAGTGATAGATCTAAACATAATAGACTTATAAGCATGTAGATCTAGAGTTTTAGATCTCAAGATCATAACTTCAAAAATCAAAACAAACGAAAGAAATTAAACTATATTACATAGAAATCTTTTATACCTTAGCTTGTTCTTCCTTCTTCATCCTAAGTTTTAGTTAAGGAACTTAGAACACACAACAAAAATTTTCTCTCTTTCTTCTCTCTCTATGGCTGAAGCCTTCTATCTCTCTCTTTCTTGGTTTAGCTTTTGTTTTGCTAAGTTATGAGGAAAGAGAAAATAAATGAAATGAAAGATGTGAGAGAAAGGAATTTGGTGTTAGTAAATTGGTGTAGATATATTTAGTATATCTATTACATCTCCGAATATCTCTCTCTCTCTCCTTATCATGTTTAAGTTGCTTGTAGACTTAGTAATATGTTTCTTGCAAGTTTAGTGAAATGTGTTGGTGATCTCCAAAGCTTGACACATAAGTGTGGTTGGTGAGAGTTAGTAAACTTCAATGATTACATTCCCTCCCCCTCCTTCCTTTCATGTGACCGGCCATGTGCCACTTTTGCCCAAATTTTGTTTTATTTTAATGCCTTAATTAGTATATTAAATGTCCAACATGCCCCTCTTCCACTAGCAAAAAGATTGGGCAACTCATTTAATATGTTGGGCTTGCAAATTAATTTCTTTTGGCTACTAATTAAACTACACTTGGGCCTCCATCTCTAATTAATTGAGCCACTAGTATACTTGCCCTTTTCATATAATATTGGGCTAGCTTAACAACTTAATTGATATTAAATCAATTAGCTACAAGTCCAATGCTTAATAAAATAATTGGTCTTGTTATATAATTCATTGGGACATAAAATTAACTTAGTCCCACACTTTTAATTTTTTTTATCTTACCCTAATCATTTAGTTAGAGTTTTCATTACACACCTTAGCAAGCTAATTTCTTACTCAAATATCTTTAATTTCATAACCCAATTAGACTTGCTTTACTTAGGTAATAAAATAAATTATTTAAGATGTATAAAATAAATCTCTTAGGGTTAGTATATATATTTTTAAATACTATCATTCTATTATATTATAACCCATTAGGTTATTTAATTATCATACCTAATATATGTATTAGGTTACATAACTTTATGCTTAACTCTCTTTTTATGCTAAATAAACATATACAAATTAAATAATATATATTTATTTAGTCGCAAACATAATCCACAATACATTTATCATTATTGATAAATCCTTGTTATATTTAAATATTGACATAATCATATAATCACTTCACATAATCTATATCGCTAATTCATTACTTAAAGATTATAAATTTTTTTAATTTACCATTCAAAGTTAACATTCACGCTATGTTAATTTCTTACATAACTTACATTACTCTTCCTAAAAAAAATTTATTCGAAAAAAAATTACACATATGATCATGTGAAATTCTCGGTCCTTACATCAAATCCATCCATATCTAATACGGAAATAGAAATAATATTTTTAATGATATTCGGAATAAAATAATAATTATTTAAATAAATGGACTTGCCCATAGACAGTGCTAAATAATAAGTGCCTTTAGCTAATACAGCAACCTTTGCTCCATTTCTCACTCGTAGGACAACCTCATCCTTGTTCAGCTTTCTAGTTCTGACTAGTCCCAGCACAGTATTACATATGTGAGAACTACAGCTAGTATCCAATATCCAAGTAGAATTTTGACTTTTAAAAAAATTAATTTCAATCATGAACAAACCTTGATTGGAAGTCAAAGCTTCTCCAAGCTTCTTCTCTGCCAGAAACTTCTTGCAGTTCCTCTTCCAATGATCGGCTCATTGCAATAGAAGCACATTCCTTTGCTTGTTGGATCAGGTTTCTTTTGATCCTTTATTTTTGCCCTGCCCTTAGCCTTCTTAGATTTCTTCTTTTCATAAGATACATTAGGCCTCTTCATTTTCTTGGAAGAATCATCCAGCATTAAGATAGGGTTCTTCTTGGATGGGAAGCGACCTTCTGCAGTTTTTAACATGTTACGTAATTCAGGCAAGCTGACATCCAACTTATTCATGTGAAAATTCACAACAAATTGTGTGAAGGTCTCAGGGAGTGACTGCAAGACTAAGTCTTGACTCAACTCCCCATCCATGACGAACCCAAGCTTTCCAAGGCGTTCAATCAGATTGATTACCCTTAGGACATGAGTCTCAATGGTAGTGCCCTCGGTCATCCGAGATCATATGAGCTCTTTAGATATCTCATATCTAGCAGTCCTACTTTGTTCACCATACAACTCCTTAGGGTGAAGCAACATAGTAGGAGCATCCATGTTTTCATACTGACGCTGAAGCTCGTTATTCATGAATGCGAGCATGATGCATTGAGCCACAGATGCATCATCTTGTCACTTTACAATAGTGGTAATCTCTTCCTCAGAGGCTATTTTCGAAACAGTTCCAGGGACAGGTGAATTTATGACATAAGAAATCTTTTCAGCAGTGAGAATTATTCTCAGATTCCTTAACCAATCCGTGTAATTTGGTCCGGTTAGTTTGTTAGCATCAAGTATGCTTCGCAGTGAAATTAGTGATTTCGACATTTTTAAATTTCTGCATGTGAAAAGATAATATTTTACCAAACATTCATTTAATTAATTTTACATATCAAAATAAATTAGGTCTTA
Organism: Panax stipuleanatus; assembly: GCA_020205555.1. Lineage (NCBI taxonomy): Eukaryota > Viridiplantae > Streptophyta > Magnoliopsida > Apiales > Araliaceae > Panax > Panax stipuleanatus. The sequence goes on from CM035123.1 coordinate 80,024,347, forward strand.
TTTTAGATTGGTATCTCCCACTATAGACTTCAAACTATATTACCCTCACTTATATAGTTCGGCTGTAATGGGATGGATTTAATTGAACCGTAATTTTGATGACAGAATCCTTTTAAGGGGGAACGATGTGACAAACGAGAATTTTGTAATCTATTTTGAATATTTATTAAATTAAATAAATATTTTTGATGATTTATTTATTGAGTTAAATAATTATTTGATGAAATTGTGGTAGATTAATTTAACTATATGTGTTACATTGATTAAATTAATGTGGAGAATTTTTATAGTTCAAAGTATGAATTTAATTAAGTTTATTTAATTAAATGAATTATTTAATAATCATAATATTATTCTAATTAATTTAATAATTAATTAGAGATTTAATGATTTGACATAATTAATAAATCAGAATTTTAATTATGTGATGATGTGATTTAATGTGTAATATCATCTTTTATCTAATTGATTTAAATAATGATTATTTGATTAATTAAAGTGTGATAAATAAACTATGTAATAAATACTTTAATTAAAATAATGGAAAAGAGTTAATAAAAAAGACAAACCAAACATGGCCTTAAGTTAGTGGGAGTAGTTAATCAATTATGGGGATTAACTGACACTCATTAACTATCAGTTAATTATTATACGTATATTATATCATATAAATTCATTATATCATATATTCACCAGTTAGGAAGTTCAGAAAAAAAGAGAGAAAACTTAGAGGGAATTGAAGTGAGAACTTGAGAGAATTGAAAGAAAAGTTGGACAATTAAAGTTTACATCATCAAACAGAGATTACAAGGGTATATTCTTTAACCCAAGTTTTATATTTTATATTCTTAGTTTTCCATTAACGTATATGTTAAAGTTCTCTATAATTCACATTCATAAATGATTGTTGATTATATGGTCGTATGTATGTTAATATATGTTCATAACATATTTTATATCATTTATTCATGTTTCAAAGTAATCAAAATCATGTAATTATACTTTAATCAGAATTTCATAAGTTACAGAGTATGAACATATGTTTATGGCCCTTATGTACAAAATTTCATGCTTTAATTATTTATTAAACTTGAAATTAATGGTTGATTATGATGATGCATGTTAAAACGAAGAGAACGAAATTTAAACGGATAGATTCGGTGTTATAACGAATTTGTAATGATGAATTTCATGATTTTTGTCGAAACTTTGCAAAATATCAAAAACATGAAATTTATGTGTTCTAATTTGAGTGATTATGTGATCTAAAGTGTTAAAAACATGCTAGAAATGTTGTATGATGTTTCTGTTAAGGTTATAACTCATGGGTAATATTATAATGTGTTGTTTGAGCTTAATTTGGCATTTTTTGGCCTTTTCCTTGTGTTCTTCGCGAACTGTCAAACCATTCTGCTACTCGACGCCACAACGCCGGTTTTGTGAAGAAACTGGGCACTGTAGCGTTACGCAAGCAGTGGCTGACATAGTCATCGCATGGCAGCGCCGGTTCTGAGAAGGAACCCAGTGCTGCAATGCCAGGTCAAAGACTTGACTGACGTAGGCATGGCGCGGCAGCGCCGGTTCTATGAAGGAACCCAGCGCTGAGCGCCAGGCCAAAGACTTGGCTGGCGTGGGGTCAGTGCTGCAGCGCCGGTCCCCAGTACAAACTGGGCGCTGCAGCGCCGGCCAGCAGTATGACCTAGTGAATTTTATTTAAGTGTTTAAAGTTCAGAAATGTAATTTGAAATGTTATGTAATGAAAATGATGACGTATTAAACATATATTGAGATGTTAAAACAAATTATTAACCTGTTTTACATGTTTAATTGATAAGTTAAATACGTGATTTAAACTCGTTATTCGTGAAGTCTAATAACTTGTTCAAGGACTGATGTTTGTGATTCGATCAGACTTAGAATTAATTAGTATTGTGAATGTAATAATGTAGGGTTAATTGAGGAACGAGAATTATAATTGTAGCTTGTGCACGAGGCAAGTTTTCTAACTATACTCTTTAAATTGAGCAAGTGTTCTATCCCTGATTTATTATCATTATGCAAGTTCCTTAACTCTAAGTTATTCATTGAGCAAGTCCTAAACTTATGTTTTTATATCAAACAAGTTCTTATTCTTATTTATTCAAGTCAAGATTCTATATGAGATATTATAACTCTTTTATAGTATTACTTCAGTTATACAATACTTATTCGATTGTATACCTTTGAGATTCATTATTTGATTTGAGTATTAGTTTATTATTGAACCTTGTAAGACTAGCAAACCCTTATTGATTCGACTAGTCCATAGTTGATGAGTATTCTAAATTCTAGAACCATTATTGAATTTAACCAAACCAAACTTCTTTTGGTGCGGACTCTGATGTCAAACTGAGATGAACAACCCTTTAAAAGGAATTATGTATCCGTTAGCGTTGAGATGATGTACACATTCATGGTTCTAAGGGCTGATCTCCCTAAGTACGAGTAGTAGAGTCCATATAGTCTTACGACTGTTAAAGGTTTAAAGTAGAAATACTTGACAACCTGGGTCATAGTTCTTGGTCTTATGAACCTCAGATGTACTTTTGATTCTTGTATTCATTTCTTGATTCAAAATCAGAGCTTTCTAATATTCAGAACTCTTTGATTTCTCGCATGTTATTATTATCGTTATATTGTTATACGTGTGGTCAATCGTTGCTCACTCATGCATAATAACATTGCAGCAAAGATTGAAAGGACTGACGAGCCTTCCACTAGCAAAGGTAAGGGCAAAGCTAACAAGTGATGAAGACTTATTATTTTATTTGAGGATTTATTTATTATTCAAATGATGTAACCCTTAAGAGGAGGATTTCTATTTATTTCATGGTTTGCATTTATTATGGGTAGATAGATATATGATGATTGGACAGTGAACACCAAATCCTGTGAAAATTGAAGAACTCAGATTTGGGGGTGTCATATCGACAACATCTAATTAAAGATTTGCTAGTGAGAATAAGGATCCTATTTCAAATGTATATAGTCTTGTGGATAGCACAACAAACTATATATAAATAAATAGGTAGACAACTCTAATTTGTCAATTACATCAACATGTAACTCCTTTTTATTTTGCCTCTTAGATCATAATGGTCAAGTGTGTGCACATCCGAACTAAAATGATTTAAGTTAAGTCCAACCTAGCACTTTCATATATTCAAAAAAGAAAAATATTGTCCTTGTGGATAGCACAATAAAATAATATTGTTCAATTTTCTTTATAAGCATCAAATGTGATTAAATTAACATCTTAAATACTTAATACTTGCCTTGTGGATAGCACAACAAACTCATATTAAATATTTAATACTCTATTAATTTTATCATGCTAGAAGGCGACGTTCGATATTTCAAATATCTTTGAACGCTTTATACTTAAAATAATTTCTTTGAGGAGTTTGTTATTATTAGTCTCATCTTGTTTAGCGCGCATGCACACACACACACACACACACACACACACACACACACATATATATATATATATATATATAATACTAGCATACACATATAGAATACTATATTCTACCCGGATTGATTATGGACTTTTATTCTAGTTTGGTTCACTAGAGCCGCCAAGTGAACCAAAAGGTCAAACCTAGGAGTGCAAGAATTAAATTTAAAAGTAACTATTACATTTAAACCCGGGCTACATTACAAACGGGTCTTCACGCGCTCCATGCTCCTTGGTCTCCAATTCTTCAAGATAATTCTAACTAGTCCTATTACATAAACTATTTAAATTATATAGAAACCTTGATCAGCAGTCAAGGAGAAGAACATAGGAGGGAGATAGAATTTTTCATAAAAAAAATTTAGAGAAGACGGGGTACGCAGACCCCATTTAATAAAACCCATACATTCAAGTATCCAACTAAAATAAAATCCAATCACATTGGTTAATAGTCCATAATCAACCCCATTTATTATCATACACATCAGCATATGCATCAATAAATAAACATTCATCTCATGAATAATAAAATCATTCCATATATGAATTGATATCATTTAATGGGCAAAAGTTTGCTAAATTTTGGTTTTGAAACAAAATAAACTCTTTTATTTTAATCAAAAACCAAATCCAAATTAAATTCCTTTAATTTTTAGCAATCAATAAACATATTTATTTTAACTTTTATCAATTAAATAAATCATTTACTTTAATTGATGAAAAGTAAAATTTTCAAAATTTGCAGAGTGGCGCGCCTCCGCCCAAAATGAACTGGGTCGCGGCGCGGACGCGCTGTTCGTCTGCTTCAGTTTTGCAGACAGGTGCGCCTGTGCCCAGAATGGACTGGGACATGGTGCGGCAGTGCTGCGTAGCAGAAACAGCAGACTTCGATTTTTTTTCCAGAAAATTAGATCCAATCACACATCAATTCATACATGAAATCATAAAATTAATAATTATCACAAAGTTAGGCTCTAATACCACTGTTGGGTTTTTTTTGTTACGCAAACATGTAATCAAATTACACAATAAAGGCGAAAGCGCAATAAATTAGGTTTTAAAATTTTATACAAACCCTCACCATGATCATGCTTTGTGCTCAATTATCAATCAATAGAAAGAGAAGGATAAATCAGAATCATATACCCTTGTAGAAACTAGCTTCCACATGTACGAGTTCAACTCTTTGCTCTTCGTGATATCCTTGAATCTCCGGGATGGATTCTTTCCTTTGACCAACGTTTGCCACCCAAGTGTTTGGCCTCTAGAGGTGATCCACCAAGGAAGAGGAATTGTTCAAGAAGGAGGGTGGTTGGCTAAACCCTAATTTTTCTATTCTCTGTAGAAAAGGAGTACTCTCTAACAATTGAATTTACTTCTTCAGATATCTAATATAAAACTCTTCTTCTATAGATATTAGGTTTCCCAATACATTGGGATTAATTATTTAAACTCCTTTAATTAATTTATCTCCTAATCTCAAGAGGAATAATTGAGAGTATCAATATTAAATTAATTCCTAAATTCCTTTAGAAATTAAAATAATTATAATTATAATAATATTAATAAAACTCCTCTTATTAATTTATATTTAATATTTCCAAAATATTAAATAATAAATATTAAGCTATTTAATTTATTCTATCACCGTAGATTAAATTAATTACACTCAATATATTATTACGATTATGCCATTACCTTCTTAAATAATTATTCTTCTTTTTATGGTGTGACCCTTTAGGTTCTCCATATTAAATCGGCTGTGAATAAATCAATTAGAACAATTCTAATCTTATTTAAATAAATAAATTAAACTAATAATCTATTAAAATAAATAATATTTATTCTACAATAGGAATAAGCTTCCCTAGTGATCAACGACTTTCCATATAATATAGATTTCAACATTAATCATAAAAGAACTTGTGACTAAATAGTTACCGTACAATTCAATCCTTCCACCATACAATGTCCCAATTAAATATAAGACATTAAATTACTGTCAAGTCTTATTTTATTTAATTATATATATTTCGATCAGAAAATGCACAACTCCAAATAATGCAAATTAAAAACTCCTTTCTAATTTTATTCTGCCTTGGCCAAGGACTACTGGGTTATCATTTAACGAATCACATATGACATATCTCTTCTTTTACTAGAAGTGGTAGATTCTTTATTGATCGTTCATTATGTCCATATGTAACTTATTACACCCAAGCATACCCTTTGATATACCCTAAGGGTCTTAAGAAATAAGTCAAAGTATAATTCGTTATACACAAGATACTATGATGATCTCAAGTCTGAGGATCACTTGTACTACTATCACATTAGGAATTTCTATTGTCAGGCGAGTACAACTCCATTAGGTATTCCTTAGCGAGTCACGTTCAGTGTATTTTAGTTTTAAGCTTTCTAAGAATTTAGATCTCATTAGCATGATCAACATCATGATTCTAAAAGCATTGCTTAAAACTATGGGTTATTTACATATTATAAAAATAGCATCATGTAGATAATTAAATGCCTTTAATAAATTAATATTTTTATTAATAAATAAATAAAATCGTTTCCAAAGTATATGATTTGTCATCATACACGATTGGCTTGTATGCATACTACTTTCAGCATGATCAACATCATGATTCTAAAAGCATTGCTTAAAACTATTGGTTATTTACATATTATAAAAATAACATCATGTAGATAATTAAATGCCTTTAATAAATGAATAATTTTATTAATAAATAAATAAGATCGTTTTCAAAGTATATGCTTTATCATCATACATAATTGGCTTGTATGTATACGACCTTCATCAGCAAAGCGCGCGAGAGCGGAAGACGTTTGGATGAAAGCTTCTCAACGTGCAGATCGTGCTGATGACAAGGTTTGGGCAAAAAAGGCCAGGATGAATGAGATGGACTATGCTTTCCATTTAGCTATTTATAGGGCCCTGGACCAACTCTTTTATTACCCAGCTCAGTTCGAAGACTTGTGGTGGTACATGATGGATCAGTAGAACGATGTTCCGTATCATGGAGGAAGAGCGTAGAGAAGCTGTGCGACGTCTTAGTATGCCAAGATAGGAAGAATAATAAGTTGTGTGATTAACTATTAAGTAAAAAAGATATTATTAGTTCCCAAGGGGGCACACAATAGATCTAGAAGGGGGGTTGAATAGATCCTTTTAAATTTTAAAAGCTTTTTTATTTTATTTTGTATTGCTAAGTAATTAGCAGATGACAAACATAAGAATCAGTTCATGCACAGCGAAATAAGTTAAAGATCCCATTTAAAGATATATTGATAAACATTGTTCTAATGTTAGTTTAGGTGTAAGTGGTTATAGCAGTTATAGTGCATAATGTAAATGACACCAAGGATTTTAAGTGGTTCAGAGACTAAAGCTCCTAATCCACTCTTCTACTTCAACAAGCAGAGATTCCACTAAGGAAAGGGGTAACTCTTGAATGACTAAGATTCCTTCAAGGCCAGCAGCCTTGGAACTCTAGTTCACTAAGAACTCTTCAAGTCCAGCAGACTTGGAACTGTAGACTAAGCCCAACAGACTTAGAATCTCTTGTACCCTCCAGTACTCAGCAAGCCCAGCAGACTTGACTTTGATTTAGTCACGAAGACAAGGACCCTTCAGGCCCTGGTTGTTTGTTGGTTTGTTGTTTTTGGTGCTGAGCTGCTAAGATGTCTTTAAGCTTGTTCATCTTTTGGTACTTAACAGCTTGGTGTGATCTATTGGTATTCTGCATCGAGACTGGATCACCACTGATGGACTGCTAAGATGTGCATGAAGCTCGACATCCTTGAGTACTTAGCAGTCTATCATATTTCCTTGGTGCAGCCGATCTTTGTTGTTGATGCTTAATTTCATCTAATTTTAGCATAGCACACTGTCACAATTGAGGATCTGTTGAGTCTTTGCACTTCGGTAGACTCCATCTGGTACTCAGCATCCTTTGAACACTGGTTGACTTGTGTACAGATTCTGCTCTACAACTACTTCTCTTCAGCTTAGGTTGTCCATGGTGAATCATAGAGTGGCTCTGGAGATCTGCTTTCTGGTTTGCCACTCTATCTCTTGTCTTCTTAGCCTTCTCGACAATCAGCTCAAATGCCAATGTGGTTGGCATTCTCCTTCATGTTGAGTGAAGCCTTTAGCAGTTAAAGCTCTTCATCATATCTGCTTCATTCCTATTATGATAGTCTCACTGCCACTGAGACATTTTCTGTTAAGCTCTGTAGAACTCTCGTAGAGTCAACAACTCTTCACCTTTGAAGCTTCAGCTGTTATATACTCCTCCATCAGCTTCCCGTTGGAATATAGCCGTTGGAAGCTATTTGAATTGCTTCAAGGGTTCTGAGTTATTTGGTGCAGACTGCTGACTTGACATGACAACGCTTTTTGACTTTCTTGACACAGCAGTCTACTACTTTCACCTACCACCTTTGAGATGTCACTTTCACAAGTCAGGTTGGTAGTCACCTTTACTTCTTCTTTTTTTCTAGATCCAAACCAAAGGAGTTGACTTAATACATCGATGCTCTCACTTAGCAACGTTCGATTGACAGTCTTCATATTGAGACATTGTTGAGACTCAATAATCAGACGACTGAACTCCACGATTCTGATGTAGACGTCTATGTGCTTGATCGTAGTTTGTCTATGGATGTTGCAAGATGCTTGGTTTTGACAACACTATGATTCTGAGAGTGTTCTTTGGATTGACAATGTAGAACCTCTCGCTCTTCAATTTTTACAGTGCTTCAACAATTCTGCTTGCCTTGACTCGTATCAGGAACAAATAACTTGACTGACTGCTTTGGCCCTTCTGGTTTGTAAGACTCTTCTGATTAGTTATACTTAGCTTTCTCAACATTCTGCTCTGTGATCTCCCATTCACTCTTCATGGTGAGGCTGTGCATAGACAATCATTTTCGTTTATTCTCTATAGGTTGGCCAATATCTCTGTATTTGCTACATCAGTTTCTGCTACTCTTTTGGAAAACACCACGATCGTAGTCACCACTACGATCATTGTCTTCTGTTGGTTTGACAGACACTGCAATCATTGTCTTCCTTTTGACAGTCACTTCATTCACTGTCTTCTAAAGATCGCTTGTAGAAGACTTCTCCTGAATGGCTTCACTTCTCAATCAGCCTTGTTGATAGAGTTGGTGCTTCGATCTTCTGTTTGCTTGCAAGCCATTCAGAGAGTGCTCTTTGATCTTCTTCAGGTAGATTGCTATCTGAACCTTGACTACTCTTTCTAGAGACTATGATCTTTGTATACTTCAGTAGTGCTCAGTTGTTGAGAATCATGGAGTGCTCTACGATTCTTCCTTGGCATTTGTGAGCACTTGTCTGACTATGTTTAAGCCTTTGTTCCCCAGACTGCGATCTGGCTTTGATTCTGCAGACACTGTAACTCTGAGTGTAGTCTGCGACTCTAAGAGCAGATCATATGACAGACTACGATTTCTACTTTATCAATTGCAGTCTCTTGATTGATCTGCCCGACTACGATTTCTTCCTCTATTATAATCTGCAGGCTCCATGACTTTGAGTGAGGCCTACGATTCTAGACTTGGCTCGGCAGGCGCTTGACATGCGCTCGACAGGCTGTCTCTACAATTCTGAACTTGACTTCCACGACAGACTACGACTTCGAGAAAGTCTTCCTCGACACACCACGATTCTGCCATGTCTCTCTTGGCAGACAACGACTTTCGAGAGTGACTATCTTTACAGACTATGGTTCTGCCTTTATAGACTCCGATTCTTCCTTGTCTCTCCTGGCAGACTACAAAGGCTAGTGCAGCGCTCGACGATCAGACTGACCTATCTATTATATTTTATAAGATCAACCTAAAAAGCTTGATCTTTCTATTTATAGTTCTTGTACATTATAATCTTTTGAAGGACTTCACAAAGCTGTTTGTTTATGTAGGATCAACCTAATATATTTGATCTTTTCAGTCTAAGTCCTAGTACATATGTGTATCATCTATTAAGGACTTTACAGCTTTCATCAATGCAGACATATTTGCATATTCATTCATTAAGTTCATAATCAAATATTATATAAATATGAATAACATTATCATGCATATTCCTAACAATGTCCCCCTATTTGATTATGATAAAAACATTAAGTGCATATGTATGAGATAAATGAATCTTAATATACAGTGAACTGTTGATTCAGCTACTCATCTTCTTGTTCCTCTTGATTCTGCTCCCCCTCAGATGCATGCTCCATTCCTTTGCTTTGCTGCTTCTGCTCTTTCTCTTGCTCTTCTCTTCTGTCTTCATTCTTCTCTTCGAGTACCTCCTTGAGTGACTCTTTTTCTCACACTTTTTATCATTAATCACTTCAGAGAGATGTTGGATATTAGACATAATCTGCTCCATCAGGTGAGTTATGTTGCCAACTTCAATCTTGAGTTCTTGTTGGCTGAGCTCCAGCTATAGGGAAAGAGACTGATTTAAAGTGTCTATTTTCTCAGAGAGAATAGATTCTTCACTTTTCTTCTGAGCTAGCAAAGCTTCTTCCCTCTGATCCCTTATGGACTTCAGATAGATTTGATCTCTCTGTTGAAGCTTGAGAGATATATCTGTGATTGTAGCCTGAAGGTTGTTGTGATACTCACTGTCTTCTCCTCCTGACAAGATCTTAGCTTCTTTACCAATGAGAGAGAATTTCTCAACCAATTCTTCAGAGTTTTTCAGTAACTCTTGCTCTTGAAGAATTTGGACATTTGGTTGGGTAGCCTCCTGCTGAGCAGCTGGTTGGACACCACGTTTCTCACTCTTAGAGAGGCTTTCAAAAGTGGTGAGAATCTCATAGATATTTGAATACCAGTCACTGTTGGAAGAAGAGGGGATATCAGATAGCATTGTTGGAGCAAGGTTTGACTTCTCAGGCTGAGTTAGATCACTTCCAATGGTAGAGTGCAGAGGCTCTACAATCGTGGACTTTGATGCGATCTTTCCACTTTCTAAGCTTTCTCTAAGATCGCAGGGAATGTAGATGTTGCTGGCTTGTCGATAAAACTTGAAGTGAGGCTGGTCTCTAATCAGCTTGGTTGCAAATGACTTAACCCTTGGGAAGTTTTGCGATATCAGCTCCAGGTTGGGAAAGTGTGAGTATCACCATCTGAAGTAGCTTTTATCTCCAGTAGTGGATGCCTTCAGCCATGACATCAACGGATAGAACCACCTTATCAGATGATTCTCAGAATTATATAGCATGGTTTTAAGGTCCAACTCCATATCTTAAAGATTGTTGAGCATATCTGCTGTGGACATCCTTACCACGTTGATTATTTCATTGTCATGGTCTACCCATCTACCTAGTAGCACATTTTGTGGTTCATCAAATACTTCCACCACTATTCTTATTTTAACCTTTGCAGGAGAAGGAATATGATAGTCATCTGGCTCTTGATTTTCAGAACTAGAGTCTTCTTCCCTTCCTTCATTGCCTGATCTAGAGTCAGACTAGTGCAAGCTCCCTTCAACTAACTCATTAGTATATTCCTCTCCTGATTCAGATCCATTTGCAGTCTTTTCATTCTCATCACTGTTGGAACTATCAGACATTTTCCTTTTCCTTTTTGAATCTACTTCCATGGTCTCAGGCTCATCATCATTATCATAACTGAGCTCAATGATCTTTGTAGAAGGTTCTCCTTTCTTCTTTAGGCCTGGTTGGGCAAGCAGTCTGTTGCTCTTTCTTCTCCTTGGAGGTTCAATAACAGGAGGTACAGGTTCTTCTCCTCCTTCAGATTTTGAATCCTCTAAATCAGCAGAAGTACTCCTTAGGAATTCAGTAATAGGAGATCTATGTGCTCTTCCTTTTTTCTATCCTGATCCTTCCTTATCAACAGAATGACTACTTGGGGAGTCAGCCATAGGACTTTCAGTTGCTTTTTCTTTTTCTTATTCTGCTTCCTCTCCTTAAGCAGAAAGACTTCTTTGGGGGACCTTTAGTGACTTTCTCACCACCTTAGCTCTCTTCTTTGATGGCTTCTCAGAAGTGGACTCTGGAACTTTGGAATCGTCAGAGTGAGATAGCTCATCCACTACACTGCTTGCCTTCCTCTTCTTCGTAGTGCTCTTGCTGCTGCTGCTGCTGCCATACGTCATCAACTTCTTTTTCTCCATGGGATTCTTCTTCCAGTTGTCAAACAGCTTGGGAGACAACACCTTGTGAATATTTAGGGGTTCGCCCTCATCATCCTTTATCTTATTTTTCAAGTTGTTCTTCATAATGATGCTTAAGAATCTCCCATGGAAGACCTTCGTGAGAGGTTTATCAATTGATTTCTTCTTTTCTGCCTTTTTCAGCCACTTGGACAATAAGTCGAACAGTATGGCTCCAAAGTTGATTCGCTACTTTAGTACAATGACAGACATGATTCTCAACTATTTATTGCTCACTGTGTCATGTGCAGTATCCTTGCTTAGTATACACTTCCCTACAATCACAGTAAGGAACTAAAATTCTTCAGGGAACTCCTTCTTCTTCATGTCCTTCAGACTAGGGTTCTTCTTATAGCGCATGACCCTTTTTCCTTTTTCAATGTCGACTTCTTCAAGGCTCTTCAGACCCTGGTCAGAAAACCCTAGACATTGGTTGATGTCTGTAGGTTTTATCTTCAGGTTTAGTCCTTTGACCTTTGTGGATAGAAGCCCAGAACTTGTCGTTGCATTTTAGTAGAACTCTTTCACCAGTTCTGTAAGACCCCAAATTTTATGAATAAGATTTAATTTTCTTTATATATTATTTTGAAATAGTAAGGTGTTGATTTGATAAATATGATAAGTTATGGGTGAAATGTGCAAAGTTTACAAAGTAAGCAAGTGGTTATAAAATATTCGTTAGTGCCGGGGAATATTCGTTTGGTCGAGGAATATTCTTTTTGTCGGAGAATATTCGTACGACGGCGCAGTCACTGGTGGAGCCCACAACGGAATGAATGTCGGATGTAGAAAGCGACAGAAGTAACCTTTTTATAAAAATAACAGCAAAACTGTTACCGTTAGTACTGTTGAAATACCTGATGGTTAAAATACAGTAATACGTGGTGTTGCACAGTAGCACACGGCATTGCACAGTATTTCGAATTATTGATTCTTACGTAGGAAGGCACTTACTCAATTATTGTTACAGTAATTACTGTTCAATATTTTATATTATTGATTCAATAATTGCATAATATTTTATTGGTTCAATATTTGCTACGTTGATATTTTATATCAATAAGTGCTACTTTGCTATTTTATATTATTGATTCAATAATTGTCATTGCACATTATTTTAAATTATCAAATTAATAATTTATATTATTTAAATAATATTATTAGATAGCATTATTGGCAATGTCTAAGGAAGTTCTGTCTAGGAAAGGGGTTGATTAATTGCGCGCCAGTAAGGAGAAATCCTTATTGAAAGGCCCCCTTTTTCCTGAGAACGACCTGGTTGTCAATATTATAGTTCTGTAATATTATTTGTGAATAAATAATTTTTCATATATATGATAAGGAAATAGTTATTCAATGTGGATTTAAACGGAGGAATTTTTAACATGTGACATTTGTTGAAAGTTAGTATTTTATCTTTTTCGATAAAATAATTCATTCAAATATATTGTTATAATATTACATTATAGTAGTATGATGTGATTATATAATAGTATGATTAGAATGGTAACATTATTATAGTAAATTCATGGTATAAAAGTTAATCGAGGTGGAAGAGTGCAAATTGAATTTGAACTCTTATGATGTAAACAATGATGTCATCGGAGCGATGAGGTAAGCAAGGATGTCATCGGAGCGATGAGGTAAGCAATGATGTCATAGGATCGATGATGTAAGCGATGATGTCATAAATTATGGCAAAAGACTATTTTACCCTTACTCTGTCGAGCCTATAAATAGAAGCTCATTTCTTCATTATTTCTCACCAATTCACTAAAGCTGTAGAGAGAGAAAGTATAGAGAGAATAAGAGAGAAAGAAGAAGAGTATTTTGCTATTACACTAGAGCAGTCTCTAAATTTTTAAGGTAAGGGGTATTATTTCTTTCGTATTCATGAAGAGAGTTATTTTCTTTCAATTCTCGTAAGGATTGTTATTTCATTCTTTATTATTCAGTTGGAATAACCTGTCTACGCGGACTACCGCATGCATGGTGAAATCATGTTGTTATTCCATTCTTTATTATTCTGTGGGAATAACCTGTCTACGCGGACTACCGCATGCCTGGTGAATAACCCTTCGTATTCAGTTGTTCTTAAATTGTGAAAATAATCTATCTGAGCGGACTACCGCCAGACTGGTGAAAATCCAATTGCAGTTTCGTATATTGTTTCATTTCAGATTCCTAACTCTAAACTTACTACGGTAAGTATTGCTTCTAGAATTTCTGAAATGATCAGAAATTCCTTGAGTTTTGCGCTTCATCTAATATTATTTCAGTGGAATATTGGTCTGAACTTTCTTGTGAAATTTTTATCTTTTTATGTTGAGTTACTATTCATGAGTTACTATTCACGAGATACTATTCACGGTAAAAAAAATATTTTTTTTCCTTCTAAATCATCTTTGATTTGATCCAGGTTTTGATCTTCATTCTTGAACTCTGGATAAATTCTCTAATATTTGTCCTTTATCTCACTGGATTCGTTATTCGTATTATTTTTTATCATCCTCAGTTCTAAATGGTGATATAACTGAATATCTTTGGCCTGTAGTGTAAAGATGAATAATTACGTGATGAATATCTTTGGCCTGTAGTGCAAACATGAATGATTACCTGATGAATATCTTTGGCCCGTAGTGCAAAGATGGACAGGTGTTGAGATGAACATGACCAACTGGTGATACAAATGAATATCTTTGGCCGTAGTGCAAAAGATGAATATTTAATTCGAGATATATATTGATTGATGTTACAGGGATAAAATATTAATGATGGACTTTTAAATCAAAGAAGATAGTAGACATCATTCTCTACTTAACTCTTCTAATGAATTGTTATCTGTGAATATTGATCTAAAACGTGTTTGTTCATAATATTTTATCTGAATTATTGAAGGCTAACGATAATTTATTTTTCATTATCTTAGTCATAATATTCTTTACTGGGCTAGTTGAGCTCACCCTTTTCTTCCATTGTTCTCTTCAGGAAATGAGAATATCGTGGGTACTAGTCGGGGAATGTAGTGATGGTCCGAGTTAGAGCTGTAGAAGTCCTCAGTATTTTTTTACAATAGTGTGATAATAAATGTAATGTGGACTTAGTTTGAATGTTAATATTTTTTACATGTCTGTATTGACACTCACAGTTGTGTGGTTGTATTTTGCACGACCGTTTGATATGAAAGATTGTATTTGGATTCTGTACTATATATTTGGCGACTCAGAATGGGTTGGTATTGAACCTATTTTGGGGGTGTCACTAGGTCGATATAGATACGGGTGTTCGATTCAAGGCATTCAGAAAACCCAGCCTTCTTCACGAGTTCAAGAATGTCTCTGAACTTCTTTTCTGATTTCTCGAATCTCTTAGTGCCGAGTTGATGACACGCCATTCTTCCATTTAAAGGGTTAGGAGTATTTAGGTGTTTTAATTTTAGGAGTATTGCAGGAGGTATCTGAGAGCGATTTGAGAATGGCTAAATGTTTAAGAGTTTTAGGCTTTTGGAGAGTGTTTAGGGTTTTGGTTTGAGAGAGAGAAGATGGATTAAATAAACTTGTAGCTTTTTGGTGGACTCTTGTAAGTGTAACTGTCATAGATTTGAAATTCCCTTTTGTAACTGTTCCCTCTTCTTTTCAAAGTGACAGGTGTAAGAGCCCAATAAGTGTTGATCATAACAGATCAGCTTTTAGCTTTGACTTCTCTTAAGTTGACCTTTGACTACTTCAGTTCATGGAGTAGCCTAATGACTTAGATTAGTACTCCACGATTTTCGGTATCTTCATAAAAATCTTAGTTAATTTGTCTGGTCGACGATCTCTTTGACTCCTTGACGATCGTCGTTTGTAGCCATGATTTGGCAGACAACTCTTCATTAGTCTTTAGCAGGGAGTTGTATGATTCATCAGCAGCTTGTATTCTTTTGAGGGATTACTATATGCTTCTGTAGAGGTCCTTGTGATGCATTCAATATCAGCACTTCTTCTGGGTTAAGGTTGCTCAGAAAGGGCTGGCCTCTTAGTGTAACACTTAGGGTCAGGTTTGTCTTTGAGGCGCTTATCAGAAGAAAGGCTTCTTAGACTAGGTGGTTACAATATCATTACAGTGAGCTACTCTGCTATGAAGTTCACTTACCAACTCTGGATATTCTTTGATGTTGGTATATGTATAAGCTGTGATCGTGGGGTCAGCATGCTCTTACACTACGATCAGGTGTTTGATCGTAGGTACTTCATGATTGGAGTGGATGGTTGATATGGCTACCGGTAGCACATTTTGGGACGATACTACTGGGGATGAAGATTTATTTGGTTCATCAGTCACAAAGTTTTGAGACTCTGTAACTGGATGTTGTTGTTTGGATAAGCATCTGTTTAAGGAACTTATCAGAAGTGGACTTGATATTTGTGAAGTGGTCAACAGACATGCAGGAGAGGTTGACCTATCTTCTGAGCTTATCTCATGACTTTTAGCGAGAATCACACTTTTTCATTTACTCCTTAGACTCCACCACCTCCATATCTTCAGTTGTTCTTCCATAATCTTCACCACCTCCATCTCTTCAGTTGTTCTTTCCTTGTTATTAAGTATAGCTATCTTCATTGTTTGGAAGATCTGAAGGATTTGCTTCACTGTGCTCCTTTGTCAACATTAGTGTTGCTACACATAGTAGATCACTTCTCTCCCATAGTTGATATCATCATCTTAGAGAAAGATGGACTATTCTTCTATACATACATAAGTAAGGTAGCCTTACATATCTCCTTCTGGCTGGAATCTTCATGCTTGAATAAGCTCCATTGGATCATAGAGTAATTTCTTCAGAACTGGTCACTCCACGATTGCTGACTAGACACTACGAATTGTAGTTTCTATCATTCAGACTTTAGCATCCTCTGTACTCGTGGAGCATTGATTCTATGATGCATACTTCATAACCATTGGTTGGTGATCCCTTGATATGAACTTCCTTGAGGTTCCTTTTGAGATGATATGCTTTGCATGGATAAGCATGGAAGGTGTCTTACATCTTGGCATGAATAGCCAGCTTCCTTATGATGATCAACAAAGGATTTTGGAATCCATTTAAGTTCATGTGATCTTCATTCTTGGGGACTCAGCAAATCTTTAGGAGCAAGCTTTGGCATTGGATGACCTTTAATTAGAGCAATGCTAAGATATCTTTGAACTTACAGTTTGTAGAGTCTTTGCAACTGAAGTCATGTGCTTCAGTTTTCCTTAGTGAGGTCAGATAGACCAAGTACCTGCAGGTTAAACAAATTTCTATCTTGGTACCCATGGTTACTTGGGTCCTGCTAGGTAAGTTTTCCTAAAATCCCAATTTCTCATATTCTTGGATTTACATCATATAAGCATCAACAATCATATTCGCACATATATCAAATTTAGATATGACAGTTATAATGCATGATTGTGAGTGTGTGTATGATTTAACATTTTGATATGATAATCTTCTTTTTTAGTTGTTACACCCTTTGCTTTGTCATGTTCACGGATTTTGAATGTTCACAGAGTAAAGATCAGCTCTATTACTTATTTGCATCTGGTTGGTTTGTGGAGTTGATCAGTTTCTAAGAACCTTCAAGATACATCTGTAGTGTTGATCATACTCTACGTTTTATCAAAAACACAAAACATTGGCTTGTATGAATTTACATACATACCAACCCATTAGAAAAGGTTGAGCAACTTAAACTTCTTAGTTTGTAATATACTTAAGGCATATGTTAGATTTCTTTCAAAATGTTATCTTCAACCTAAAACATGGGTGGAGAGAAAGTCTGTTAACAATTAGTTTTCAACTACAAATGTACTTTCTCTCTTTCCCTTTTTAGGAAGAACATGATCTCTTGATAGAATACTGTTATAGCACATAAGGTGATGCAATATGATGCATGTGTATATTAATGAAGAATCATACCTTGACATTGTTAGTTACTTGACAATCATTTATCCTGCTCATTTGCACAATGATATGAGGCGTTGTTGTGCAAATCTTTGCATTGTCAATGCTGTCAGCTTTTGTTGCTTCATAGGGCCTTAGCTCTATCAAGGAGATTCTTAGAGTTATGATTTGAGTAAAGTCTTGGGAACTTGAATTCTTTGACGCCCTCGAACCTTAAGGTTCAGATACATGGATTTTGCCAAATATATATTTGAGGAATTCTCCTTTCTCCTCTGGATAAGCATCTCATTTCTTGTATAGGCATCTCATCTTTCAGAACAGTGGACGTCAGGCTTTTAACTCTTGATGTTTCTTGACTTCCCATCACTGTGCTGCAGACTACTGATTGACTATGGGCAAGGATTGGCCTGATTGCAATAACATTTAAGGATATGGACCAATCTGGACAGCTTCAGGTGTATATGCACATTTACCTGTACGTATAATTTTTAACGTGTGAGCTCATCTACATTCACAAGTGACTTACTACTAAAACTAGGTTTAGAACTTTGTTTGTGCCAAGGAACAAACTCAAAGCTTTACCTTTAGGATATAGCATGAGAACCTGCTCTGATACCAATTGTTAGTTCCCAAGGGGCACACAATAGATCTAGAAGGGGGGTTGAATAGATCCTTTTAAATTTTAAAAGCTTTTTCATTTTATTTTGTATTGCTAAGTAGTTAGCAGATGACAAACATAAGAATCAGTTCAGGCACAACGGAATAAGTTAAAGATCCCCTTAAAAGATATATTGATAAACATTGTTCTAATGTTAGTTTAGGTGTAACTGGTTATAGCAGTTATAGCAGTTATAGTGCATAATTTAAATGACACAAGGGATTTTAAGTAGTTCAGAGACTAAAGCTCCTAATCCACTTTTCTACTTCAACAAGCATTGATTCCACTAAGGAAATGGGTAACTCTTGAATCACTAAGATTCCTTCAAGGCTAGCAGCCTTGGAACTCTAGTTCACTAAGAACTCTTCAAGCCCAGCAGACTTGGAATAGTAGACTAAGCCCAGCAGACTTAAAATCTCTTGTACCCTCCGGTACTCAGCAAGCCCAGCAGATTTGACTTTAATTTAGTCACGAAGATAAGGACCCCTCAGGCCCTGGTTGTTTGTTGGTTTGTTGTTGTTGGTGCTGAGCTGCTAAGATGTCTTTAAGCTTGTTCATCTTCTGGTACTTAGCAGCTTGGTGTGATCTTCTGGCATTCTGCATCGAGACTGGATCACCACTGATGGACTGCTAAGATGTGCATGAAGCTTGACATCCTTGAGTACTTAGCAGTCTATCACATTTCCTTGGTGCAGCTGATCTTTGTTGTTGATGCTTGACTTCATCTGATTTCAACATAGCATACTGTCACCATTGAGGATCTGCTGAGTCATTGCACTTCAGGTAGACTCCATCTAGTACTCAGCATCCTTTGAACACTGGTTGACTTGTGTGCAGATTCTGCTGTGCAACTGCTTCTCTTCAGCTCAGGTTGTCCATGGTGAATCATAGAGTGGTATTTGAGATCTGCTTTCTGGTCTGCCACTCTATCTCTTATCTTCTTGGCCTTCTCGGCTCTCAGCTCAAATGTCAATGTGGTTGGCATTCTCCTTCGTGTTGAGTGAAGCCTTTAGCAATTAAAGCTCTTCATCATATCTGCTTCACTCCTACTATGATAGTCTCACTGCCACTGAGACATTTTCTGTTAAGCTCTGTAGAACTCTCGTAGAGTCAACAACTCTTCACCTTTGAAGCTTCAACTGTTATATACTCCTCCATCAGCTTCCCGTTGGAATATAGCCGTTGGAAGCTATTTGAATTGCTTCAAGGGTTCTGACTTATTTGGTGCAGACTGCTGACTTGACGCGATAGCACCTTTTTGACTTTCCATACACAGCAGTCTGCTACTTTCACCTACCTCCTCTGAGATGTCACTTTCACAAGTCAGGTTGGTAGTCACCTTTACTTCTCTTTTTTTCACGATCCAAACCAAAGGAGTTGACTTACTGCATCGATGCTCTCACTCAGCAACGTTCGATTGATAGTCTTCATATTGAGACATTATGAAGACTCATTAATTAAACAACCGAACTCCACGATTCTGGTGCAGACATTTATGTGCTTGATCGTAGTTTATCTATGGATGTTGCAAGATGACTGGCTTTGATAACACTATAATTCTGAGAGTCTTCTTTGGATTGACAATGTAGAACCTCTCGCTCTTCAATATTATAGTGCTTCAACGATTCTACTTGCCTTGACTCGCATCAGGAACAGATAACTTAACTGACTGCTTTGGCCCTTCTGGTTTGCAAGACTCTTCTGATTAGTCATGCTTAGCTCTCTCAATATTCTGCTTTGTGATCTCCCATTCACTCTTCATGTTGAGGCTGAGCATAGACAATCCTTTTCATCTGTTCTCTTTAGGTTGGCCAATATCTCTGTATATGCTATATCAGTTTCTGCTGCTCGTTTGGCAAACACCACGATCGTAGTCACCACTACGATCGTTGTCTTCTGTTGGTTTGACAGACACTGCAATCGTTGTTTTCCTTTTGACAGTCACTTCATTTATTGTCTTCTAAAGATCGCTTGTAGAAGACTTCTTCTGAATGGCTTCACTTCTCAATCAGCCTTGCTGATAGAGTTGGTGATTTGATCTTCTGTTTACATGCAGGCCATTCAGAGAGTGCTCTTTGATCTTCTTCAGGTAGACTGCTGTTTGAACCTTGAATACTCTTTCCAAAGACTACGATCTTTGTATACTTTAGTAATGCTCATTTGTTGAGAATCGTGGAGTGCTCTACAATTCTTCCTTGGCATTTGTGAGCACTTGTCTGACTACGTTTAAGCCTTTGTTCCGCAGACTGCGATCTGGCTTTAATTCTGCAGACACTGTAACTCTGAGTGTAGTCTAATTTTGAGTCGCCAACCCATTTTGAGTTTCCAAATACACTCAACAAAATTCAAATATAATATTTCATATCACACGGTCGTGCAAAATATAACCATACAAATATAATATTTTTTGTATCGTAGTGCAAAGATGGATATTTGATTCGTGATGTATATTGATTGATACAAATATAATACAAATAGTGATGTATATTGATTGATACAAATATGATACAAATCAATACAGACATGTAGAAAATATTAACATTCAAACTAAGTCCTAATAACATTTATTATCACACTATTTTAAATAAAACAAATAGTGAGGACTTCTACAGCTCTAACTCGGACCATCACTCCATTCACCGACTAGTACCCGCGATATTTTAATTTCCTGAAGAGAACAATGGAAGAAAAGGGTGAGCTCAACTAGCCCAGTAAAGAATATTATGACTAAGATAATGAAAAATAAATTATCGTTAGCCTTCAATAAATCAGATAAAATATTATGGACAACAAGTTTTAGATCAATATTCGCAGCGAAAATAACAATTCATTAGAAGAGTTAGTAGAGAGTGATGTCTACTATCTTCTATGATTCAAAAGTCCATCATCAATATTTTATCCTTGTAAGATCAATCAATATACATCTCGAATCAAATATCCATATTTGCACTACGGGCCAAAGATATTCATTTGTATCATCAGTTGGTCATGTTCATCTCAACACCTGTCCATCTTTGCACTACCGGCCAAAGATATTCATCAGGTAATCATTCATCTTTGCACTACAGGCCAAAGATATTCATCATGTAATTATTATCTTTGCACTACAGGCCAAAGATATTCAGTTATATCACCATTTAGAACTGAGGATGATGAAAAATAATACGAATAACGGATCCAGTGAGATAAAGGACAAATATTAGGGAATTTATCTAGAGTTCAAAAATGAAGATCAAAACCTGGATCCAATCAAAGATGATTTGGAAGAAAAAAATATTTTTTTTACCTTGAATAGTATCCCGTGAATAGTAACTCATGAATAGTAACTCGTGAATAGTAACTCGACATGAAAAGATAAAAATTTCACAAGAAAGTTCAGACCAATATTCTAGTGAAATAATATTAGATGAAGCGCAAAACTCAAGTAATATCTGATCATTTCAGGAATTATAGAAGCAATACTTACCGTAGTAAGTTTAGAGTTAGGAATCTGAAATGAAACAATATACAAAACTGCAATTGGATTTTCACCTGTCTGGCGGTAGTCCGCACAGACAGATTATTTCCACAATTTAATAACAACTGAATACGAAGGGTTATTCACCAGGCATGCGGTAGTCCGCGTAGACAGGTTATTCCCACAGAATAATAAAGAATAGAATAACAACAGGATTTCACCATGCATGCGGTAGTCCGCGTAGACAGGTTATTCCAACAGAATAATAAGAATGGAATAACATCCCTTACGAGTATTGAAAGAGAATAACTCTCTTCATGAATACGAAAGAAATAATACCCCTTACCTTAAAATTTGGAGACTGCACTAGCGTAATAGCAGAATACTCTTCTTCTTTCTCTCTTATTCTCTCTATACTTTCTCTCTCTACAGCTTTAGTGAATTGGTGAGAAATAATGAAAAAATAAGCTTTTATTTATAGGCTCGGCAGAGTAAGGGTAAAATAGTCTTTTCACCATAATTTATGACATCATCGATCTATGACATCATTGCTTATCTCATCGCTCTGATGGCATCATTGTTTGCATCATAAGAGTTCAAATTCAATTTGCACTCTTCTACCTCGTTTAACTTTTATACCATGAATTTACTATAATAATGTTACCATTCTAATCATACTATTATATAATCACATCATACTACTATAATGTAATATTATAACAATATATTTGAATGAATTATTTTATCGAAAAAGATAAAATATCAACTTTCAAAAAATGTCACATGTTAAAAATTCCTCCGTTTAAATTTACATTGAATAAATATTTCCTTATCATATATATCAAAAATTAATTATTCACAAATAATATTACAGAACTACAATATTGACAACCAGGTCGTTCTCAGGAAAGAGGGGGCCTTCCGATAAGGATTTCCCTTTACTGGCGCGCAATTAATCAACCCCTTTCCTAGACAGAACTTCCTTAGACATTGCCAACAATGCTATCTAATAATATTATTCAAATAATATGAATTATTGATTTGATAATTTGAAATAATGTGCAATGACAATTATTGAATCAATAATATAAAATAGCAAAGTAGCACTTATTGATATAAAATATCAACGTAGCAAAATTGAACCAATAAAATATTATGCAATTATTGAATCAATAATATAAAATATTGAACAGTAATTACTGTAACAATAATTGAGTAAGTGCCTTCCTATGTAAGAATCAATAATTCGAAATACTGTGCAATACCGTGTGCTACCGTGCAATACCGCGTATTACTTTATTTTAACCACCGGGTATTTTAACAGTACTAACGGTAACAGTTTTGCCGTTATTTTTATAAAAAAGTTACTTCTGTCGCTTTCTATATCCGACATTCATTCTGTTATGGGGTCCACCAATGATTGCGACGTCGTACGAATATTCTCCGACAAAAAGAATATTCCTCGACCAAACGAATATTTCCCGACACAACGAATATTTTATAACCACCTGCTTACTTTGTAAACTTTGCACATTTCACCCATAACTTATCACATTTATCAAATCAACACCTTACTATTTCAAAATAATATATAAAGAAAATTAAATCTTATTCATAAAATTTGGGGTCTTACAACCTCCCCTACTTATGAAATTTCGTCCTCAAAATTGACGTACGTACCTGGTATGTAAAAAATGTGAGGATACTTCGTTTTCATTTCCAATTCTAACTTCCAGGTCATTTCCTCGATATCATGGTTCCTCCATAAAACTTTAACTTGAGGTATAACCTTTGAGCGTAGGACATGTTTCTTCCTATCCAAGATCTTAACATGTACCTCCTCGTATGTTAAATCTTCGGCTATCTCGTCTGGTTCTAACTCAATAATGTGGTTTAGATCTTTCACATATTTACGAAGCACAGATATGTGAAAAATGTTATGAACACGAGACATGCTTGGAGGTAAGGCGAGTCTATAGGCCATATTTCCTACTCGG
The DNA here is from genome assembly GCA_020205555.1 of Panax stipuleanatus. Classification (NCBI taxonomy): domain Eukaryota; kingdom Viridiplantae; phylum Streptophyta; class Magnoliopsida; order Apiales; family Araliaceae; genus Panax; species Panax stipuleanatus. Next base: position 80,048,111 of record CM035123.1, read on the forward strand.
TCAAGGATTTCAAATGGACCAATGAATTGTGGGTTGAGCTTTCCTCTTTTTTCGAATCTCGTAACTCCTTTCCATGGAGAAACACGTAATAATACATGATCTCCGACATTAAACTCCACGTCTCTTCGATGAAGATCAGCATAACTCTTTTGTCGATCTTGTGCAGTTTGTATACGTTGCCGGATCATTTGAATCTTTTTCGTAGTCATACGTACTAACTCCGGTCCCAACAATGTTGCTTCACCCACCTCGTCCCAGCATACTGGAGAACGATATTTTCGTCCATACAACGCCTCGAATGGAGCCATGCCTATACTTGCCTGATAACTGTTGTTGTAGGAGAATTCCACCAATGGATAGGTACTTATCCCAATTCCCTTTGAAGTCTAGAACACAGAGTCTCAATAGATCTTCAAGAGTTTGGATAGTCCTTTCCGATTGCCTGTCCGTTTGTGGATGATATACCGAACTGAATCGTAAATTCGTACCCATAGCTTTCTGCAAGCAGACCCAAAATTGTGAAGTGAATCTTGGGTCACGATCCGAAACTATGGATACTGGCATGCCATGCAATCTCACAATCTCATTCACGTACATACGAGCAAGACGTTCAAGGGAATAAGTCTCTCGTATCGGCAAGAAATGAGCAGACTTGGTTAATCTATCAACAATAACCCAAATCGTATCTATGCCTTGAGAAACCTTGGGAAGACCCGTAACAAAATCCATGGTAATGTGTTCCCACTTCCACTTTGGAATCTCAAGTGGTTACAATAGACCCTTTGGCACTTGATGCTCCGCCTTGACATGTTGACACGTTAAACACCTCGAGATAAAATCCGCAATCTCTCTCTTCATATTGCTCCACCAAAATGTATATCGAAGATCACGATACATTTTGGTACTTCCAGGATGGATTGCAAATCGTGTGTTGTGTGCCTCCATCATGATTCTATACTTCAAATATGAATCGTCAGGAACACAAAGTCTGGAGTTGACTCGAAGTATTCCTTCTTCATCAATCCTTGCTTCTGGAATAGCACCTTCTTGCACCTTCTTCCTCATATTCATCAGCTCCGTGTCTGTAGTTTGAGCAGCTTTAACTTTATCAATCAAAGCTAGTTCTATGCGTATACTTGACATCATCGCATGGGTCCCCTAGAGTCTTAAACTCTATCTCCATCCTTTGTAAATCACACAAAATAGGCCTTGAAAGCATCGCATTCGTTCCCGCATACGATCTTCTACTCAACGCGTCAGCTACTTCGTTCGCTTTTCCAGGATGGTATGATCGCAATCTTTCAACAGCTCAAGCCAACGTCGTTGCCGCATGTTGAGTTCCTTCTGGGTGAAGAAATACTTGAGGCTCTTATGATCCGTATAGATCTCCACTTTCTCCCCATATAAGTAGTGTCTCCAGATCTTCAACGCGAAAATGACTGCTGCCAACTCTAGATCATGAGTAGGATAATTTCTCTAATATTCCTTGAGTTGTCGCGAGGCATAGGCTATGACTTTCTCATGTTGCATGAGAACACATCCTAACCCTTTGCCCGAAGCATCGCTGTAAATGACAAATCCATCCGAACCAGATGGTATCGTCAGAACAGGTGCCGAAATGAGTCTCCTCTTGAGCTCTTGAAAGCCCTTCTCGCATTCATCATTCCATATGAATTTTGTATCTTTTCGAGTCAGCTGAGTTAATGGAGTAGCGATTCTGGAAAATCCTTCCACGAATCTCCGATAATAACCAGCTAAGCCCAGAAAGCTACGTACTTCGGTCACCGACTTCGGTTGCTCCCAACTTTGTATTGCTTCAACCTTCGTCGGGTCAACAGATACGCCACGTTTTGATACCACGTGCCCAAGGAATGCTACCTCCTCAAGCCAGAACCCGCATTTCTTCAGCTTGGCATATAACTTGTTTTCACGAAGCCTTTGAAGTACCAGCTTCAAGTGGTGCTCATGATCTTCACGGCTTTTGGAATAGATGAAAATGTCATCAATAAAGACAACTACGAACTGATCCAAATATTCCTTGAATACACGGTTCATCATATCCATAAAAGTAGCAGGAGCATTAGTCAATCCAAAAGACATGACTAAGAATTCATAATGCCCGTATCTATTTCTGAAAGCAGTCTTCGGAATATCCTCAGTTTTAATCTTCAGATGATGATATCCAGAACGAAGATCGATCTTTGAAAAGAATTGTGCACCTTGCAATTGGTCGAACAGGTCATCAATACGAGGTAACAGATACCTATTCTTGATGGTGACATGGTTCAACTCCCGATAGTCAATACAAAGTCGCATACTCCGGTCTTTCTTCTTTACGAATAAAATAGGAGCACCCCAAGGAGATGTACTAGGACGTATAAAACCGATGTCTAACAACTCCTATAGTTGGACCTTTAACTCCTGAAGTTCTATAGGAGCCATTCGATATGGGGTTTTAAAAATGGGTTTTGTACCGGGTTCAAGGTCAATAAAGAATTCAACTTCACGTTCCGGGGGTAGACCGGGAAGTTCTTCGGAAAATACATCAGGAAACTCATTAACAATAGAAATATCATTCAAACCTGACGTATTCTGGTTTAGATCAGTGACATGGGCTAAGAAAGCTTGACATCCGTTTTTTAATAAACGAATAGCTTTATGACTTGAAATAACATTGATTTATTTTAGTGGTTTGGTAGTTTGAATTCGCACAATAGGTTGGCTAGGAATATGAAAACTAACAACCTTACGAAAACAATCAATTTTGGCATGATAAGTGATCAACTAGTCAATTCTTAAAATTACATCAAATGCAAGTATTTTCAAAGATATAAGATCAACAGGTAGGGTGAGGGTACCAATTTGAATCGAGCAAGATTTGTAAACTGTAGATGTAACGAAGGTTTCTCCCAATGGAGTTTCAACAAATAAGTCAAAGTCTAATTTCTCAGGTGTCAAGTTCAAACGTTGAACACAAGCAGGTGAAATAAAAGAATGGGTAGCACCAGTATCTAATAAAGTGTAAACTTCGCAAGAGTTTATTATCAGCTTACCTGTAATAACCTCGTTCGGGTTCCTTGCTTGTTGGGCAGTCACGACAAAAGCTCTTCCAAGAACCACTGACTTTGACTTGTCAGGGATAGCCTTTGGAGTCACCATCCCTGCTGGACTTGGTTTCGCTACAGGACATACTCGAGCTATGTGCCCTTCCTTTCCACAGTTATAACACACCTTGGATTGTTATGTGCAGTTGGGGCTGATGTGTCCCTCTTGCCCGCATTTATAGCATACAATCGGCAGTCGTTCTCCTCCCCTAGAAACAGTTGATGTTGGTGCTGCTGTCGATGCTTTCACGTTCTCATTGTTGTACCTTCTCTTTTTGATATCTCCCCCCGACACACTTCTTCTATTATCATGGCCACGATTACCACCGGAGTGGTTACCGCTTCTGGCATGATACTTTTCTCCCTGCTGGTTGTCATTATTCCGATGACTGCTGCCACCGGTACGACCTTGGTTGTTGTCCCTTGGTTGAACATAATCATTATCTAGTTCTAATAACTGGGCCCTGTTCATTACATCCGAATATAGAAAAAATTTGTGAAAAATGAGGTATTGACGAATCTCGGGTTTCAAACCTCTCAAAAACATCTGCGTCATACGTTCCTCATTCTCCACCAAATGAGGTGCAAACCGGGATAACTCCGCGAATTTAGCCTCGTACTGGGACACAGTCATGTTGTTCTGTTCCAGTCTGATAAACTCTACCTCTTTCATGTGACGAATACTTTCTGGAAAGTACTTGTTATTGAACAGTTTCTGGAATGCCCCCCAAGTCATCTTGAGTGCGGCAGGCTGGGTACGCTTCACAGATCCCCACGAGTAATCTGCCTCTCCACAGAACATAAAGGTGGCAAATGGAACCTTCTGTTCCTCCGTGCATCCTAAGACATCAAATATCTTGGTAATTTGCTTAATCCAATTTTCTGCCTTGATTGGATCTGGCTTTCCCTGAAACTCTGGTGGTCCCAACTCTTTAAATTGCTTGGCAGTGACAAGCCGCGAGTTGTTATTTCCACCAGTATTATGAACACGAGTCTCCCTCGTCTGGTTTTGCATGAACTGCAAAAAGCTTCTAAACATCCCGTCATTTAGCATTTCTTCGGTAGAGTTGTTTACAGGAGGAATATAGCCTTCCTGTTGCACATTCTCCACGTTGGTGATTAAAGGTGTCTCAACGGTCTCATTCACTCCATTGTTTAAACTTTCAGCAACCATTCTCAATTACTGCCACAAAATAAGGGTTAATCAAACAAATTAACATATCACATATTAACCCTATATTCCAACCGACCAATTAAATAACAATTAAGCTTAGGTAGGACACACTAGCGAAGGTTTTATTCGTCTCTCCCCTCCTAGTTCTATTCCCAGATCTCTGCCAGAGATCATATCCCTAAGCTCTGATACCAACTATGACGCCCCCAAAATAGGTTCAATACTCAACCCATTTTGAGTCGCCAAATACACTCAACAAAATTCAAATACAATCTTTCATATCACACGGTCGTGCAAAATACGACCACACAACTGTGAGTGTCAATACAGACATGTAGAAAATATTAACATTCAAACTAAGTCCTCATTACATTTATTATGACACTATTTTAAATAAAACAAATAGTGAGGACTTTTACAGCTCTAATTCGGACCATCACTCCATTCCCCGACTAGTACCCGCGATATTCTAATTTCCTGAAGAGAACAATGGAAGAAAAGAGTGATCTCAACTAGCCCAGTAAAGAATATTATGACTAAGATAATGAAAAATAAATTATCGTTAGCATTCAATAAATTAGATAAAATATTATGGACAACAAATTTTAGATCAATATTCGCAGCAGAAATAACAATTTATTAGAAGAGTTAAGTAGAGAATGATGTCTACTATCTTCTTTGATTTAAAAGTCCATCATCAATATTTTATCCCTGTAACATCAATCAATATACATCACGAATCAAATATCCATCTTTGCACTACGATACAAAAAATATTCATTTGTATCATCAGTTGGTCATGTTCATCTCAATACCTGTCCATCTTTGCACTACGGGCCAAAGATATTCATCAGGTAATCATTCATCTTTGCACTACAGGCCAAAGATATTCATCACGTAATTATTCATCTTTGCACTACAGGCCAAAGATATTCAGTTATATCACCATTTAGAACTGAGGATGATAAAAAATAATACGAATAACGGATCCAGTGAGATAAAGGACAAATATTAGAGAATTTATCCAGAGTTCAAGAATGAAGATCAAAACCTGGATTCAATCAAAGATGATTTGAAAGAAAAAAAATATTTTTTTTGCCGTTAATAGTTTTCTGTGAATAGTAACTCGTGAATAGTAACTCGACATGAAAAGATAAAAATTTTACAAAAAAGTTCAGACCAATATTCTAGTGAAATAATATTAGATGAAGCGCAAAACTCAAGTAATATCTGATTATTTCAGTAATTATAGAAGCAATACTTACCGTAGTAAGTTTAGAGTTAGGAATCTGAAATGAAACAATATACAAAAGTGCAATTAGATTTTCACCCGTCTGGCGGTAGTTCGCTCAGACAGATTATTTTCACAATTTAATAACAACTGAATACAAAGGGTTATTCACCAAGCATGCGGTAGTCTGCGTAGACAGGTTATTCCCACAGAATAATAAAGAATAAAATAACAACAGGATTTCACCATGCATGCGGTAGTCCGCGTAGACAGGTTATTCCAACAGAATAATAAAGAATGGAATAACAACCCTTACGAGTATTGAAAGAAAATAACTCTCTTCATGAATACGAAAGAAATAATACCCCTTACCTTAAAATTTGGAGACTGCACTAGCGTAATAACAGAATACTCTTCTTCTTTCTCTCTTATTCTCTCTATACTTTCTCTCTCTATAGCTGTAGTGAATTGGTGAGAAATAATGAAGAAATGAGCTTCTATTTATAGGCTCGGCAGAGTAAGGGTAAAATGGTCTTTTTGCCATAATTTATGACATCATCGCTTACATCATCGATCTATGACATCATTGTTTACCTCATCGCTTCGATGACATCATTGCTTACCTCATCGCTCCGATGACATCATTGTTTACATCATAAGAGTTCAAATTTAATTTGCACTCTTCCACCTCGATTAACTTTTATACCATGAATTTACTATAATAATGTTACCATTCTAATCATACTATTATATAATCACATCATACTACTATAATGTAATATTATAACAATATATTTGAATGAATTATTTTATCGAAAAAGATAAAATACTAACTTTCAACAAATGTCACATGTTAAAAATTTCTCCGTTTAAATCCACATTGAATAAATATTTCCTTATCATATATATCAAAAATTAATTATTCACAAATAATATTACAGAACTACAATATTGGTAACCAGGTCGTTCCCAGGAAAGAGGGGGCCTTCCGATAAGGATTTTTCCTTACTGGCGCGCAATTAATCAACCCCTTTCCTAGACAGAACTTCCTTAGACATTGCCAACAATGCTGTCTAATAATATTATTCAAATAATATGAATTATTGATTTGATAATTTAAAATAATGTGCAATGACAATTATTGAATCAATAATATAAAATAGCAAAGTAGCACTTATTGATATAAAATATCAACGTAGCAAAATTGAACCAATAAAATATTATGCAATTGTTGAATCAATAATATAAAATATTGAACAGTAATTAGTGTAACAATAATTGAGTAAGTGCCTTCCTACGTAAGAATCAATAATTCAAAATACTGTGCAATACCGTGTGCTACCATGCAACACCGCGTATTACTGTATTTTAACCACCGGGTATTTCAACAGTACTAACGGTAACAGTTTTGTCGTTATTTTTATAAAAAGATTACTTCTGTCGCTTTTTATATCCGACATTCATTCCGTTGTGGGGTCCACCAATGACTGCGCCGTCGTACGAATATTCTCCGAGAAAAAAAATATTTCTCGACCAAACGAATATTCTCCGACACAACGAATATTTTATAACCAGTTGCTTACTTTGTAAACTTTGCACATCTCACCCATAGCTTATCACATTTATCAAATCAACACCTTACTATTTCAAAATAATATATAAACAAAATTAAATCTTATTCATAAAATTTGGAGTCTTACAATATTATTATAACATTAAAACCCATGTGTGCACCCAATTAATTTTCAAAACCTAAGTATACATATATGTTTATTTAACTTAAGTGTATAATATATGTATATGGATATAACCTAAGTGTAATGTTATTTATTCTTGCAATGCTGAGTATTTAACTTGTCCCTAATTAAGTGTCCATTTCTCCTACACGTGAATGGCTTTTGGCCTAAGGCTAGCTACCCCATTCATCTCTCAATTTCCTCAATATAGCTAGCAAATGATGGCCATGATGAAGAAGGGTGTGGGTGATGGGAGTGGTTGGCAACTATTACACCTAATCTTGATTACCCAAAGTGTTCTTCTTCCATCTCTTAGTTTGATTCATGATGCAATAGCTTGGCATGGTCCTTCATTTCTCTATAAATTAAACCCTCCTCTCCTCATTTGATTTTGTTAAGTTAATTACTAAATTGCTATAAAAAGAGTGGGAGCATAATCTGATAATTGAGAGGAAGCTCTGCCCAATTCAAAGCTCAAGAAGGTATAATGCTTTAATTATACTTCGAAGTTTAGCAATTGTCAATTCATAGGATAGTTCATGAATTCTTGTGAATTGAATATATTAGATGATGTTAGTATGTTAGTAGAGTCCATACACCTGTTATATGTGTAATGTGCCTGTTTACAAGATTGTTACATGAAGAAATTTGAGTTGGCTTGAAGCTCTGCTCTAACAGAAAACTGTATGGGATGGAACCGGAGTGGCGCAGCCGCGCCACTCCCTAGTACAAACAGGGCGTGGCTGCGCCCTTGTGTAGAAACAAATGATGAGTTTTTGTGCCTTCTGAAATAATGAGCATGCTACTTTAACTCAAATATACCTATTTTGATCCATGACATACTGACAAAGGAGGCCTTGCATATTATCACATTCCATAGCTTGATTTTGATGACTTTCTAAATAAAACTTAAGTTTTCAAAAATAAACTTGACGAACTAAGAATACCTTGAGTTCTAAATATTACAAACATGTGTATGTAGTCAAGTATGTGCGTACATAAGCATAATAAAGAACGTGTGGACTTACCTTGTATGCTTAAATGATTTTGATAGCATTATAATGGAAACTTAGAGTTTCACATTCAAACTTGATAAACTATATACACTTGAGTCATGAACTTGTGAGCATGCCTATGTGATCTATTTATGTATATAAAAGCATGACATATGATATGTGAAGCTACATTGTATGTTGAATGGTTTAACATAAGATTTTCAAAAGAAGCCTTAATAGTTTGGAAACTAGTTTTGTTGATAACTACATTACAAGTATTCTAAAAATTATAACCGACATGATAGGATATCATATGCCTCTAGACATGATTGTCATGTATGACCTAGCTAGTCTTATGCATGGTAAACTAGTTGAGCATGGTTTAGGACAAGTTTCAAAGAAGAGGAACCATGGAACATGAAATGCATGACTAAAACAATTTGAACATATGAATATGATACTTAGTGACCTCATAGCATATGGATAACGATTAAACGTAAGAGACGTTGTTAATTAAACACTTAAAGCCTTGATTGAATGAGAATAGATAACAAACTATGTTAAAGACGATATGGGGTCAAACCTAGTTATAAGTACCCTGACATGTGCGTTTTACGTAAATCATTGTCTAAGTGCATTATCGGGACAGATTCGACTCTACTACTTTGAAATGTCATAACTTTTTGCTATAAAGTCGGATTTAGTCCGTTTCAGAGTCTATGGAAAGCTTATTCAGCTGTACTATAATATCCTAAAAGCCCAGAATTTTCTGGAACATCTAACTAATCCCGAATTTCCAATTTTGGTTCAGCAGTCCACTAGTTCTTCGGACTTCTCGTTTTGACATTCAAAACTCGCCTCAACTCGATCCAACTCAACTTTCTTTACAAATAAGTCTTATTTAACATAATAAGACTCGTCTAATGTCTCGGCTCCGTTAAATTCCAAGTTTTTATCCATTTTAGCTTTTTAAGGATTTTTTACGAACATAAAGCATGCATTTTAATCTTCGTTCGATTTCTTAGCGATTCATTTACGATTTCTCCATGAAATCCAACCTTATAGCATCGCACATCTCAAACCTTTCCACCAAGTCCCTAAGACCATAATTTCATCTATAAATCAAGCATAAAAATTAATTAAAATAACTTTTAGCCAACTAAAGCATACTAACATAATTTATATTTTGTTCTTTTGCTCATAAACCAATTCTAACTACATACAACTTCAACATATGCTAAATTTTGGGCTTCCAAAAATATTAGATAATTAACTTCTAATGGCTAATTACCCACTTTATATAATAATCATTCAAGTCCACAAAATAAATTAATTAAGTGGGCTTAATTAAATACCAATTGGGCTAGTCCACTCATAATTTATATTACTAGGACTATTACATATTTATCAAAGGACTAACAAGTCTCCTCACTTAATGGACCAAGGTTTGGGCCATTTAATATAATGTTTTGGGCAATCCAACATTAATTACTTGGGCTTGATTTCTAATTAGCTTAACTACTAACTACAATCAACTTGAGCTCCCTTAGTTTATTTATTTGGGATACTAACATACTTGATAATCTAATATTGGGCTAGCTAATAATTTAGTTACCAATAATTAAACTATCTACAAGTCCAATGCTTAATTAAACTAATGGGCTTGTTTAAACTATTTATTCTCCTTAGTCCATGAAATAAATTATCATTTGGACTTTTATACATTATTATTAATATAAACACATTCTCATATATTAATAATATCAATTAACTTACATAACCCAGTTAGACTTGCTATAATTAGGTTTGAAAATAAATTATAACTTGAGATTATAAAATAAATCCCTTACATTGGTATATATATCCATTTATTCAATACTACAAATATTACACATATGTCTTAACATATTTATCATCTTTGATAAATATCATTACCTAACATAATCACATATATTCATATTCATTCTGTATATATGACACGAAGTGTTCAATATACAGATACACATACACCTTATTCATAAAACATCTCTTCTTTGAGATTTATTTCTTATATTGCTTCTAGGACTTAACACATCCTATACATTTACATACGTGATAAAATCACCTTTTCAACATAACCTTATACTCGGCACACATCGAGTCTCTAATAGTTATCAATATGGTAAACTGAGTGATTTTCCACAAACAATCAACAAATTAGTTTTCCGTCTCGTCTACACTGTTTTCATAGCGAGTTAGATCGGTAGCTAGTTCGTATATACCTCCGCTCACTAAAGAAATTGTTTAGCCCAGATACCATACATCAACCATTACAGAGTACGATTGTACCAAAACTTAAACTTTCATAACTTCTCTTTCTATTAATCCTTATATAATAATCGAGGTAGCGTAATACCTTTATATAAACCTTTCTAGGGGTTTGGATTCATCATAACCCATCTTTTCTCTATTTTCTTTCGAATAGCAAACCATATAGGTTCTTCTTGAAAATTTCAAATTATTCCTTTATTTTCACTCTAGGTTTTAAACTTAAACCTTTAATTAATCATTCAAGATTTTATTTATAAATCTTATAGATTTTCGGGTTATCACATTTTCCCCCCTTATCAGGATTCTGTCCCCGGAATCACTATGCACCAAAAGTACATATATCTAATTTCTTCTTCTAAGAATTTCATTCTCGAGATTACAGTCTACTAATCTCTTCTCCATTTACTCACCAAAAATAGGTTTTCAATTTAACCTTTATCCGATCACATCTGATTACACTCATAATTAATGAGTTCATGCTATTTCCTTCTATGAGGATCTCCTCTATCATCACATTCTTCCATAACTTCTCTCTAAGGACTTAAAACTTTTCATATTATGCTGAGGGGTCATATAGACCATGAACACATAGTTTTAACGGTATTCACACCGCAAAACGATAACTACTAAGTATGTTTACAATCACGAAGAAGGTAAACTCCTTCTGCATGTACGTTAAATGATCAGCCTATCGTACATTTACGTCGTGCACAACGTATCAATTTTGTTTAGCCACTATTTACGCTCATAGATTGGATTATATTATCTAATCGGTATATCCCCCTTATTCGGGGTTGTTCACCTCAGACTTAGCATAAGATTCCGTACCAAAATAATTTGGTTCGGGATAAATTCTCAAAAAGATACTTGAATTTTTATAAACATTTGTCTAGCTGAATCAAATAGCTTAGATGTATACCAGTAATTCGAACATCAATCGAAACATGTGTCTGGCCAAATTCAATTGGCAATAAATTATCTTTCAAATTCTGAAAATCATTTTATGACGTCATGATACCGCACTGTATTTACAGTCCGTTTGAGGATTTTGTCATTTTGTGACTTTGTCATACTACAACAAACCATAGTGGACTGACGATCCTTAGATCACATTCAACACTAGGTAAGACTGCATTGATAACTCCATCATCTGTCATTCTACACCAGGTTTCATGATGCATTGATGACTATTTAAAAATATATTTTGATATCTTTAAATTATTTTTGTCTTAGCTGAAACAATTAGCATAGACATATGAATAATAGAACTTTTAAAAATTTATTAGTTCAATATTTTGACCCAATACATTTTTTCAAAAAAAACACAACAGTGCAAATTTCAGCACGATGTCAATAAATTATGAAATCTAGCATAGCTAGATGATTTAGAATACTTATACTTCCACCATCAACTCCAATTTTCTTCAATGCTTCATTGCTTAATAATTCTATCTATTTCTATCATCCTTAAAGCTTACTACACTGAAAATCCTCAATTCTCCATTCAAAACTTTTCTATACCCCAGTATAGTTCATCAAACATACCACACATTATGAGTTCAAGAACTTACCACAATAATATGAGTTTAGGAACTTGTCCTAGAAATACGTAGTTTAAAAACCAATCAGGAACTGTCCATACGCTTAGGGGTTCAAAAATATATCATACGATTATGAGTCACGAACTTACCATAAGTATGAGTTTTAAGAACTTGCACCTAACCTTATATTCTCTACCTATCCGTTATACACATGAGAAAAGGATCACCTTCTCAACATACATATAGCGAATAACGTGACACCGAAATTTTAATGATTATCAATATAATAGACTAAGTGGTCGTCGAACCAAACACAATCCCCCTCCCATACAAGGAATTGGTCAACTCGGCCACTAATCAATATAGGAAGCTAAGCGGTTGTTAAACCAAGGACAAATCCCCTGCCCATACAAGGAATTGTTCAACTTAACCACTATATCAATATAGGAAGCTAAGTGGTTCTCAAACCAAGCACAAATTCCCGCCCATACCAGGAATCGTACAACTCAGCCATTAACATGAGTCCTCAATTGAAATCCCACTCAATCCTATCAAATCTTATCTTTATCTTTGCTCAATACGAATTTTCTTTAATCCGTATCTTTAGCATTTGTTACTATTTCCTGAGTTTACATAGTACAATTCCATAGTACAACTTGCGTACAACAATTCTGCTATAAAGTTTTCAATTATTCGATTGATCCTCTGTCCTTCTATGACCTCATCAGATCACATTGTGATCTTTTCTTATAATCTTGATATATTACGATTCTTTTCTACCTTATGATCGTTTTGCTTTACGATCTTCTTAACTTCTCTTTAATCATATTATATTATGATTTTATTTACACTTTTCATCTTTATTACTGGAGTCAATTAACTCCGGATTCTTATCTTCTACAACCCTTTAAGATTCTTCTTTAAATCTTATTTATCATTTTCTTTACTTAATAATGAATTTTCCAAAATTCATCTCTTAGCACTTTAAACTCTATTTGAGTTTATTCCTTATCCTCATCTCTGCGATTATAGCCTAAGGTACCCTTACCTAAGGTTTATAACCTACAGCTTTGATACTAACCTGTGGCGCCCCCAAATCCGGGTTCCTTGAACCTCGAACCTGATACGTTACGGTACTTCATCTTCAAACATATTCTATAACTAAGGTCTAACAACCTTAACTTACATATGTACCTTTAAAATCTTCAAAAGGTTTACATAAATAACTTACGTCAGGTAACTAAATAGTTAACAGGCATAACAAGATACTCTTGTCCTTTGCTTTTGTTTCTGTCTTTCCTTGAACATTCATCTTAATCTGTAATTTGTTATCATGATATAGCAAGAGTGAGCAACTACTTTGCTCAGGAAGTTTAAATACAAAAATGGATATATCATGATTGAAAAGGAATAAGCTTTCAAGTTTTCAACAATGTAATAATTGTGAAAGAGCATGAATTATAATTTCAACAATTGAATGACCGAATCAATAATATTTGGTGGCCAATAATGACCATGAACAAATTTAACTGAACCCTATGGTAATGAATGCGATCAGCCTTTCATACCTGATGAACATATGCAACGTGCACTAAGTGCGAATCAATAATCATAGATGTGGAATAATCAACAACAATTATCCACTAACATGCTTGAAAAATAATGACTGAAGTTTGCGTTAGAGAAACTTGCCTTGATTGGAGATTACCCCTATAACTTAATTTAGAGTCTCCCCACAAATCCTACACAATCGTGTTTACATGCACACACATATTAGGTAATTAAATATGTCACAACCGTGCATGTATATTCATTATTAATAATTATTAGTTTATAAAAACTAATATTATTAATTCTTACTTCAAAACCATTATCGGTTTATTCAGAAATATAACTCATTTCAACCCTTTAATACAAAATAAAGGTCTCTTACATTTTTAATATGTAAATATTTTACATATTAGGTCTTAAATAATTTATATTCTTTTTTAGGAATATTTTACTCCTTTACTTGCTAATTCGGGATTTAAACAGCTAATACATAGCCTTTATAGAAAATTCAACGTATTATATTATTTCTTGAATAATAATAATTTTTATATTACTTTATCTGTTCATGAGTCAACTTGAACCATTGTCTCATATATAAATATTTTATTCCGCTAGCACATAAACGTATTTTATTACGTCATTTCGGCTATCTATTTAATAGATTCGTTCATTACAAATTATACATAACATAATACACTATCATTAATCATTTTACTAATCTTAGATTAATGAAAAAGTGCTTTTCTTAAAAGATATACATCTTTAAATAATTTATTATAATTGTTTAATTAATGAATTGTCAAAATTACTTTACTTATAATATATACCTTCGGTTGATTACTATTTAATATTAATTAAATAGTAATTAATTAATTACCTTTAGTTATTGTTTAAAAATAATTAATAACTAATTAAATCCACTTAGTATTTAATGTTTAATTAAATACTAATTAATCACATCAGTATCTGTCTTTAATTATTATTTAATATTAATTAAATAATAATTAATTAATTACTTATCCTAGAAATTTAACATCTTCTAAGAACTAACAAAATATTCCAAAATATCAACTTAACTAACAAACTAAATACAATATTTAAAACAATAACAATACTAACAAAATAAAATAAGAAACATACCCGAAAATACGAATTCGACAAACTGCCTACGCACTTGACGCCAAAATTTAACTAAGGAGGTCTTAATAAAAAGTCCTCCCACAACAAAGCCTTTCTCAAAATTGAAGGCCTTATTGTTGGTGAATGAAACAAAGGCCAAGCCCTTCTATTTATAGATTAAGAAAAGGGGAAAATTCTCAATTTAGTCGATGTGGGACTTGGTTTATACTAATTTTTCATATTTTCAGCTTGGACAGTTGGTACAAAAACAGTCATAACTTTTTCGTTTTAAAACATATTTTGGCGATTCTTGAGCCCACGCGAAGCTAACTTCCGTGCCTACAACTTTTGTCTAATGACATTTTTTCCAGATTCTGAACATATTAGCCCAGAAATTCCGTGCAAGGGGACTGCCCCGAGTTTTCTGGACATATTCGACTCTACTACTTTGAAATGTCATAACGTTTTGCTATAAAGTCGGATTTAGTCCGTTTCAGAGTCTATGGAAAGCTTATTCAGCGTACTATAATATCCCAAAAGCCCAGAATTTTCTGGAATATCTAACTAATCCCGAATTTCCAATTTTGGTTCAGCAATCCACTAGTTCTTCGGACTTCTCGTTTTGACATTCAAAACTCGCCTCAACTCGATCCAACCCAACTTTCTTTACAAATAAGTCTTATTTAACATAATAAGACTCGTCTAATGTCTCGGCTCCGTTAAATTCCAAGTTTTTATCCATTTTAGCTTTTTAAGGATTTTTTACGAACATAAAGCATGCATTTTAATCTTCGTTCGATTTCTTAGCAATTCATTTACGATTTCTCCATGAAATCCAACCTTATAGCATCGCACATCTCAAACCTATCCACCAAGTCCCTAAGACCATAATTTCATCTATAAATCAAGCATAAAAATTAATTAAAATAACTTTTAGCCAACTAAAGCATACTAACATAATTTATATTTTGTTCTTTTGCTCATAAACCAATTCTAACTACATACAACTTCAACATATGCTAAATTTTGGGCTTCCAAAAATGTTAGATAATTAACTTCTAATGGCTAATTACCCACTTTATATAATAATCATTCAAGTCCACAAAATAAATTAATTAAGTGGGCTTAATTAAATACCAATTGGGCTAGTCCACTCATAATTTATATTACTAGGACTATTACATATTTATCAAAGGACTAACAAGTCTCCTCACTTAATGGACCAAGGTTTGGGCCATTTAATATAATGTTTTGGGCAATCCAACATTAATTACTTGGGCTTGATTTCTAATTAGCTTAACTACTAACTACAATCAACTTGGGCTCCCTTAGTTTATTTATTTGGGATACTAACATACTTGATAATCTAATATTGGGCTAGCTAATAATTTAGTTACCAATAATTAAACTATCTACAAGTCCAATGCTTAATTAAACTAATGGGCTTGTTTAAACTATTTATTCTCCTTAGTCCATGAAATAAATTATCATTTGGACTTTTATACATTATTATTAATATAAACACATTCTCATATATTAATAATATCAATTAACTTACATAACCCAGTTAGACTTGCTATAATTAGGTTTGAAAATAAATTATAACTTGAGATTATAAAATAAATCCCTTACATTGGTATATATATCCATTTATTCAATACTACAAATATTACACATATGTCTTAACATATTTATCATCTTTGATAAATATCATTACCTAACATAATCACATATATTCATATTCATTCTGTATATATGACACGAAGTGTTCAATATACAGATACACATACACCTTATTCATAAAACATCTCTTCTTTGAGATTTATTTCTTATATTGCTTCTAGGACTTAACACATCCTATACATTTACATACGTGATAAAATCACCTTTTCAACATAACCTTATACTCGGCACACATCGAGTCTCTAATAGTTATCAATATGGTAAACTGAGTGGTTTTCCACAAACAATCAACAAATTAGTTTTCCGTCTCGTCTACACTGTTTTCATAGCGAGTTAGATCGGTAGCTAGTTCGTATATACCTCCGCTCACTAAAGAAATTGTTTAGCCCAGATACCATACATCAACCATTACAGAGTACGATTGTACCAAAACTTAAACTTTCATAACTTCTCTTTCTATTAATCCTTATATAATAATCGAGGTAGCGTAATACCTTTATATAAACCTTTCTAGGGTTTGGATTCATCATAACCCATCTTTTCTCTATTCTCTTTCGAATAGCAAACCATATAGGTTCTTGAAAATTTCAAATTATTCCTTTATTTCACTCTAGGTTTTAAACTTAAACCTTTAATTAATCATTCAAGATTTTATTTATAAATCTTATAGATTTTCGGGTTATCACAGTTTAAATTCCTTGAAATTATAATTGTGCTTATATATACATTGAAAGAGAGGTCTATGCCATTCGATTCGGCTAGACCTATATTATGATTTAAAAGCTATCCAAACCAATTGATTGGTGCAGAATCTTATAGTGGCTGAGATAAACAACCTTCTTTGAAGGGAAAAATATATTATCGGGCGACCGACGTGCGCACCTGAGTACGATTAAATGTTATGCATAATATAGGGTACTTTAGGCTGATCTCCTGTTGTACTTGTTTTTATTGGATTATCAGTATATTTCTGTTAATTCTAGTAGAAGTTCATAGTCCTTAGTGACTGCTCAATATTCAATTATCTTGAAATCTTGAATTGATTTAGCATTGAATCTTATTGATATAATTCTGTCCTTAGCGACTGCTATTGAGAACTGTTGATATTTCTTGCTATCCTTGAACTATCATATCCTGTTATATACTTTGGGATTCAAAAACTATATTACTTGCCTTTATTGTCATATTACTTGCTGAGCAAACTTGTTGCTCATTCTTGCTTTTCCCTAAAAATATTTCAGTTAAGGCAAAGCAGGGTGGACCTTCAGGCACCGACAAAGGCAGAGGCAAGGCTACCGACTAGCTAGTCCCATTATGTTTTAGAAATTCTGGTGTTGTATTATGACAACTATGATAATGTTTTAAGACTGATTCAGAACTATATTTAAACTTAAGTAGGGTTATATAATAAGTCTTTATTTGATATTATTATGTAATCTATTAAGTACTGTAGGTTGCGAGACTTGGGGGAATAAATATAATAAATCATTGTATATTATTCTAGATTATCTGTTGTGATTTTATGATTTTAGTTATTATTGTTAGATATGTTGGGTTTGTACGAAATCGTGACGCAATCAAATTGCAAAAATTAGCGGAACCATGGTATATCAGAGTTTAAAAAAATTTCTACAAAACCATTACCCGGATCATCCTTTATGCAAATTATTAATTTAAAACGATAAATAAGAAGTTATGGAATCATACCCTTGTAGAACGAAGCTTCCACAGGTACTAGTTCAACTCCTTGTTCTTCGTGATCTCCTTGAATTTCCAGATTAGATTCCTTCCTTTGATCAACATTAGCCACCCAAGTGTTTGGCCTCTAGAGGTGATCCACCAAGGAAGATGAATTATCAAGAAGGAGGGTGGTTGGCTTAATTTTCTATCCTCTATAGAAAAGGAGTACTCTCCAACAATTAGAATTGCATCAAGTAATATCTATTATAAGAATCCTCTTATATAGATCTTGGTCAACCCTTCTAATCCTATTAGACATGAGATTTCTTTTAATTAATTAAACTCCTTTAATTAATTTAGGCTTCCCACCACATGGGAAATAATTAATTAAATTCATTTAATTAATTTGTCTCCTAATCTTATTAGGAATAAATGAGAGTACTAATATTAAATTAATTACTAAACTCCTTTAGAAATTAAAATAATAATAATTATAATAATATTAATAAGACTCCTCTTATTAATTTATATTTAATATTTCTAAAATATTAAATAATAAATATTAAGCTATTTAATTTATTCTATCACCATAGATTAAATTAATTTCACTTAATGCATTATTACGATTATGTCATTACCTTCTTAAATAATTATTCTTCCTTTTATGGTGTGACCCTTTAGGTTCTCCATATTAAACCGGTTGTGAATAAATCAATTAGAACAATTCTAATTTTATTTAAATAAATAAATTAAACTAATAATCTATTTAAATAAATAATATTTATTCTACAATAGGGATAAGCCTCCCTAGCGATCAACGACTTTTCAGATAATATAGATTTCAACATTAATCATAAAAGAACCTGTGAGTAAATAGTTATCATATAATTCAATCCTTCCACCATACAATGTCCCAATTAAATATAAGACATGAATTTACTGTCAAGTCTTATTTTATTTAATTATATGTATTTCGATTAGAAAATGCACAACTCCAAATAATGTAAATTAGAAACTCCTTTCTAATTTCATTTTACCTTGGCCAAGGATTCCTGGGTTGTCATTTAACGAATCACATAGGACATATCTCCTCCTTTACTAGAGGTGGTAGATTCTTTATTGATCATTCATTGTCTCCATATGTAACTCATTATACCCAAGCATACCCTTTTATATACCCTAAAGGGCTTTAAGGAATAAGTCAAAGTATAATTCATTACATACAAGGTACTATGATGATCTCAAGTCCAAGGATCACTTGTACTACTATCACATTAGGAATTCCTATTGACAGGCGAGTAAAACTCCATTAGGTATTCTATAGCGAGTCACGTTCAGTGAACTTATTCTCCAATAAGCACCTACATACTTGCTTTAGTGTCTCCACACAAATGATTATGAGATCAATCATCCTCATCTAATGAGCAAGCAACATATGTACTAATCTATCCGGATTTACTAATCCCCTTTTTAGTAATCCCATGATTAGGAACTATTTTAGTTTTAGAGCTTTCTAAGAATTTAGATCTCATTGGCATGATCATCATCATGATTCTAAAAGCATTGCTTAAAACTATGGGTTATTTACATATTATAAAACAGCACCATGTAGGTAATTAAATGCCTTTAATAAATGAATATTTTTATTAATAAATAAATAAGATTGCCTCCAAAGTATATGCTTTATCATCATACATGATTGGCTTGTATGCATACTACTTTCAATCTCCCACTTGCACTAAAGCCAATCGCCATGGTATCTCATACCCAACTTCTCTAAGTGACGATCAAACTGCTGTTGTGTTAAAGCTTTAGTTAATGGATCTGCAATGTTGTCTTGAGAGTCTACACTCTCCTCTTTCAATGATTTCTTTAATCAAAGTGCCGCAACACATGTTTAGATTCAAGATGAGACTTAGGACCTATTCCTAGTTCTGTAATGAACTTTTCATCTAAAACATCAACTTGCAGCTTCACTTACAGTTATATACTTTGTCTTTGTCACTAAACCAACAACCTTTTGTTGTTTGGAACCTTTTCAATTCACTGCACCATCTTTCAAGGTAAACACATACCCTGAAACAGATTTACTGTCATCTTGGTCTGTTTGAAAACTTGAGTCTGTGAATCCCTTGAGTTTTAATTCAGACCCACCGTAGACAAGAAAAATATCTTTAGTCCTTCTCAAGTACTTTAAGATATTCTTCACTGCCTTCCAGTGCTCTTCTCCAGGGTTTGACTGGTATCTGCTCATTACACTAAGTGCATAAGCAACATCCGGTCTAGTACATATCATACCGTACATGATAGATCCTATTGCAGAAGCATAAGGGATCTTACTCATACGGTCTCTCTCCTCAGGTGTCTTTGGGGCCTGCTTCTTAGAGAGATGTATTCCATGGCTCATCGGCATGAGACCTCTTTTGGAATCTTCCATGCTAAACCTCTTTAGCATTGCATCAATGTACGTTCCTTGGGATAAACCAAGCATCCTTTTAGATCTATCTCTATAGATCTTTATCCCCAAAATATAGGATGCTTCTCCCAAGTCCTTCATGGAGAAGTGTTTAGATAACCAGATTTTAATCGATTGTAGCATAGGAATGTCATTCCCTATCAGTAATATATCATCAACATATAATACAAGGAATGAAACTGCGCTCCCACTAACCTCTTGTTCACACATGGTTCATCGTCGTTTTTGACAAAATCAAACTCTTTGATTGTCTCATCAAAATGAATGTTCCATCTACGAGAAGCTTGCTTCAATCCATAAATGGATCGTTGCAGCTTACAGACTTGATTTGTTCCAACCTTTGAAACAAATCCCTCTGGCTGTGTCATATACACATCCTCCTCAAGTTTTCCATTGAGGAAGGCCGTTTTCACGTCCATCTGCCAGATCTCATAGTCGTTATAAGCTGCAATCGCAAGCAAAATCCGAATGGACTTGAGCATAGCTACTGGTGAGAAGGTTTCATCATAGTCAACTCCTTGTCTTTGTTTGAAACCTTTTGCAACCAGTCGGGCCTTATAGGTCTCTACCTTGCCGTCCGCTCCAGTCTTTCTTTTAAAGACCCATTTACACCCAATAGGCTTAATGCCTTCAGGTGGTGAAATCAAAGTCCATACTTTGTTTTCATACATGGAGTCCATTTCGAATTTCATAGCTTCAAGCCATTTCCCTGAGTCTTTATTACTCATAGCCTGTTCGTAATTCAATGGATCATCATCATTCATGATGTGTACCTCATCGTCATCCTCTATAACGAATCTATATCTCTCAGGTATCTTCGGTACTCTTCCAGATTTACGAACAGGGTGTGGTATAGTAGGTTCTTCTACTTTGTCAGGTACCTGACTTTGATCCGTGGTAATTTGTGGGTCTTGAACTTCTTCAAGATATATCTTACTCCCACTGACCCCTTCATGGATAAAATCCTTTTCCAAGAAGGCAGTATGTTTCGCAACAAACACCTTTTGATCAGTTGGATGATAGAAATAATACCCTAAAGTTTCTTTAGGGTATGCCACAAATCTACACTTATCGGATTTAGTCTGTAGCTTATCGTTTTCAAACTTTTTGACATAAGCTGGACAACCCCAAGTCTTAACATGCTTAAGATTTGGTTTCCTCCCCTTCCATATCTCATATGGAGTCTTTGGGGCGGATTTGGTAGGTACCTTGTTAAGTAGGTATGCAGCCGTTTCTAGGGCATATCCCCATAAGGAAATTGGAAGGTCGGTAAAACTCATCATAGATCGAACCATGTCCAACAGTGTTCGATTTCTCCTTTCAGTTACTCCATTTAACTGTGGTGTACCTAGAGGAGTCCATTGTGAGATTATACCATTTTCTTTGAGATAATTGAGAAACTCACCGCTTAAGTATTCTCCACCTCAATCTGATCGAAGTATCTTTATACTCTTGCCCATTTGTTTCTCTACTTCACTTCTGAACTCTTTGAACTTTTCAAATGATTCTGACTTGTATTTCATTAAATACACATATCCAAATCTTGAGTGATCATCAGTGAAAGTAATAAAATAAGAATACCCACCCCGTGCACTTGTTGTATAGGTCCACAAACGTCTGTGTGAATCAATGCCAACAACTCTGTAACTCTTTCTCCTTTTCCACTAAAAGGAGATTTAGTCATTTTACCCATGAGACAAGATTCACAAGTTGGATATGATTCATAATCAGATAACTCAAAGAGCCCATCTTTATGCAACTTGGATAATCTTGTTTCATTGATATGACCGAGTCTACAGTGCCACATGTAAGTATAATTAATATCATCTCTTTTCCTTTTCTTAGTTTGTTCAATTTGAAAAATATTTTCTTGTAAGTCAAGTGTATAAAGTCCATTTCGCAAATTTCCAACACCATATAAAATATCGTCTTTATAAATAGAACAACTATTGTTCTTTATAACAACGTTAAATCCTTCTATATCCAATACAGAAATTGAAATAATATTTTTAATAATATTCGGAACATAATAACAATTATTAAGATAAATGGACTTGCCCGAAGGCATTGCTAAATAATAAGTTCCTACAGCTAATGCAGCAACCTTTGCTCCATTCCCCACTCGTAGGATCACCTCATCATTGTTCAGCTTTCTACTTCTGACCAGTCCCTTCACATTATTACATATGTGAGAACCACAGCCGGTATCCAATACCCAAGTAAAATTTTGACTTTCTGAAAAATTAATTTCAATCATGAACAAACCTTGATTGGAAGTCGAAGCTGTTGGGTTTGTACGAAATCGTGACGCAATCAAATTGTAAAAATTAGCGGAAGCATGGTATATCAGAGTTTAAAAAAATTTCTACAAAACCATTACCCGGATCATCCTTTATGCAAATTATTAATTTAAAACGATAAATAAGAAGTTATGGAATCATACCCTTGTAGAACGAAGCTTCCACAGGTACTAGTTCAACTCCTTGTTCTTTGTGATCTCCTTGAATTTTCGGGTTAGATTCCTTCTTTTGATCAACGTTAGCCACCCAAGTGTTTGGCCTCTAGAGGTGATCCACCAAGGAAGAGAAATTATCAAGAAGGAGGGTGTTTGGCTTAACCTTAGTTTTCTATCCTCTATAGAAAAGGAGTACTCTCTAACAATTAGAATTGCATCATCTCATATCTATTATAAGACTCCTCTTATATAGATATTAGTCAACCCTTCTAATCCTATTAGACATGGGATTTCTTTTAATTAATTAAACTCCTTTAATTAATTTAGGCTTCCCACCACATGGGAATAATTAATTAAATTCATTTAATTAATTTATCTCCTAATCTTATTAGGAATAAATGAGAGTACTAAATATTAAATTAATTACTAAACTCCTTTAGAAATTAAAATAATAATAATTGTAATAATATTAATAAGACTCCTCTTATTAATTTATATTTAATATTTCCAAAATATTAAATAATAAACATTAAGCTATTTAATTTATTCTATCACCATAGATTAAATTAATTATACTTAATGCATTATTACGATTATGCCATTACCTTCTTAAATAATTATTCTTCCTTTTATGGTGTGACCCTTTAGGTTCTCCATATTAAACCGGTTGTGAATAAATCAATTAAAACAATTTTAATCTTATTTAAATAAATAAATTAAACTAATAATCTATTTAAATAAATAATATTTATTCTACAATAGGGATAAGCCTCCCTAGCGATCAACGACTTTTCAGATAATATAGATTTCAACATTAATAAAAAAGAACCTGTGAGTAAATAGTTACCGTACAATTCAATCCTTCCACCATACAATGTCCCAATTAAATATAAGACATGGATTTACTGTCAAGTCTTATTTTATTTAATTATATGTATTTCGATTAGAAAATGCACAACTCCAAATAATGCAAATTAAAAAAAACTCCTTTCTAATTTCATTTCACCTTGGCCAAGGATTCCTGGGTTGTCATTTAACGAATCACATAGGACATATCTCCTCTTTTACTAGAGGTGGTAGATTCTTTATTGATCATTCATTATCTCCATATGTAACTCATTATACCCAAGCATACCCTATATATGCCTTAAAAGGTCTTAAGGAATAAGTCAAAGTATAATTTGGTACATACAAGATACTATGATGATCTCAAGTCCAAGGATCACTTGTACTACTATCACATTAGGAATTCCTATTGACATGCGAGTAAAACTCCATTAGGTATTCCATAGCGAATCACGTTCAGTGAACTCATTCTCCAACAAGCACCTACATACTTGCTTTAGTGTCTCCACACAAATGATCATGAGATCAATCATCCTCATCCAATGAGCAAGCAACATATGTACCAATCTATCCGGATTTACTAATCCCCTTTTTAGTAATCCCACGATTGGGAACTATTTAAGTTTTAAAACTTTCTAAGAATTTAGATCTCATTAGCATGATCATCATCATGATTCTAAAAGCATTGCTTAAAACTATGGGTTACTTACATATTATAAAAACAGCAACATATAGATATTTAAATGCCTTTAATAAATGAATATTTCATTAATAAATAAATAAGATTGTTTACAAAGTACGTGCTTTATCATCATACATGATTGGCTTGTATGCACACTACTATCAGAAGCTTCTCCAAGCTTCTTCTTTGCCAGAAACTTCTTGCAGTTCCTCTTCCAATGACCCGGCTCGTTGCAATGGAAGCACATTCCTTTGCTAGCTGGATCAGATTTCTTTTGTTCCTTTATGTTCACTTTGCCCTTGGTCAACCGAGATCGGAAGAGCTCCTTAGATATCTCATATCTAGCAGTCCTACTTTGTTCACCATACAACTCCTTGAGGTGAATCAACATAGTAGGAGCATCCATGTTTTCGTGCTGACGCTGAAGCTCGTTATTCATGGATGCGAGCATGATGCATTGAGCCACAGATGCATCATCTTGCCACTTTACAATGGTGGCAATCTCTTCTTCAGAGGCTGTTTCTGGAACAGTTCCAGGGACAGGTGAGTTTAGGACATAAGAAATCTTTTCAGCAGTGAGAACTATTCTCAGATTTCTTAGCCAGTCCGTATAATTCGGCCCGGTAAGCTTATTAGCATCAAATATGCTTCGCAGTGAAATTAGTGATTTTGACATTTTTAAAATTTTGCATGTGAAAAACAACATTTTAGCAAACATTCATTTTATTAATTTTGCATACCAAAATAAATTTAGGTCTTTATTTTAAATTGGTATCTCCCACTATTTTTATCAAACTATATTACCCTCACTTATATAGTTCGGCAACATCTAATTAAAGATTTGCTAGTGAGAATAAGGATCCCATTTCAAATGTATATAACATTGTGGATAGCACAACAATCGATATACAAATAAATAGGTAGACAACTCTTGTCAATTACATCACTATATAACTCCTTTTATTTTGCCTCTTAAATCATAATGGTCAAGTGTGTGCACATCCGAACTAAAACGATTTAAGTTAAGTCCAGCCTAGCACTTCTATAAATTCAAAAAAGAAAAATGTTCGTCCTTGTGGATAGCACAACAAGACTAGATCGTTCAATTTTCTTGATAAGCATCAAATGTGATTAATTAACATCTTAAATATGCAATACTCGCCTTGTGGATAGCACAACAAGCTCATATTAAATATTTAATACTCTATTAATTTATCATGCTAGAAGGCGACGTTCGATATTCCAAATATCATTTGAACGCTTCAGACTTAATATTATTTCTTTGAGGGATTTGTTATTATTTGTCTCATCTTGTTTAGCGTGCATGCACATATATATATAAAATACGCGTCATTTTATTAAACATGCGAAACATGTTTGCATAAAATATAATATATATAATATTTAGCATGCAATATAGAATACTATATTCTACCCAGATTGATTATGGACTTTTATTCTAGTTTGGTTCACTAGAGCCACCAAGTGAACCAAAAGGTCAAACCTAGGAGTGCAAGAATTTAAATTTAAATATAACTATTACATTTAAACCCGGGCTCCATACAAACAGGTCTTCACGCGCTCCTTGCTCCTTGGTCTCCAATTTTTAAAGATAATTCTAACTATTTCTATTACATTAAACTATTTAATTTAAATAGAAACCTTGATCAGCAGTCAAGGGGAAGTACATAGGAGGGAGATAGAATTTTACATCACGAAAAAAAAAATTTAGAGAAGACGAGGTACACATACCCCATTTAATAAAACACATTCATTCAAGCATTCAACTAAAATAAAATCCAATCACATTGGTCAAATAGTCCATAATCAATCCCCATTTATTATCATACATATCACCATATATATCAATAAATAAATATTCATCTCATGAATTAAAACATTCCATATATATATGAGTATCATTTAATGGGCAATTTTAAATTGCATGAAATCCAATTTCAAGATTAAAATAAACTCTTTATTTTAATTATAAAATTATTTAGAAAATAATATATAAATATATCATATTTATTTTTTTAAAAAGAAGTCACCTTCTTTTATTAAAAGAGTCCTGCAGGTTTATTAAAAGAGTCCTTTCCTGATGGGTCACATTCTTTTTGGAGTAAGAAAGAGACAACACATTTTCTTTGCAGAATTCAAGATTAGCACCCAAAAAAAATAAATTGTGATTCGTCCCAAAAAAAAAACGTCATTTTTTTTTCTTAAAAAAAATAATTTTATACAATAAAATTATGCCCAATAAATTATTTTAAATATATACCCATATGTATATGAAATCAAAAATAAATTAATAATTGCATAAAAGTTTGGCTCTGATGCCACTGTTGGGTTTGTACGAAATCGTGACGCAATCAAATTGCAAAAATTAGCGGAAGCATGGTATATCAGAGTTTAAAAAAATTTCTACAAAACCATTACCCGGATCATCCTTTATGCAAATTATTAATTTAAAACGATAAATAAGAAGTTATGGAATCATACCCTTGTAGAACGAAGCTTCCACAGGTACTAGTTCAACTCCTTGTTCTTCGTGATCTCCTTGAATTTCCAGATTAGATTCCTTCCTTTGATCAACATTAGCCACCCAAGTGTTTGGCCTCTAGAGGTGATCCACCAAGGAAGATGAATTATCAAGAAGGAGGGTGGTTGGCTTAGTTTTCTATCCTCTATAGAAAAGGAGTACTCTCCAACAATTAGAATTGCATCAAGTAATATCTATTATAAGAATCCTCTTATATAGATCTTGGTCAACCCTTCTAATCCTATTAGACATGAGATTTCTTTTAATTAATTAAACTCCTTTAATTAATTTAGGCTTCCCACCACATGGGAAATAATTAATTAAATTCATTTAATTAATTTGTCTCCTAATCTTATTAGGAATAAATGAGAGTACTAATATTAAATTAATTACTAAACTCCTTTAGAAATTAAAATAATAATAATTATAATAATATTAATAAGACTCCTCTTATTAATTTATATTTAATATTTCCAAAATATTAAATAATAAATATTAAGCTATTTAATTTATTCTATCACCATAGATTAAATTAATTTCACTTAATGCATTATTACGATTATGCCATTACCTTCTTAAATAATTATTCTTCCTTTTATGGTGTGACCCTTTAGGTTCTCCATATTAAACCGGTTGTGAATAAATCAATTAGAACAATTCTAATCTTATTTAAATAAATAAATTAAACTAATAATCTATTTAAATAAATAATATTTATTCTACAATAGGGATAAGCCTCCCTAGCGATCAACGACTTTTCAGATAATATAGATTTCAACATTAATCATAAAAGAACCTGTGAGTAAATAGTTACCATACAATTCAATCCTTCCACCATACAATGTCCCAATTAAATATAAGACATGAATTTACTGTCAAGTCTTATTTTATTTAATTATATGTATTTCGATTAGAAAATGCACAACTCCAAATAATGTAAATTAGAAACTCCTTTCTAATTTCATTTTACCTTGGCCAAGGATTCCTGGGTTGTCATTTAACGAATCACATAGGACATATCTCCTCCTTTACTAGAGGTGGTAGATTCTTTATTGATCATTCATTGTCTCCATATGTAACTCATTATACCCAAGCATACCCTTTTATATACCCTAAAGGGCTTTAAGGAATAAGTCAAAGTATAATTCATTACATACAAGGTACTATGATGATCTCAAGTCCAAGGATCACTTGTACTACTATCACATTAGGAATTCCTATTGACAGGCGAGTAAAACTCCATTAGGTATTCTATAGCGAGTCACGTTCAGTGAACTTATTCTCCAATAAGCACCTACATACTTGCTTTAGTGTCTCCACACAAATGATTATGAGATCAATCATCATCATCTAATGAGCAAGCAACATATGTACTAATCTATCCGGATTTACTAATCCCCTTTTTAGTAATCCCATGATTAGGAACTATTTTAGTTTTAGAGCTTTCTAAGAATTTAGATCTCATTGGCATGATCATCATCATGATTCTAAAAGCATTGCTTAAAACTATGGGTTATTTACATATTATAAAACAGCACCATGTAGATAATTAAATGCCTTTAATAAATGAATATTTTTATTAATAAATAAATAAGATTGCCTCCAAAGTATATGCTTTATCATCATACATGATTGGCTTGTATGCATACTACTTTCAAGATAGTGACACATTGGATTCGAGGCATTGTGGCCCGAATTTGGGGGCGTCACAAGTTGGTATCAAAGTTGTAGTTATAAACCTTAGGAGCGAGTGTCCTTAGATTATAACTTAGGAAAACTTAGAAAGTTAGAAGGAAATAAAACTCATGTAGAGTTTTCCTTAAGAAACTTAGTGTGTTATGAAATGTAACTTCATTCTATACAATGAACTTATATTTTATTTAACATTCTAATGGAGTTGCTGTTTGTTTTTCTTATGTTTGTGATTGTAGGATGAAAGACATGGGAGGACCTAGTAGAGTGACAGAGGAGGAGCCCTGAGATATACATGTGGTATATGAGGCACCTCTAGAGGCTGTGCCTGTGCAGGCTATTGCACCGTCTGAGTCTGACGACTAGGATGAGATCAAGGTAGAGTTTGACCTAGAGGAGGAGCCCATGGAGGACGAACCTGTGGAGGATGAGCCTACGGAGAGTGAACCCATGGAGGACTCTTACAAGCCTAACCTGGAGGAGCATATACTGGGAGAGTACGAGGAGCGTATTCTAGAGTTGGACTGCAGAGTGCAGGAGCTTGAGGCTGAGGTCCAGGAGAGAGAGTCCGAGTTCCAGAAGCTGAGGGATGAGGACCATCAGAGGAAGCTAGCGATGTAGGAGTTAAAGGTGGAGATTGCATACCGCAGGGAGGCAGGGATCTAGATGGGGACCTTGTTTCACAAGTCGGTGGCTAGGAATGTAGATCTGGCAGGAAAGCTAGAAGAGGTAGAGAAAAGGGAACTGAGCGAGAAGACAGAGAAAGAGGCACTCCGTACTCAACTAGAGTTGAAGGTAATGGATAGGATTCACTTCGAGGAGAAGTGGGAAGCAGCGAACGAGAGGGCAAACGACTTAGAGGATGAAGTCAGATGCAAGAAGAGGAAGATGAACAAGATGGGGTATGTGTTTCGTTCAGCTTTTGAGAGGGTGATTGATGGTGTATACCATTACCCAGCGGAGCAGGGACAGACCCTACATACCATAAACTAAGAGTTGATGGCGTACATAGTGCAGATCGAGTACAAGAGCGCTGTGGAGTGCGGGATGATGGGATGAGACCCCTTAGTAGGCCTAGTAGTAGTATTAGTAGTTCTTTGTATGTGATGTTTATACTGTGATGTAATCCCAATCTTTTGTGTAAAGTATGAGATATATATGTAAACCCCGGGTAAGCTTATGTTAGAGGGGTAGTAGGTTGGTATTTTCCCCATCTTTTGTGATATTAGGAGATATGTGATGACATTTATAGCAGTATGCTAGAGAAAATCATGTAATGAAAGGAATTGACATATGAATATAAATGATCTTATTTCAGAAACGTGTCATAAATTCTATTCTTTTAGCATTAAAGAAATATTTAAGTAATATAATTAAGTATTAATAAAATAAAAAATTTGTGATGTAGAAAAGGCCACCCAGACGTAGATTAACTACACCTGAGGAATCAGTGAACAATGAGAGGGAACAAGTAGACTCGATCCAGAAGCTAGTAGATTTGTTTGGAGAAGCTCTTAGGGGAAGGAACAACGAACCTGTTTGCCCCAATCCTCCAGCAGTACCAGTCACAAACTTTAAGGACTTTAAGAGTGTAGGACCCCCAGAGTTCGAGGGTACTACTGACCCAATCATTGCGCAGACTTGGATAAAAGAGATCGAGAAGGCTTTCACCATCACTCGAGTGGGTAAAGACCAGAAGACGGTATTTGCTACGTATATGATGAGAGGCAAAGCCAACTACTGGTGGGAGGCTAATCAACAAAGAGCTGGAGAAGGGATAATAGCGTGGGAGAGATTCAAGATGCTATTTTTTGAGAACTACATCCCAAAAAACATGAAGAACAGAATGGAGGTTAAGTTTTTGGAACTTAAACAAGGTGATATGACGGTGGTGCAGTACGCAGCTAAGTTCAATGAACTAGCGCGATTTGCAGAACACCAAGTGGGAGACGAAGAGTGGAATGCGAGATGTTTTAAACAAGGACTGAAGCCTTGGCTGTTTAATAAGGTGTCAGTTCTTCAAATTGATTCCTTTGTGATATTGCTGGAGAAGGCGATCACTGCGAAAGGTGGTAGTGAAGCCTTAAGTCTTTAAAACAAGGAGAAGAAAGAAAAGAATACCGGAGGAGAAAACCGGGGAGGAGGAAGCAGCAGTGGAGGAAGTAACTTAGGAAAAAGAAAGTGGGATAATAACAATAACAACAAAAATCACAACAATCAGTCGGGGAATTTTTGTGGAGGATTTAAGAAGAGGGTAGAGGGATGCCCAAAATGTGGAAATAATCACCAGGGCGAGTGCTGGAAGGGACGCGACACTTGCTACAACTGCGGTCAGGAGGGACACATTTCGCCCAACTGCCCGAAACTGAAGAAGATCCAAGGATGTTTTGCTTGTGGCTTGACGGAGTACCGGATCAAGGATTGCCCGAAGAAGGGAAGTGGCGAAGGTAGCAGGCAACAAGGGGGAAACAAACTGATGATCAGCGGACCGACACAATCCAATCGCCCAACCGCTAGGACCTTTAACATGACCGTCCAGGACGCAGTGGCTGCGAAGGACGTGGTGTCAGGTATAATCCCAATCAATGATATAAATGCATATGTATTATTTGATTCTGGTGCCACCTTTTCTTTTGTATCTGAAGAATTTGCTAGTAGACTTAATATATCCCGAGAAAGATTAGAAAATCCCTTGAACATAGAAGTTGCGAATAAGGAAGTAATCCCTATAGAATTCGTTTACCAAAATTATCGCGCATACATTAGGGATCATGAACTAAGCGTAGACTTGATTCTAATTAGATTGGGGGAATTTGATGTAATACTGGGAATGGATTGGTTGTATAACTATACTGTAATAATTTACTGTCAGAATAAAAGTGTGAACCTTCAGACTCCGAGTAAGTCTAAGGTAGTGTTTTATGGTAGCTCATCACTTAAGCAATCGTGTTGCCTTACGATGATGCAGGCCAAGAAATTGTTAAGGAAAGGATGTGTAGGTTATTTAGCTTACATTGTAGATACTCGAAAAAAGAAAGTAGAAATTAAGGATATATCCGTAGTGAATGAATTCCAAGATGTATTTCCGGACGATCTGCCTGGTCTTCCGCCAGATAGAGAAATCAAATTTGTAATAGACTTAGCGCCAGGAACTGCACTGATTTTGAAAGCTCCATATCGTATAGCGCCAGTAGAAATGAAGGAGTTGATGATATAACTACAAGAGTTATTAGATAAAGGTTACATACGGCCAAGTGTGTCTCCTTGGGGAGCCCCAGTGTTGTTTGTTAAAAAGAAGGACGAATCGATGAGACTCTGTATCGATTATCGAGAATTAAACAGAGTAACGATCAAGAACTGATATCCGTTACCGAGGATAGATGACTTATTTGATCAACTGAAAGGAGCGAAGTATTTCTCGAAGATCGACCTACGGACAGGTTATCACCAACTGAAAGTACGGGAGGAAGACATACCAAAGACTGCGTTTCGAACCCGTTATGGACATTACAAGTTTTTGGTAATGTCAATCGGATTGACTAATGCTCCGACAGAATTCATGGACTTGATGAACCGAGTTTTCAGGCCATACTTGGACAAGTTTGTGGTAGTTTTCATCGACAACATCTTGATCTACTCCAAGATAGAGGAAAAGTAAGCCGAACATCTGAGAATTGTTTTGGAGGCGCTAAGGAAGGAGAAGATGTATGCAAAATTTTCAAAGTGCGAGTTTTGGATGGAGAAGGTTCAATTCTTAGGACACGTGGTAGATAAGAGTGGAATCTCAGTAGACCCTGCGAAGGTAGAAGCAGTAAGTAATTGGGAACAGCCAAAAACACCAACAGAGATAAGAAGTTTCATAGGGTTAGCTGGGTATTATCGAAGATTTATCCAAGATTTTTCTATGATAGCGACCCCGTTAACCAATCTAACGGGGAAGACGGTAAAGTTTATTTGGACGGACAAATGCGAGGAGAGTTTTCAATAATTGAAGAAGAGATTAAGCGAGGCGCCTGTGTTGTCACTACCAGACGAGACGGGAGGTTTTGTGGTGTATAGTGATGCATCGCACAAGGGACTTGGCTGTATGCTTATGCAACATGGCAAGGTCATTGCGTATGCATCACAATAATTAAAGAACTACAAAAAACGATACCCTACTCAATACTTAGAGTTAGCGGCAGTAGTTTTTGTGTTGAAGATATGGAGGCATTATTTGTACGGAGAGAAATGTGAGATATACACAGATCACAAAAATCTGAAATATATCTTCACATAGAAGGAGTTGAATATGCTTCAGAGAAGGTGGTTAGAATTGATCAAGGATTACGACTGTGATATTCTTTATCACCCGGGTAAGGCAAACGTGGTTGCCGACGCTCTAAGCAGAAAAGGAAGGGAGAAATTGTTTCACTTGACGACTCAGGAGGAGTTAATAAGAGAAATGGAGAAGTTGGAAATAGAGGTAAAAGGACCGAAGAGGTTTGACGAAAAGTTATTTGTAATGGAAGCTCGTCCAACCTTGTTGGATAGAGTAAAGGAAGCACAAGAGAAAGATGAGGAGTGCCGAGAAAATTCGAAAGAGGATCGCAGAGAATGAATGAAGAAAGATTCTGAATGGATAAAGACGTTATCTTGAGATTCGAAGGGAGAGTGTGGGGGCCAGCGGTAACCGAATTAAGAGAAGAGATTTTGCACAAGACACACAATATGATATATTTCGTTCATCCGGGAGGCACAAAGATGTACCAAGATTTGAGGCAACATTTTTGGTGGCCCAATCTGAAATGAGAAGTCGCAGAGTGCGTTAGTAGATATCTGACTTGCCAACGCGTCAAAGCGAAGCACCAGCGGTCGAGTGGTTTACTGCAACCATTGGAAATATCGGAGTGGAAATGGGACCACATCACGATGGACTTCGTGGTTGGACTTCCAATCACGCAGAAAGGTTATGATGCCATTTGGGTTATCGTGGATCGACTAACAAAAATCGTACATTTTCTAGCAATCAAGATCCGATACAGTTTGAACCAGTTAGCAAGCCTATACGTAAAAGAAATTATTTCACGACATGGAGTGCCGGTGTCAATTATCTCTGATCGAGATCCGCGCTTCACGTCAAACTTTTAGAAAAGTTTATAAGAGAGGATGGGAACACAGTTGAGGTTGAGTACCGCTTATCATCCTCAGACAGACGGACAGAGTGAGCGAACTATACAAACGCTGGAGGACATACTTAGGACTTGCGTGATGGACTTCAATGGAAATTGGGACAACCACCTACCCTTAGTAAAATTTGCATATAACAATAGTTATCATGCGAGTATCGGCATGCCGCCGTACGAAGCTCTTTACGGGAGAAAAATACAGAACACCGTTATGTTGGGACGAAGTCGGAGAACGATGAATACTCGGACCATAGTTAGTACAACAAACCGCGAACGTGGTGACAGTGATAATAGTCAGACTAGTAGCAGCTCAAGATCGCCAGAAAAAGTACGTAGACTTGCATCGGCAGGACCAAGACTTTAAAGTCGGTAGTTTCGAATTCTTGAAGTTATCTTCATTGGAAAAATCCAATTCGACAAGAAAATAAAATTGAGTCCAAGATTTATAGGACCGTTTGAGATACTGAAGCGAGTGGGCGAAGTGGCATACAAAGTTGCATTACCACCTGAGTTGGAGCACATCCACAACGTGTTCCACATCTCCGTGTTGCGTCTATATAAGGCCGACTACAAGCACGTGATTTTTTATGAGCCCATTCAAGTGGAGAAGAACCTAGCGTATGAAGAAATTCATGTTCAAATACTAGATAGGAAAGAGCAGATATTAAAGAATAAAGTTATATCTTCTGTAAAAGTGTTTTGGCGTAACCACGATGTCGAGGAGGCTACGTGGGAAATAGAAGATAGGATGATGAGGGACTATCCCCATCTATTTGTGTAAACCTTGTAGCAATTCTGAGGACGAAATTTTTATAAGGAGGAGGATGTAATACCCAAGAAT
Organism: Panax stipuleanatus; assembly: GCA_020205555.1. NCBI lineage: Eukaryota > Viridiplantae > Streptophyta > Magnoliopsida > Apiales > Araliaceae > Panax > Panax stipuleanatus. The sequence goes on from CM035123.1 coordinate 80,082,937, forward strand.
TTCTGAATAGTATTAATGAATAAATTAATGAAAGTTGAATATTTATTTGAATATAAATATTTATGTGTTATGAGATGAGTTAACTCAATTAATTTCAAATTAAATTTATAATAATTGAGAAAAATATAGAGTTTATAATAAGCTCGAAGAATGCCTTGTGTGGCACAGTGGTGAGAATTATGGTGATTTAATTTAATTGAAGAATGGATTAATAAGTCAATGATTAATAATATATTGTTAATTAATTGCTATTATGAGTAATAGAATATTATTGAGTAAATAATTGATGAATATAATAAGAGTTATATTTATTTAATTATTTGTTGTGTGCCATACATATGATAATTAACCATATAATAAGGTTATTAATTGTGGTTATGAATGATAGCTGGTTAAAGAGTAAATGAATAATTAATATACTGATTACTCAAATAATTGTTAAGTGTAAAGTTATGTAATCGCATATTGTATAGTAACTATAACTATATAATATAAAGTATAATGTGACATTTTGATATAACTATGTAATATAGGAACTATATGGTAAGAGGGAGTAAATCACATGAATTACATGGACCCATGTGAATACATGTTATGTGTACATTGTGCAATATTGAAACAAACTATATTATATAATGTAGTGTGACACTACAAGGGACGATATTAAATGGAAACTATATAATAAGATTAATGAATTGTGTGAGTTATATAAATAATGCTTAAGTGACAATATGTGATAGTACATGAACAATTGTTATTTAATGATTATTTCAATGATTAAATATAATTGGAATAATAATAGAGGTTGTGATAATGTGGTGTGACAATACCCAATTAAATTATATTAGGTATTATAAAGATGTACATGGGTTATATGATGTGTATAGATATATACCCCCAAATTACTACCATGTGATATTATTATAACATTAAAACACATGTGTGCACCCAATTGATTTTTAAAACCTAAGGCTAGCTACCCCCTTCATATCTCAATTTACTCAATATAGCTAGCAAATAATGGCCATGATGAAGAAGGGTCTGGGTGCTGGGAGTGGTTGGCAACTATTACACCTAATCTTGATTACCCAATGTGTTCTTCCATCTCTTAGTTTGATTCATGATGCAATAGCTTGGGATGGTCCTTCATTTCTCTATAAATTAAACCCTCATCTCCTCATTTGATTTTGTTAAGTTAATTGCTATAGAAAGAGTGAGAGCAGAATCTGATAATTGAGAGGAAGCTCTACCCAATTCAAAGCTCAAGAAGGTATAATGCTTTAATTATACTTTGAAGTTTAGCAATTGTCAATTCATAGGATAGTTCATGAATTCTTGTGAATTGAATATGTTAGATGATGTTAGTATGTTAGTAGAGTCCATACACCTGATATATGTGTAATGTGCCTGTTTATAAGACTGTTACATGAAGAAATTTGAGTTGGCCTGAAGCTTTGCTCTAACAGAAAACTGTCTGGGTTGGAATCGGAGTGGCGCGGCTGCGCTACTCCCTAGTACAAATAGGGCGTGGCCGCGCCCTTGTGCAGAAACAAATGATGAGTTTTTGTGCCTTCTGAAATAATGAGCATGCTACTTTAACTCAAATATACCTATTTTGATCCATAACATACTCACAGAGGAGGCCTTGCATATTATCACGTTCCATAGCTTGATTTTGATGACTTTCTAAATAAAACTTAAGTTTTCAAAAACAAACTTGACGAACTAAGAATACCTTGAGTCCTGAAAATTGCAAACATGCGTATGTAGTCAAGTATGTGTGTACATAAGCATAATAAAGAATATGTGGACTTACCTTGTATGCTTAAATAATTTTGGTAGCATTCTAATGGAAACTTAGAGTTTCACATACGAACTTAATAAACTATATACACTTGAGTCATGAACTTGTGAGCATGCCTATGTGATCTATTTATGCATATGAAAGCATGACATATGATATGTGAAGCTACATTGTATGTTGAACGGTTTAACATAAGATTTTTCAAAGAAACCTTAATAGTTTGGAAACTAATTTTGTTGATAACTATATTACAAGTATTCTAAAAATTATAACCGACATGATCGGATATCATATGCCTCTAAACATGATTGTCATGTATGACCTAGCTAGTCTTATGCATGGTATACTAGTTGAGCATGGTTTAGGACAAGTTTCAAAGAAGGGGAACCATGGAACATGAAATGCATGACTAAAATAATTTGAACATATGTATATGATACTTAGTGACCTCATACCATATGGATAATGATTAAACATAAGAGACGTTAATTGAACACCTAAAGCCTTGATTGAATGAGAATAGATAACAAACTATGTTAAAGACGATATGGGGTCAAACCTAGTTTAAGACTTATTCAGAACTATGTTTAAACTTAAGTAGGGTTATGTAATAAGTCTTTATTTGATATTATTATGTAATCTATTAAGTATTGTAAGTTGCGAGACTTGGGGGAATAAATATAATAAATCATTGTATATTATTCTAGATTATCTGTTGTGATTTTATGATTTTAGTTATTATTGTTAGATAGTGACACACCGGATTCGAGGCATTGTGGCCCAAATTTGGGGGCGTCACAGGTCTACTAATAACAACAACGAGGCCAACTTTAAACCTGTTCAGCAATTGGTCAATATTTTAATGGGAGTATTTGTGAATCGGTCGCAAGCTCAATCTACAACATTCAAAGACTTCAAAGTTGCAGGACCGCCAGAGTTTTAGGGTTCCATAAATCAAGTTGAAGCCCAGACCTGGATTATGGAAATGGAGAAAGTCTTCGACGTTTCTAGGGTCAATGACAACCAGAAAACTGCCTTCGCAGCGTTCATGCTAAAGTCAAAGGCCAGCTATTGGTGGCAGGAAAATTAAGTCCGAGGGGGACAGAGAATCATACTATGGGATAGATTCAAAGAGATGTTTTTCAAGATATATTTCCCTACAAGCTCGCAGAACCAGATGGAGGTTCAATTTTTAGAGCTAAAGCAAGGTACCATGTCTGTGCTGGAGTATGCTACAAGGTTCAATGAGTTGGCGAGGTTTGCTCCATAACAAGTTAATACAGACGAGTGGAAGGCGATAAGGTTTGAATAAGGATTGAAGCCCTGGCTGTATAGCAAGGTCTCGATGTTTCAGTTGAACACATTTGCAGCAGTGCTTGTAAAGGCGATCATCGCGGAAGGTGGAAGAGATGCTCTTACCAAGTATAACCAGGAACAAAAAAAGAAGAAGAATGAAACTGAGAGTAGGCCAGGTGGTAGCCACAATGGCAAAAATCAGAAAAGGATATGGAATGATAGTGCTTCTACCAAAAATCAACAGGGAAGTCAGAAGTAGAGGATTGAAGCCTGTGCTACTTGTGGGAAGAAGCGCATGGGCGTGTGCCTGAAGGAGAAGAGGGTGTGTTTCAACTTTGGTCACGAAGGCCATATTACACCGAATTGTCCCAACCCAAAGAAGGGAGCTTGTTTCACTTACGGGTCAAAGGATCATATGGCTCGTGATTGCCCTAGGAAGCCAACTGGAGGGTCAGGTGGAGGTAGGGGAAACAGCAGTGGTGGCCACTTTGACTATTGCTGGACCAACTTAATCGAATCGACCCATCGCCAGAACTTTTAACATGACCGTGCAAGATGTTGTGCAGTTAAAGGATGTGGTGTCAGGTATCATTTCGATCAATAGTATTAATGCTTACGTATTATTTGATTCGGGTGCTATTTGTTCATTTATATCCGATGATTTTGCTAAGAATTTAGATTTTCCTAAAGAGGAATTAGATTACCCTTTGAACATAGAAATTGCGAATAAGAAGGTAATTCCTGTTAGGTTTGTACACAAGAACAGTAGGGTGGATATTAAAGGAAACGTGATGATGGTAGATCTAATTCTGATTAAACTTGGAGAATTTGATGTTATTTTGGGAATGGATTGGTTATTCAATTATGGGATGATAATTGATTACCAAAAAAAGTCTATAATCCTTACGACTCAGTCGAAGGTAGTCTTTTATGGCATCAAGTCACCTAGACAAGCGAGTTGTCTGACGATTATGCAGGCCAGGAAGTTGTTGAGACAAAGATGTATAGGATATTTAGCCTACATAGTTAATACTCAGAAGGAGAGTAAAAAACTGGAGGAGATACCAGTCGTTAAAGATTTTGTGGCCGTGTTTTCGGGCTATTTATCGGGACTTATGCCAGTTAGAGAAATTGAGTTTGTGATTGACTTAGCACTAGGGACTGCCTCGATATCTAAAGCTCCTTACAAAATGGCTCCAGTGGAAATGAAGGAGTTGATGGTGCAGTTGCAGGAGTTGCTAGATAAGAAGTATATTCAGTCGAGCGTATCGCCGTGGGGAGCGTCGGTGTTGTTTGTTAAGAGGAAGGACGGATCAATGCGGCTCTACATTGATTATAGAGAGTTGAACAAGGTCATATCAAGAATAAGTATCTGTTGCCAAGGATCGATTACCTATTTGATTAGCTAAAGGGAGCTAGGTATTTCTCAAAGATAGATTTGAGAAGTGGTTATCATCAATTGAAGGTGAGAAAGGAGGATGTACCGAAGACGGCATTCAGAACTTGGTATAGTCATTACGAGTTTCTGGTAATGTCATTTGGTTTAACGAATGCACCTGTAGCGTTCATGAATTTGATGAATATGGTTTTTAAATTGTTTTTAGATAAGTTCATGGTGGTATTCATCGATGATATTTTGGTATATTCCAAAACCAAAGAGGAGCACACTGAACATTTGAGGGTGACGTTGGAGTAGTTATGAAGAGAGAAATTTTACGCGAAGTTTTTGAAGTGCGAGTTCTGGTTGGAACGTGTTCAGTTTCTTGGGCATGTAATTGATAAGGATGGGATTTTGGTGGATCCATCTAAGGTCGAAGCTGTGATAAATTGGGATCAGCCGAAGACACCGTCGGAAGTAAGAAGTTTCTTGGGATTGGCAGGTTATTACAAAAGATTTGTACAGGATTTTTCTAAAATTGCCACTCCATTGATGAATTTGACAAAGAAAGTAGTGAAGTTCGTTTGGAAGGAGAAGTGCGAAGAGAGTTTTCAAGAACTAAAGAAGAGGTTGAGTATAGCACAGGAAATTTTGTGGTATATAGTGATGCATCGTATAAGGGATTAAGTTGTGTGCTTATGCAGAAAGGCAAGGTCATCGCATATGCATCGCTTCAATTGAAGGACTTTAAGAAGGGGTATCCGACCCATGATTTGGAATTGGCGACAGTAGTGTTTGCTTGGAAAATCTGGAGGAAGTATCTTTATGGTGAAAAGTATGAGATATACATAGACCATAAGAGTCTGAAGTATATCTTTACATAGAAGGATCTGAATATACGTCAGAGGAGATGGTTGGAGCTGATTAAAGATTACGAATGTGAGATTTTATACCATCCGGGTAAAGTTAATGTGATTGTCGATGCCTTAAGCAAGAAATTTTGGGAGAAATTGATGTTGTTAACTGCTCAGGAGCAGCTGGTAGATGAAAGGGCTAAGTTGGAGTTGGAAGTTAAAAATCTGAAGGAGTCCTATGAAAAACTATTCCAAATAGAAATCGGGCCAACTTTGATGGATAAGGTGAAGGAAGCACAACTTCAGGATGAGGAATGTGAAAAGATAAGAAAAAGAGTATCTGAAGGTGAAGAGGTGAAATTCAAAGTGGATGCCGAAGGGTTGCTAAGATTTGAAGGGAGAATCTGGGTTCCATTAGTACCGGAAGTCAAAGAGGAAATGGGAGCATATCACGAAATGGGAGCAATAACGATGGATTTCGTGGTAGGTCTTCCAACGATTCAGAAGGGGTTTGATGCGATTTGAGTGATTGTACGAAATTAGCCCATTTCTTGTCGATCAAGATTATATTTAACTTAGATTAGTTGGAAAATTATATGTGAAGAAAATTATGTCAAGACACGGTGTTTCGGTGTCAATTGTATCAAACAGAGATCCGCGTTTTACGTCGAACTTTTGGAAGCGACTACAAGAATGCATGAGAATGTAGTTGAGAATGAGCACAGCGTATCATCCTCAAATCGATGGCCAGAGGGAGAGGACAATCCAAACATTGGAAAATATGCTAAGAGCTTGTATTATAGATTTCAAGGGAAATTGGGGCGATCATTTACCATTGGTTGAGTTCGCCTACAATAATAGTTTCCACGCAATTATTGGCATGTCGCTTTACGAAGCGTTGTACGGGAGAAAATGTAGAACTCCGTTATATGCTGGGATGAAGTTGGTGAACGTTAACTACTTGGGCCAGAATTAGTACAACAGACTGCCAAAATCTTCAAAGTGATCAGGGCGAGATTGATAGCTGCTCAGGATAGGCAGAAGAAATATGTCGATCAACACCGACAGAATCGCAAATTTGAAGTAGGCAGTTTTGTTTTCCTAAAAGTGTCTTCCTGGAAGGGAAAATTCGATTTGGCAAGAAGGGAAAACTGAGTCCGAGGTTTACTGAACCCTTTAAGATACTGCGAAGAGTTAATGAGGTAGCCTATGAAGTTACATTACCTTCAGAATTAGAACACATTCATAACATTTTTCACGTTTCGGTGTTACGACCGTACAAGCCCAATTACAAACATGTCATAGAGTATGAACCATTACAGTTTGAAAAAAATTTATCTTACGAAGACGTTCATGTTCGGATAGTTAACAGGAAAGAGCAAGTACTCAAAAACAAAGTAATACCTTCTGTTAAGGTAATCTGGAGGAATCACAATGCTGAAGAAGCTACGTGGGAACTTGAAAACGTTATGATGGAAAACTATCCTCAGTTATTTGCTTAAATCTTTATATAGCTATTCTGGGGACAATCTTTTTAAGGGGGGAGAATGTGACGAATGAATTAATTAAGTCGTGATTCTGGGGACAGAATCCTTTTAAGAAGGGAATGATTTGATGAATGAGAATTTTGTATTTAATTTAAAATATTTATTGAATTAAATAAATATTTTAGTTGAATTATTTATTGAGTTAAATAATTAATTGATGAAATTGTTTTGCAATAATTTAGTTAAGTGTGTTATATTAATTAAATTAATGATTAATAATTTTATGGTTTGAAGATTTAATTTAATAAGATAATTAAATTAAACGAGTTGTTAAATAATTATAATATTATGTAATGATGTTATTTTAATTTAATTGATTAATGGAATTAAAGGCATGATTAAATTAGAAGATTAATATTTATTAAATAAATATTAAGAATTATATTGGCTAAATAAATATTATGTGGATAATTAAGGGTTGTGATTTAAATTTAATAATTGTGACATTTGTATACTATATAATAAGAAGTTTATTTAAATAAATTAAAAAGAGGGTTTAATAGTGTTAGCCAAACAAGACCTTGTGGCTTTTGAATTATTGTAACTAACAAGGCTATTAATTTCTTAAACTGATGGAAATAAAGTGTGTGTATTACTATACATCAGTTTTATGTTTATGTATTATTCCTAAGTTTAAGTCTTAAGAGTGGAGAGTGAACAGAGAAGAGAAAATAGAGAGGGAGAGTTTGAGAGAAAGTTCTTTGTAAATTTGAGAATCAAGGCTGAAGGTTCAAAGGAAGAGGAGGATTAATCTAAGTCGTTCTAATTGTCTGAGTCCAAAGGAGAATCAAAGGTAGCAATTTAATTTTAAATTCTTAATCTCTGCTCCTTGAAGTTTCTTTCTCTGTAATTGATTTTCTTTGATTAAATTGTTGAGAAACTAGTTTCATATACTAATTGAGCTTCTTTTGTGACGCCCCCAAAATAGGTCCACACAACCCATTTTGAGTCGCCAAATACATGGTACAGAGTCCAAATACAAACTTCCTATTTACAACTATTAAACTGTTGTGCAAATACGACAAAACATATGTTGTGAGTTTCAATACAAATATTATCTTGCAGACAATATCCAAACTCAAATAAAGTCCTCATTACAATTATTGTCACACTATTTTATAGAATAGTGAGGACTACTATAGTAACCATCTTTGACCATTACTCCACTCCCCGATTAGTCCCAACTACACTCTTGCTTCCTGAGAAGGACAATGGAACCAAAAGGAAAAGTGTGAGCTCAATTAGCCCAGTGAAAAATATTATGACTAAGATAATGTAGAACAAATTATCCTTAGTCCTCAACAGGGAAAAATCTGATAGAATATAATAGACAACAAGTTTTAGATCAACAATTGCAATGAAAATAGCAATCCATTAGAAGAGTCAAGTAGAGCATGATGTCTACTATCTTCTATGATTTAAAAGTCCATCATCAATATTTTATTCCTGTAACACCAATCAATAATTATTTCAAATCAATAATTTATCTTTGCACTACGGGCCAAATATATTAATTTGTATCACCAGTGGTCATGATCATGCCAAACACTTGTCCATCTTTGCACTACGGGCTAAAGATATTTATCAATCAACAGTTCATCTTTGCACTACGGGCCAAAGATAACTTTCACCACATTTTAAGTCTGAGGATATGACATTGATATAAAGAATGAATCCAGTGAGATCAAGGATAAATATTATAGATTAATTTATCTAGAGTTCAAGAATGTCCAAATTATCAACATGAAGATCAAAACATGGATTCAATTTCAAGAATAAGATTCATAAAAGATAACTTGGATAAAGAAAAGGAAATTAAATTCCATTGTGAATAGTACCCATGAATAGTACCGTATGAACAGTACCCTTGAATAGTACCGTATGAATAGTGTCGAATAAATAGTGCCCCATATGAATACTATCGTATGAATAATGTCGTTTAGTGGGAACTCATCAAGGTCTTCATCCTCCTCCTCAGCTGCCTCAACTTCATCCTCAATCTCTTCAGAGTCCTCTGAATCAAATACTGGCTCATGCTCCCGACCAACAACTGTGATCAAAGGAGATGGCTCTCTACGAACCAACTGCTCCCAGACTGTATGAATGTCTCGGGGCTCCTCCTCAATAGTCAATCGGGGTACAACCTCCCTAGGCTAACTGGATCCTCCAATATCCGACATCCTGACAATCAAAATTTTAAGTCTTAGTTATTACGTGATGCCAATCGATACTCGTGAAAGTATATAAATATAAACACATAGCACATAAGGTAAGTTATTATCTTTCTTAGAACTCGATAAGAGTTTATCATTACTATGTTATCGAAGGCTACTACCCTAAGATTTTCCCGCACCTAATCCACAAGATTTGGTGTTCACTGTACAAATATCATATATCTATCTACCCATAATAAATGCAAACTATGAAATAGATAAAAACATCTCCATCATCTCCCCTTATGGGGTTACAACATCTGAATAATAAATACATAATTAAATCCATCCCAGGTCATACTAACCTTAAACATCTGTGCGAAAATATATAAAAAAAAATAAGTCTTAAACATTATAACATAAGTCTTAAACAAATATTCTCAAATAAAACAACAAGTCTTCATCACTTGTTGACTTTGCCCTTGCCTTTGCTAGTGGAAGGCTCGTCGGACCTTTCGTTCTTAACTGCAATGTTATTATGCAAGAGTGAGCACGATTTTCCAAAAGTATACAATATAACAATATAATAACATGCGAGAAGTCAAAGAAGTCTGAATAACAGAAAGCTCGGCTTTTAAATCGAGAATGAATAACAAGAATCATACTACAAGAATCAAAAGTATGTCTGAGGGTCATAAGACCTTGAACTATGTCCCAGGTTGTTAAGTATTTCTACTTTAAACCTTTAATAGTTGTTAGACTATATGGACTCTACTACTCGTACTTAGGGGGATCAGCCCTTAGTACCATACTGTGCACAATATCTCAACTGCTAAAGCGTAAATAATCCCCTATAAAAGGGTTATTCAACTCAATTTGACATTAGAGTCTGCACTAAAGGAAGTTTAGTTTGGATAAGCTCAATAACAGTTCTTAAAATTTAGAACGTTCATTAACTATGGACTAGTCGAATCAATAAGGGTTCGCTAGCTTTAGAAGGTTTAACAACAATTGATACTCAAATTGAAATAATAAATCTCGAGGGTATACAATCGAATAAGGATTGTATACTGAAGTAATACTTTACAATGATAATAATATCTCATACGAAATCTTAACTTGAATAAATAAGGATAAAAACTTGATTGATATGGAAACATAAGTATAGAACTTGCTCAATGAATAACTTTGAATTTAGAAAGCTTGCTCAATGACAGTTTGAGTTTAGAAACTTGCTTAACATAAAAATAAGGATTAGGAAACTTGCTCAACAATAGTAAATTAGGGATAGAACACTTGCCTCGTGCACAAGCTACAGTTATAATTATAATTTAATTTTTCAACGTCCTACACATTACATTATGTATATGATACCAATTAGTTTCATAATCATTATGTTTAACGGTTGAAATTCTCACTTAGGTTTAACTTAACAATTTGATTCACATATCTTAACTTGTTAACTAACCACAAAACGTGAATCTGAATCACACATTCATACCACATAATATGAACTCTTAGACAATCGTAATCAAGTCTTACGACATTAATATCCAAGTCCACACATAGTTTATTAACATGAAACTTCAAATTATATTATACATGTCAACAACATGTTATAGTATTGTATTAAATGTTCATTATGTTATCAGGTTCATTAGGTTAGGTTAACTCTGGGGCGGGTCTTGAGCCTGTTGGGGCGAGTCTGGAGCCCGCTAGGGCAGGTGGTCTCGGCTGGTTCAGTTGCAGTTCGCGAAAATTTTCAGAAAAGGTCAAATAAATCCAAATTAAACTAATACAGTGATTCCCATGAAGTATAAACTTCACTGAAACATCATACAATGATTCTAACATGCTTTTAACACTTTAGACCACGTAATTACTCAAATCAAATCACATAAATTCACTGTTTTTGGTATTTTGAAAAGTTTCGAGACAATTCATGAAATTCAACGTTACAGATTCATTATAACTCTGAATCTGTCCGTTTAAATTTTGTTTTGTTTATTTAAACATGCATAATCATAATCAGCTATCAATTTAGAGTTTAATGAACAATTCAAGCATGATATTTTGTACATAAGGGCCATATACGTGTTCTTCATACTTTTCATACTCTGTAACTCATGAAAATCCAATTAAGGCATAATTAAATGAAATTGATTGTTTTAAAACATACATAGATGATAGAAAACATGTTATGATCTTATACTAACATGTACACACACATATAATCAATAATCATTGATAACTTTAGTCACAGAGAACTCAAAAATTGATTTTTTATGAAGAAAGCATAAGAACGTGAATATAATACTTAGATTAAAGAATCATACCCTTGTTACTTGTTAAGATGATAGAAATTCTTCTTTATGATTCTTCAAAACTCTTTAATAAATCAATTTCTCTCAATTCTCTCTCTCTAAGTTTTCTCTCTAAAGTTCATATATGATACTGATATAATGTATATATAAATTATAATACATATAATATACGTATATGTATAATTTAACTATCAGGGATAGTAGAGCAGTTACATCAAATTAACTGACACCCCACTCCCTTAAGGGCTTGTTTGGTTAGTCACAAACGAGTTCCTTTTCCATTTAATTTAATTAACTTATTTAGTATATAGTGTATTTGTCACACTTTTAAATAATCAAATAATCTTATTTAAATTCAATTAAATAAATATTATAATCCACATTAAATCACATAATCACATAATTAAGATTCTCATTTATTAATTATGTCAAATCATTGAATCTCTAATTAATTATTAATTTAATTAGAATAAGATTATGCTTTTTAAATAATTCATTTAATCGAATAAACTCAATTAAATACATACTTGAACTATAAAAATTCTCCACATTAATTTAATCAATGTAACACATATAATTAAATTAATCTACCACAATTCCATCAGATAATTATTTAACTCAATAATTAAAACATTGATAACTTAATAAATAAATTATCAAAATATTTATTTAATTCAATAAATATTCAAATTAAATTACAAAATTCTCGTTCGTCACAGCGGGCGCGCCGGCTCGCAGTCATGAAATCCCATTTTGTGTTTTCTGTTAGGATGAGCATGTTAGTTTGACTTGATTCTAGTTATAAATGTCTCTGATATGCTAACATAAGTAACTTATAAATGTATGAGTGTAACATGTGGTCCAAAGCCGTTTTTGCATGATATGAATTACGTGAGCTTAAATTCTAAAAGAAACATAACGTTCGAAAATGAAACTTGACGGATTTGGTATGCTTTATGTTCTGGCCTTAAGCATGCTTATATGGCTTGGTTTGGTACATAATAGTATGATATATGAATCCAATGTATCTTGCATGTTTGGTTGATTTAACATGAGATTTTCAAGAAAAGTTAAGAGTTTGAAAATTAATTTCATTGATAACTACCCTATGTTGTATTCTGAAATTTAGGACCACCGTGATAGGATATGTTATGCATCTAGACATGATTGATACGTTCACCATCTAGCTAAGCATGAATTAGACTTGTCAAAAATAATGTAAAATGACATTTCGAGTGTTAAGCTATTCAACCTAGATGTAAAGAAGTGGTATACATACGGACATGTGTATTAAAGACTTATGGGTAGCAGGATAAGATTTAAAGACTTATAAGATTGATCCTTTGATTATTGTTGAAATCTTGTTGCAAACTTGAAGCAGGATCTCCTTAGTATGTGAATATTTTATGTGTTGATTCCTAAGTATGATAGTAAGTAAGCTAGATTTCTGCAGGCTCAAAGTTGCTACTAGTTTTGACAGGGACTAGCGCGGCCGCGCCACTCCCTAGTCTAAATCCAGCGCGATCGCGCCACCCTGCAACGCAGTCTATTCATGTTATTTGTAATCTGAAACTTGATGCATGCTTATATTGATATCCTAAAACTGCAATACATGATTAGTAGAATGTTCAAGTGATAATGTATATGATGACTATAGGAAACTAAGAATGGATAAGTGTTTCTAAAACTTTTAAAATGCTAAGTCAACGATGATTACAAAGTTATGTTGTTTGATTTCGTAGTAACGTGTAGACTAATAATGTAATGTGTGTAATGGAATATGTATAGGATCGTCGGCCTATGTATATCGAGTTGGCATAACTAATATGTTTATATATATACATAAATAGGATACTATAAGACCTTGCGATGACGTTAAGCTTCAGGTTTGTAATCTACGCAAAAGGCAAGTTTCCTAACTTCATTTGATTTTGATATTAAATGCAAGTTCCTTAGCTTCATTCTTATAATTGAATGCAAGTATCTAGATCTTGATTCATATTATAAAGCTTTGAAATATTTGTTATATCAAACATACTTATATTGAGCAAATATCTACATTTGTATGATTACTATTCATAATCGTAACATTGATTTCATATCTTGACTCATGATACGAGAAGTGAACTTATTGTTCCTAAAAATCGTCTAAGCCATTTGATTCGGCTAGACTATTATCATGTGTTAGAAAGCTATCCAAACCAATTTTCTTGGTGCGGACTCTTAAAAATCTACTAAGATGAACAACCCTCATTGAAGGGGGAATTATATACTGTCGGGGAACCGACGTGCGCACATATAAGCATGTTAAAATATTATGCATAACGTAGGGTACTTTAGGCTGATCACATGTTGTACTTATTTTTATTGAATATTCAGCATAATACTGTTAATTCTAGTAGGAGTTCATAGTCCTTAACAACTGCTCAGTGTTCATTATTCTTGAACCTTGAATTGATTAAGCATTGAATCTTGTTGATATCTTTCAGTCCATAGCGACATTTATTGAGAACTATTGATACTTCTTGTTATTCTTGAACTATCATTTACTGTTATACCATTGAGATTTGAGCTTCATATTATTCACCCTTATTGCTATATTACTTGTTCCTCAAATTTGTTGCTCATTCTTTCTTCCCTAAAAACACTACAGTTAAGGTAGAGCAAGGCGTAACCCCGAGGAAGGACAAAGGAAAGGGCAAAGCTTCGGAATAGCTTTAGTCCTTTAAGATTAGGAGAACTATTATTAATATTATGATAATGCATTAAGGGATGATTAAATTATATTTAAGTTATGCTTTAAGTTTAATTATTGAAATGATGTAGTAACGGTCACGAAACCTTGGGACAAGAATATTTATGTTATAACAATGTAAATTATTATATTATTCCATTGTATGAGATTTTAGTATGTTATTAAAAATAGATCGTGATGCACCGAATTCGAGATACGAGTTGTAAGACCCCAACTTTTATGAATAAAGATTTAATTTTCTTTATATATTATTTTGAAATAGTAAGGTATTGATTTGATATAATGTTTTAGTTATGGGTGAAATATGCAAATTTTGCAAAGTAAGCAAGTGGTCATAAAATATTCATTGTGTCGGGGAATATTCGTTTGGTCGGAAAATATTCTTTTTGTCGGAGAATATTCGTACGACGGCGCAATCATTTGTGGGCCCCATAACGAAAAATTATCGGATGAAGAAAACGATAAGAATAAGTTTTCTATAAATAACGGCAAAACTTTTACCGTTAAAACTGTTGAAATATCCGGTGATAAAAGAACAGTAATACGCCTGGTTGCACAGTAGCACACGGTATTGTACAGTATCTTTGATTATTGATGCGTATGTGATAAGCCACTCAGTTTTATTCAATTATTGCCACAGTAGTTGATTCATAGTATCTCATATTATTAATTCAATTATTGTCACAGTATCATCTGCACAATATTTTATATTATTAAATCAATAAATGAGACGACACCGTTATTCATATTATTATTTGCATTATTGACAATGTCTAGAAAATTCTGTCGAGGAAAGGGGTTAAGTTATCTAATTGCGCGCCAATAAGGAGAATTTCTTATCGGAAAGCCCCCTCTTTCCTGGAAATGATCTGGTTGTTAATATTGTGAATTATAATATTATTGATGAATAATTGTTGATCAAAAATGTGTTTAGTAAAGCCAAGTGAATGGAGATAAATAGAGGGGTTATTGAAGTATTTGTTGTAAATTTTACTTATTATATGGACCCCCACTTACTCATTTTTCAAAATCGTCGGTAGAAAGTTATATATATTTAAAGGTGCCGTGTATATATATATATATATATATATTATAATAAGTTTTATTTTATTAGATTATAAATAGAATATATTATATTTTATTTAAAGTTTTTATTTATTAGAATATTTTATTGCACAGTAAGGAATAGTACAAATTAGAAAAATAAAATTTCCTCCATCGGTGCGCGCCCGTGATTGTCCTCCAGTGCAGTCCGTGATTTTATTTTTTAAATAGTATCCTTCCATTCTCCTATAAATAGGATGCTTAGTTTAGAAATAAAAATCACACCAGAATCAGAGAATTCTTCTTCTATAATATGGAGCGTATTTCTTTTGAGTTTAAGGAAGCTTTGAGTGTAGAAAACAATATAAGTTTTCTTCAAGAATATCCCCGTCATACCAGTCAGAAATACTCTCCTTTTAAGGTAAGGGATATTATTTTTCTAGTAAATGGTGTTACTTTCTTTCAATATTCATAAAGAATATTATTTTCTTTCATATTCCATATTATGAAAGCAATAATATTTCATTTCATATACCCAAATTAAAACTTACTACGGTAGTATTGCTTCTATAATTCCTTAAATGATCAGAAATTCTTCAAATTTTGCATTTCATCTAGTATCATTTCATTGGAATGTTGGTATGAATTTTATTATGAAATTTTTACCTTTTCATGTCGAGGTTACTATTCACGTATATGGCACTATTAACGTATACGGCACTATTCACAAAAAAAATTAAATTTTCTTCTATTTGTCCAAGTTGGCTATTATGGGTCATAACTTTGATTGGATCCAAGTTTTGATCTTTATTCTTGAATTTTGCTCCACAAAGTATCATTATGGAGTATTCTTAAACTTGGATAAACTAAATTACGAATCCCTAATCTTTGTCCTTTATCTCACTAGATTCGTTATTTATATTATTTTTCATCATTCACAGTCCTAAATGGTGATATAACTGAATATCTTTGGCCTGTAGAGCAAAGATGAATGATTATCTGATGAATATCTTTGGCCCGTAGTGCAAAGATTGATAGGTGTTGAGATGAACATGACCAACTGGTGATACAAATGAATATCTTTGGCCCGTAGTGCAAAGATGAATATTTGATTTGAGATGTATATTGATTGATGTTACAGGGATAAAATATTGATGATGGACTTTTAAATCATAGAAGATAGTAGACTTCATTCTCTACTTAATTCTTCTAATGAATTGTTATTTTCGCTGCGAATATTGATCTAAAACTTGTTGTCCATAATATTTTATCTGATTTATTGAAGGCTAACGATAATTTGTTTTTCATTATCTTAGTCATAATATTCTTTACTGGGCTAGTTGAGCTCACCCTTTTCATCTATTATCCTCTTCAGGGAATGAGAATGTTGCGGGAACTAGTCGGGGAACAGTGTGATGGTCAGAGTAGAGCAGTAGTAGTCCTCACTATTTTATAAAATAGTGTGATAATAATTGTAATGAGGACTTAGTTTGAGTGTTTATATTTTTTTCATGTTTGTATTGACACTTACAGTTGTATGGTCGTATTTCTCACGACCTTTTGTTATAAAAGATTTGTATTTAGAATTTTGTACCATGTATTTGGCAACTCAGAATGGGTTGGTATTGAACCTATTTTGGGGGCGTCACACCAGTGGTCTGAATTTGGGGGCATCACACGTACCAACTCTGGTCCCAACAATATTGCTTCACCCACCTCGTCCCAGCATACTGGAGAACGACACTTTCGTCTATACAATGCCTCAAATGGAGCCATGCCTATACTTGCTTGATAATTGTTGTTGTAGGAGAATTCTACCAATGGCAAGTACTTGTCCCAAATTCCTTTAAAATCTAGTACGCAGAGTCTCAATAGGTCTTCAAGAGTTTGAATAGTCCTCTTCGATTTCCCGTCCGTCTGGAGATGATATGCAGCACTAAATCGTAAATCAGTGCCCATGGCTATCTGCAAGCTGACCCAAAATTATGAAGTGAATCTTGGGTCTCGATCAAAAACTATGGATATCGGCATACCATGCAGTTTTACAATCTCATTTGTGTACATACGAGCAAGACGTTCAAGTGAATAAGTTTCTCGTATTGGCAAGAAATGAGCAGACTTGGTTAATCTATCGACAATGACCCAAATTTCATCTATGCCTTGAGAAACCTTAGGAAGACCCATAACGAAATCCATGTTGATATTTTTTCACTTCCATTCTAGAACTTCAAGTGGTTGCAATGGACCTTTTGGCACTTGATGCTCTGCCTTGACATGTTAAACACCTCGAGATAAACTCCACGATCTCTCTCTTCATGTTGCTCCACCAAAATGTATGTCAAAGATTACGATACATTTTGGGTACTTCCATGATGGATTGCAAACGGTGTGTTGTGTGCTTCCATCATGATTTTATACTTTAAATCGGAGTCGTTAGGAACACAAAGTCTGGAGTTGGCTTGAAGTATTCCCTCTTCGTCGATTCTTGCTTCTGGAATAGCACCTTCTTGCACCTTCTTCTTCATATTCATCAGCTCTAGGTATGTAGCTTGAGCAGCTTTAACTTTATCAATTAAAGTTGGTTCTACGCGTATATTTGACATCTTCATGTGGGTCCCTGTAGTCTTTAACTCTATCTCCATCCTTTGTAAGTCATACAAAATGGGCCCTTGTGTTGACAATATCGCACTCGTGCCCGCATATGATCTTCTACTCAATGTGTTAGCTGCCACGTTCGCTTTTCCAAGATGGTATTGATTGGTATGGTCGTAATCTTTCAACAACTCAAGCCAACGTTGTTGCCTCATGTTGAGTTCCTTTTGAGTGAAAAAATATTTAAGGCTCTTATGATCTGTATAGAGCTCCATTTTCTTCCCATACAGGTAGTGTCTCCAGATCTTTAGTACGAAAATGACTGCTGTAAATTCTAGATCATGAGTAGGATAATTCCTCTCACATTCTTTGAGTTATCGTGAGGCATAGGCAATGACTTTTCATGTTACATGAGACCACATCCTAAACCTTTGCCTGAAGCATCGCTGTAGATGACAAATCCCTCCGAACCTGATGGTATTGTCAGAACAGGTGCTAAAATAAGTCTCCTCTTGAGTTCTTAGAAGCTCTTCTCACATTCCTCACTCCAGCCAAATTTTATATCTTTTTGAGTCAGCTGATTTAATGGAGTGGCGATTCGAGAAAATCCTTCCACGAATCTTCGATAATAACCAGTTAAGCCTATAAAGCTACGTATTTCGGTTACTGACTTAGGTTGCTCCCAAGTTTGTATTGCTTTAATCTTTGTCGGGTCAACTGATATTCCATGTTTCGATACCACGTGCCCAAGGAATGCTACTTCCTCAAGCTAGAACTTGCATTTCTTTAACTTGGCATATAGCTTGTTTTCATAAAGCTTTTGGAGTATCAGCCTCAAGTGTTGTTCATGATCTTCACGACTTTTGGAGTAAATGAAGATGTCATCAATAAAGACAACCACAAAATAATCTAAATATTCCTTGAATATCCGGTTCATCATATCCATGAAGGCAGAAAGAGCATTAGTCAATCCAAAAGACATGACTAAGAATTCATAATGCTCGTATCGAGTTCTGAAGGCAGTCTTTGGAATGTCATTAGTTTTAATCTTTAACTGATGATATCTAGAACAAAGATCAATCTTTGAGAAGAATTTAGCACCTTATAACTGGTCAAACAAGTCATCAATGCGAGGTAACGGATACCTATTTTTGATGGTGACATGGTTCAATTCTCGATAATCAATATAAAGTCACATACTCACGTATTTCTTCTTTACGAACAACATAGGAGCACCCCAAGGCGATGTACTAGGACGAATAAAATCGATGTCTAACAACTCCTGTAGTTGGACCTTTAACTCCTAAAGTTCAATAGGAGTCATTCGATATGGGGTTTTGGAAATAGGTTTTGTACCGGTTTCAAAGTCAATAAAAAATTCAACTTCACGTTCTGGGGGTATGCCAGGAAGTTCTTCAAAAAATACATCAGGGAATTTATTAACAACAGAAATATCATTCAAATCTGACGTATTTTTGTTTAAATCGATGACATGGGCTAAGAAAGCTTGATATCCATTTTTCAATAAATGAATGGATTTATGACTTTAAATGACAGTGATAGATTTTAGTTGTTTGGTTGCTTGAATTCGCATAACAGGTTGGTTAGGAATATAAAAGCTAACGACCTTACGAAAATAATCAATTTTAGCATAATGAGTGGTTAACCATTCGATTCCTAAAATCACATCAAATGCAAGTATTTTCAAAGAGATGAGATCAACAGGTAATGTGAGGGTACCAATTTAAATCAAACAAGATTTGTAAACTGTGGATGTAATGAAGGTTTCTCCCAATGGAGTTTCAACAGATAACTCAAAGTCTAATTTGCCATGGGTCAAGTTCAAACGATGAGCACAAGTATTTAAAATAAAAGAGTGGGTAGAACCAATATCTAATAAGTTATAGACTTCGCAAGAGTTTATGATTAGCTTACCTGTGATAACTTCGTTCGGGTTCCTTGCTTTTTGGGTAGTCACAACAAAAGCTCTCCCCTGAACTATGGACTTTGACTTGTCTAGGACAGCCTTTGGTGTCACCATCCTAGCTGGACTTGACTTCGCTATAGGGCACACTCGAACTATGTGACCTTCCTTTTCGCAATTGTAACACACTTTGGGTTGCTGTGTACAATTTGGACTAATGTGTCCCTCTTGTCCACAATTGTAACATACGACCGGTGGTCGTTCCCCTCCCCTATAAATGGTTGTTGGGTGCTGGTGCTGGTGTCGATATCTTTCCATCATTGTTGAATCTTCTCTTTTTAAAATTTCCACTTGACTCACTTCTTCTATTATTTTGGCCAGGATTACCACCGAAGTGGTTACCATTTCTGGCATAATAATTTCCTCCACGCTGGTTTTCAGTTGTTCCAATGACTGTTACCACCGGTACGACTATTATCGTGTTGTCAGTTGTTGTCCTTTAGTTGAACAGTCTCATTATCTCGCTCCAATAATTGAGCCCTATTCACAACATCTGAATACAAAAAACGTTTATGAGAAATAAGGTATTGACGAATTTCAGGTTTCAAACCTCTCAAAAACATTAGTGTCATTCGTTCCTCATTATCCACCAAATGGGATGTAAACCGGGATAATTCCGCAAACTTGGCCTCGTATTGTGATACAGTCATATTATTCTGTTCTAGTTTGATGAATTCCACCTCCTTCATATGACGAATACTTTCTGGAAAATACTTTTCGTTGAACAATTCCTGGAACTTCACCTAAGACATCTTAGGTGCTGAAAGATTAGTATGTTTCATAGATTCCCAGCAGTAATCTGCCTCTCCACGAAACATAAAGGTGGCAAAGGGAGCCTTTTGCTCCTCTGTGCATCCCAAGACATCAAATATTTTGGTGATCTTCATAATCCAAGCTTCTTCCTTGAGTGGCTCTGGCTTCCCCAAAAACTCCAGCTGTCCCAACTCCTTGAATTTCTTAGTTGTGACCAGCCATGAGTTACCATTGTTTACACCTGCATTTTAAACAGGAGTCTCTCTCGTCTGGTTTTGCATGAATTGTAGAAAGCTCCTAAACACCCCATCGTTCATCATTTAGTCGGTGGTGTTGTTTACAGGAGTATTATTGCCTTCTTGATGCACATTATCCTGGTTATTGATTGGCTGTATCTCAATGGTCTCATATACTTCATTGCTTATCTCCCGATTTTCAGATGTCATTCTCAAATACTGCTATAAAACAAGGGTTAAATTGACATGTCACGTATTATCCTTATATTCCGACCGACCAATTAAATAATAAATAAACATAGGTAGGACACACTAGTAAAGGTTTTACTCGTCTCTCCCCTCCTAGTTCTAATCCCAGATCTCCACCAGAGATCATATCGCTAAGCTATGATACCAACTGTGACGCCCCCAAAATAGGTCCACACAATCCATTTTGAGTCTCCAAATACATACTACAGAATCCGAATACAAACTTCCTATTTACAACTATTAAACTGTTGTGCAAATACGACAAAACATATGCTGTGAGTTTCAATACAAATATTGTCTTGCAGACAATATCCAAACTCAAATAAAGTACTGATTACAATTTATTGTCACACAATTTTATAGAATAGTGAGGACTACTACAGTAACCATCTTGGACCATTACTCCACTCCCCGACTAGTCCCAGCTACACTCTCGCTTCCTGAGAAGAACAATGGAACCAAAAGAAAAAGGGTGAGCTCAATTAGCCCAGTAAAGAATATTATGACTAAGATAATGTAGAACAAATTATCCCTAGTCCTCAACAAGGAAAAATTTGATATAATACAATAGACAACAAGTTTAGATCAACAACTGCAGCGAAAATAGCAATCCATTAGAAGAGTCAAGTAGAGCATGACGTCTACTATCTTCTATGATTTAAAAGTCCATCATCAATATTTTATCCCTGTAACACCAATCAATAATTATTTCAAATCAATAATTTATCTTTGCACTACAGGCCAAAGATATTAATTTGTATCACCAGTGGCCATGATAATGCCAAACAAATGTCCATCTTTGCACTACGGGCCAAAGATATTTATCAATCAACAGTTCATCTTTGCACTACGGGCCAAAGATAACTTTTATCACAATTTAAGTCTGAGCATATGACAATGATATAAAGAATGAATTTAGTGAGATCAGGGATAAATATTAGAGATTAATTTATCCAGAGTTCAAGAATGTCCAAATTGTTAACATGAAGATCAAAACATGGATTCAATTTCAAGAATAAGATTCATAAAAGATAACTTGGACAAAGAAAAAGAAGTTAAATTTCGTTGTGAATAGTATATATAAATAGTACTGTATGAATAGTACCCATGAATATTGTCGTATGAATAGTGCCCCAACATGAAAAGATTAAAATTTAATAACAAAGTTCAGACCAATATTCCAGTGAAGTGATATTAAATGAAGTGTAAACCTTAAAATATTTATAATCATTTCAAGAATTATAGAAGTAATACTTACCATAGTAAGTTTAAATTTAGGAGTATGAAATGAAATAATATCACTTACATAATATAGAGTATGAAAGAAAATAATATCCTTTACGCGTATTGAAATAAAATAATATCCTTTACGAATATTAAAATAAAATAACATCCTTTACCTTAATAGTAAACTAGATCTGACTGGTATAACGGATATAATCCTCAGAATATCTTGCACTATAAACTACACTCAAAGTATCTTTATACTCAAAAAAAATACTCACAATATAATAGTAGAAACACTTATGTTATTGGTGTCCTTAGAAGGAAGGGGTAACCTCCCTTTTATAGTGCATTACGGAGGCAAAAATTAAGCAAACCTGCCTAATTTTATGCCTAACTTTCCTTTTTTTTCTTTGCCTAACTTTCATTCTTCCTTTTAATTGGTTGAGGGCCCACAATTTTGGAAACAAAAGGATTACAGGAGATGGTTTTGTGGAGTGCACGAAAGTTTTTTGAAAAAAGGAACTCAAACTCAATTTGCTAACTTCCTCCCTATTTACTCACGTGCCAGGAAACTATACATATTAATATAATAATATTACTATTTAAAAAAATTGTAGATTATAAAATTATACTATTATAGTATCACATTATACTATTATAATGTAATATTATAATAATATATTTGAATTAATATTTTATCAGAGAAGATAATTATGGTTTCGTAGAAAAAAATATGTCAAACTCTCAACAAATATCTCATGTTAAATTCCTCCATTTATAAAATTGAACTAATATTTACCATTAATTATCATATTTTTATTCATTAATTATTATTCACAATT
The DNA here is from genome assembly GCA_020205555.1 of Panax stipuleanatus. Classification (NCBI taxonomy): domain Eukaryota; kingdom Viridiplantae; phylum Streptophyta; class Magnoliopsida; order Apiales; family Araliaceae; genus Panax; species Panax stipuleanatus. Next base: position 80,105,975 of record CM035123.1, read on the forward strand.
AATACTACAGAATCACAATATTGACAGCCAGGTCGTTCCTAGAAAAGAGGGGGCTTTTCGATAAAGATTTATCCTTATTGGCGCGTAATTATATAACCTAACCCCTTTTTTCGACATAACTTTCTAGACATTGCCAATAATGCTATCTAATAATATCATTTAAATAATATAAGTTACTTTGTTGTGACAATTATTGATTTAATAATATAAAATATTGTGCAGATGTTACTGTAACAATTATTGATTCAATAATTGAAATACTATGCAACAACTACTGTGAAAATTATTGAATACTGAGTCACTTCATACGTAAGAATCAATAATCAGAGATACTATGCAATACCGTGTGCTACTGTGCAACAACGCGTATTACTGTACTTTTATCACCGGGTATTTCAACAGTTAACGGTAAACGTTCCGCTGTCAATTTTTAGAAAACTTATTTTTTGTCGTTTTCATTATCCGACAGTTTTCCATTATGGGGCCCACCAATGATTGCGCCGTCGTACGAATATTCCCCGACACAACGAATATTTTATGACAACTTGCTTACTTTGTAAAATTTGCACATATCACCCATAACTATCACATTTATCAAATCAATACATTACTATTTAAAATAATATATAGAGAAAATTAAATCTTATTCATAAAAAGTTGGGTTCTTACATCTTTAATCTGATATATGATGATTATAAAGGGTATTAATGTGATTAAATTCATGGAATTATGTTTAAAAGGGAAAATTTGAGTTTAAAGAGAAGTATATATGAATATGGTTTATTTGATACTAAAATTGATGTTTAATTCTTATATTAATCTGTAAATTGATTGTGGATTATGTTTATACATCAAGAAACAAAAATTATGCAAATTATACGGACTGATTTGGTTAAGAAACGAATTAATGGTATTGGATTTTGTTAAGGATGTCTAAAAGTGGGGTTTTAGCAAGAACATGGAATTTAAAGGGTTTAAATTTGATTGTTGTTGTTGTTGTTGTTGTTGTTTTGTTGTTATAATCAGTGTGTGCATGCTTGGTGTTGTTTTTGTGAAGTCTATATCATTTGGGTATGCTTAATTTAGAGCTTTGTGGGTTTGAAGTCGAGTTCTTGGCTTGGATGAACTCATGTGCTAAACTGCTGCAGAGTTCATGTCTGCGCACCAGCGCAGCTGTGCCGGTGTCAAGGTTCAGGAAGGCGCAGCTGCGCCTCCCCTGATCAGAAACTGTTTTGTTTTCTTTTTATTTTCAGACCGTAGCATGTTAATGTAACCTAGTTTAATAAGCATGAAAATGTGTTAAGCATACAGTAAGGTGTTTTAACAGATTGTGAACATGTATGTGATGATTTCAATTTAAAAATTATCAAAATATATGAGAATTTAAACTTGTTGCTTGTGAGGTTGATATTGTGGTTTAGGGGTCTTAAAGTTTGATAATAAGGATTTCAGATTTGTAATATGTGGTTGATGATGAAGGTCAGAACTTGAATTAAGATAACAAGTTTATCTAAAATAAGAATAAAACCTATAAGGTTAATGTTAATGTGATTAAATTGGTATCGTGGTTATAAATGATTTATGTAGGATTTTTGAGGAACATGAGTAATGATTGTGTAATCTACACGCGAGACAAGTTCCTTGCCCTATCTTGGTTACGATTAAGCAAGTTTCCTATCTTTACTTGTTATAGTTATTCAAGTTCTTTAACTCTAATTTCTTAGTGAGCAAGATTTCTAGTTCTTGTCTCTCAATGTAAGACCCCAAATTTTATGAATAAAAATTTAATTTTTTTTTATATATTATTTTGAAATAGTAAAGTGTTGATTTGATAAATGTGGTAAGTTAGGGGTAGTATGTGCAAATTTTACAAAGTAAACAAGTGGTTATAAAATATTCGTTGTATCGGAAAATATTTGTTTGGTCGAGGAATATTCTTTTTGTCGGAGAATATTCGTACGACGGCGCAGTCATTGGTGGACCCCACAACGGAATGAATGTCGGATATAGAAAGCGACAGAAATAACCTTTTTACAAAAATAACGATAAAACTTTTATCGTTAAAACTGTTGAAATACCCGATGGTTAAAATACAATAATACGCGGTGTTGCACAGTGGCACACGGTATTGCACAGTAATTCTAATTATTGATTCTTACGTAAGAAGTCACTCATTCAACAATTGTTACAGTAATTACTGTTCAATAATTTATATTATTGATCCAATATTTGCTACATTGATATTTTATATTAGTGATTCAATAATTGTCATTCCACAGTATTTCAAATTATTCAAATCAATAATTCATATTATTTGAATAATATTATTAGATAGCATTATTGACAATGTCTAAAAAGTTCTGTCGAGGAAAGGGGTTAAGTTATATAATTGCGCTGTCAATGAGGAGAAATCCTTATCGGAAAGCCCCCTCTTTCCTGGGAACGACCTGGTTGTCAATATTGTAGTTCTGTAATATTATTTGTGAATAATTAATTATTGATATATGTGATAAGAAAATATTTATTCAATGTGGATTTAAACGGAAGAATTTTTAGCATGTGACATTTGTGAAAATTGGTATTTTATCTTTTTTGATAAAATAATTCATTCAAATATATTATTATAATATTACATTATAGTAGTATGATGTAATTATATAATAGTATGATTTTTATAATTTGAATGGTAACATTATTATAGTAAATTCATGGTATAAAGTAAAATGAGGTAGAAGAGAACAAATTAAATTTGAATTCTTATGATGTAAGCAATGATGTCGTCAGAACGATGAGGTAAGCAATGATGTCATCAGAACGATGAGGTAAGCAACGATGTCATATGATCGATGATGTAAGCGATGATGTCATAAATAATGGCGAAAAGACTAGTTTACCCTTACTCTGCCAAGCCTATAAATAGAAGCTCATTTCTTCATTATTTTTTACCAATTCACTAAAGCTATAGAGAGAGAAAGTATAGAGAGAATAAGAGAGAAAGAAGAAGAGTATTCTGCTATTACACTAGTGCAGTCTCCAAATTTTTATTAAGGTAAGGGGTATTATTTCTTTCGTATTCATGAAGAGAGTTATTTTCTTTCAATACTCGTAAGGGTTGTTATTACATTCTTTGTTATTCTATTGGAATAACCTGTCTACGCGGACTAACGCATGCATGGTGAAATTCTATTGTTATTCTATTTTTTATTATTCTGTGGGAATAACCTATCTACGCGGACTACCGCATGCCTAGTGAATAACCCCTCGTATTCATTCTTTATTAAGTTATGGAAATGATCTGTTTACGCGGACTACCGTATGACGGGTGAAAATCCATTTGCAGTGTCGTATATTGTTTCATTTCAGATTTCTGACTCTAAACTTACTACTGTAAGTATTGCTTCTATAATTCCTGAAATGATCAGAAATTTCTTGAGTTTTGCGCTTCATCTAATATCATTTTCTTGGAATATTGGTCCTGAACTTTCTTGTGAAATTTTGATATTTTCATATCGGGGTACTATTCGTGAGTTACTATTTATGAGTTACTATGCACGAGTTACTATGCACGAGTTACTATTCACGTTAAAAAAATATAATTTTCTTTCAAATTATCTTTGATTGTATCCAAGTTTTAAACTTCATTCTTGAATTTTGCTCCACAATTAATTATTACGGAGTATTCTTGAACTTGGATAAATTAAATTACGAATCCCTAATATTTGTCCTTTATCTCACTGGATTCGTTCCTTATATTATTTTTCATCATCCTCAGTCTTAAATGGTGATACAAACGAATATCTTTGGCCTGTAGTGCAAAGATGAATGATTATTTGATGAATATCTTTGGCCTGTAGTGCAAAGATGATTACCTGATGAATATCTTTGGCCCGTAGTGCAAAGATGGACAGGTGTTGAGATGAACATGTCCAACTGGTGATACAAATAAATATCTTTGGTCCGTAGTGCAAAGATGAATATTTGATTCGAGATGTATATTGATTGATGTTACATGGATAAAATATTAATGATGGACTTTTAAATCAAAGAAGATAGTAGACATCATTCTCTACTTAACTCTTCTAATGAATTGTTATTTTCGCTGCGAATATTGATCTAAAACTTGTTGTCCATAATATTTTATCTGATTTATTGAAGGCTAACGATAATTTATTTTTCATTATTTTAGTCATAATATTCTTTACTGGGCTAGTTGAGCTCATCCTTTTCTTCCATTGTTCTCTTCAGGGAATGAGAATGTCGCAGGGACTAGTCGGGGATCGGGGTGATGGTCAGAGTTAGAGCAGTAACAGTCCTCACTATTTTGTAGTTTAGTGTGGTAATGATTGTAATTAGTGAGGACTGAATTTGAGTGTTTATATTTCGTATTATATACGATTTGTATTGAAACTCACAGTTTGCGTGGTCGTATTTTGCACGACCGTATGTTATAAAAGATTGTATTTGGATTCTGTACCATGTATTTGGCGACTCAGAATGTATTGGTATTGAACCTATTTTGGGGGCGTCACAGTTGGTATCAGAGCTTAGGGATATGATCTCTGGCGGAGATCTGGGAATAGAACTAGGAGGGAAGAGACGAGTAAATTCTTCGCTAGTGTGTGTCCTACCTAAGCTTATTTGATATTTAATTGGTCGTTTAGAATATAGGGTTAATATGTGATATGTTAATTTGTTTGATTAACCCTTGTTTTGTTTTAATATTTGAGAATGGCAGCTGAAAATCTAAACAATGGAGTGAATGAGACCGTTGAGACACCTTTAATCACCAACCAGGAGAATGTGCAACAAGAAGGCAATATTCCTTCTGGAAACGACACCACCGATCAAACGATGAACGATGGGATGTTTAGAAGCTTTTTGCAGTTCATGTAAACTCAGACGAGGGAGACTCGTGTTCATAATACAGGTGGAAATAACAACTCGCGGCTTGTCACTACCAAGTAGTTTAAAGAGTTGGGACCACCAGAGTTTCAGGGAAAGCCAATCCAATCAAGGTAAAAAATTGAATTAAGCAAATTACCAAGATATTTGATGTCTTGGGATGCACGGAGGAACAGAAGGTTCCATTCGTCACGTTTATGTTCCGTGGAGAGGCAGATTATTGGTGGGAATCTGTGAAGCGTACCCAGCCTGCCGCACTCAAGATGTCTTGGAAAGAGTTCCAGAAACTATTCAATAACAAGTACTTTCCAAAAAGTATTCGTCATATGAAGGAGGTAGAGTTTATCAAACTGGAACAAAACAACATGACTGTGTCCCAGTATGAGGCTAAGTTCGCAGAGTTATCCTGGTTCGCATCTCATTTGGTTGATAATGAGGAACGTATGACGCGGATGTTTCTAGGAGGTTTTAAACTCAAAATTCGTCAGTATCTCATTTTTCACAAACTTTCTTTATATTTAGATGTGGTGAACAGGGCCCAATTGTTAAAACGAGATAATGATTATGTTCAACCAAGGGACAACAACCAAGGTCATACCGATGGCAGCAATCATCGGAACAATGACAACCAGTAGGGAGGAAAGTATCATGACAGAAGCGGTAACCACTCCGGTGGTAATCGTGGCCAAGATAATAGAAGAAGCGAGTCGGGGGGAGATTTCAAGAAGAGAAGGTACAACAATGAGAACGTGAAAACGTTGACAGCAACACCAGCATCAACTGTTTCTAGGGGAGGAGAACGACCGCCGGTCGTATGCTACAAATGCGGGAAAGAGGGACACATCAGTCCCAACTACACACAACAATCCAAGGTGTGCTATAACTGTGGAAAGGAAGGACATATAGCTCGAGTGTGTCTTGTAGCGAAATCAAGTCCAGCAGGGATGGTGACTCCAAAGGTTGTCCCTGACAAGGCAAAGTCAGTGGTTCTTGGAAGAGCTTTTGTCGTAACTGCCCAACAAGCGAGGAACCCGAATGGGGTTATTACGGGTAAGCTAATCATAAACTCTTGCGAAGTCTATACCTTATTAGATACGGGTGCTACCCATTCTTTTATTTCACCTGCTTGTGCTTAACGTTTGAACTTGACTTCTGAGAAATAAGACTTTGACTTATCTGTTGAAACTCCGTTAGCGGAAACCTTCGTTACATCTACGGTTTACAAATCTTGCTTGATTCAAATTGGCACCGTCACCCTACCTGTTGATCTTATATCTTTGAAAATACTAGCATTTGATGTGATTTTAAGAATTGACTGGTTAACCACTAATCATGCCAAAATTGATTATTTTCGTAAGGTTGTTAGTTTTCATATTCCTAACCAACCTGTTGTGCGAATTCAAACTACCAAACCACTAAAATCAATCAATGTCATTTCAAGTCATAAAGTTATTCGTTTATTGAAAAACGGATGTCAAGCTTTCTTAGCCCATTTCACCGATTTAAACCAGAATACGTCTGATTTGAATGATATTTCTGTTGTTAATGAGTTTTCTGATGTATTTTCCTAAGAACTTCCGGTCTACCCCCAGAACGTACATGAAGTTGAATTCTTTATTGACCTTAAACCCGGTACAAAACCCATTTCTAAAACCCCATATTGAATGGCTCCTATTGAACTTCGGGAGTTAAAAGTCCAACTACAGGAGTTGTTAGACATTGGTTTCATTCATCCTAGTACATCTCCTTGGGGTGCTCTTGTTTTATTTGTAAAGAAGAAAGACGGGAGTATGCGACTTTGTATTGATTGTAGGGAGTTGAACCATATCACCATCAAGAATAGGTATCCGTTGCCTCGCATTGATGACCTGTTCGACCAGTTGCAAGGAGCACAATTCTTCTCAAAGATCGATCTTCGTTCTGGATATCATCAGTTAAAGATTAAAACTGAGGATATTCCGAAGACTGCCTTTAGAACTCGATACGGGCATTATGAATTCTTAGTCATGTCTTTTGGATTGACTAATGCTCCTGCTGCTTTCATGGATATGATGAACCGTGTATTCAAGGAATATTTAGATCAGTTCGTGGTTGTCTTTATTGATGACATCCACATCTATTCCAAAAACCGTGAATATCATAAGCACCACTTGAAGCTGGTACTTCAAAGGCTTCGTGAAAACAAGCTATATGCCAAGCTGAAGAAATGCGAGTTCTGGCTTGAGGAGGTACCTGTCAAGATCTTGGATAAGAAGGAACATGTCTTACGCTCAAAGATTATACCTCAAGTTAAAGTTTTGTGGAGAAACCATGATATTGAGGAAATGACCTGAGAGTTAGAATCGAAAATAAAAGCAAGGTATCCTCATCTCTTCGATATACCAGGTACGTACGTCAATTTTATATATTATTTTGAAATAGTAAGGTGTTGATTTAATAAAGTGGTAAGTTATGGATAGTATGTGCAAATTTTACAAAGTAAACAAGTGGTTATAAAATATTCGTTGTGTCAGAAAATATTCGTTTGGTCGAGGAATATTTTTTTTATCGGAGAATATTCATACGAAGACGCAGTCATTGGTGGACCCCACAACGGAATGAATGTCGGATATAGAAAGCGACATAACTAACCTTTTTACAAAAATAACGGTAAAACTTTTACCGTTAAAACTGTTAAAATACTCGATGGTTAAAATACAGTAATACGCGGTGTTGCACAGTGGCACACGGTATTGCACAGTAATTCTATTTATTGATTCTTATGTAAGAAGTCACTCATTCAATAATTGTTACAGTAATTACTGTTCAATAATTTATATTATTTATCCAATAATTGCTACATTGATATTTCATATTAGTGATTCAATAATTGTCATTGCACAGTATTTTAAATTATCAAATCAATAATTCATATTATTTGAAAAATCTTATGAGATAGCATTATTGACAATGTCTAGAAAGTTCTGTCGAGAAAAAGGGTTATATTATATAATTTTGCGCCAATGAGGAGAAATCCTTATCGGAAAGCCACCTATTTCTTGGGAACGACCTGGTTGTCAATATTGTAGTTCTGTAATATTATTTGTGAATAATTAATTGTTGATATATGTGATAAAAAAATATTTATTCAATGTGGATTTAAACGGAGAAATTTTTAACATGTGACATTTGTTGAAAATTGGTATTTTATCTTTTTCGATAAAATAATTCATTCAAATATATTATTATAATATTACATTATAGTAGTATGATGTAATTATATAATAGTATGATTTTTATAATTTGAATGGTAACATTATTATAGTAAATTCATGGTATAAAGTAAAATGAGGTAGAAGAGAACAAATTAAATTTGAATTCTTATGATGTAAGCAATGATGTCATCAGAACGATGAGGTAAGCAATGATGTCATCGGAACGATGAGGTAAGCAATGATGTCATAGGATCGATGATGTAAGCGATGATGTCATAAATTATGACGAAAAAACTATTTTACCCTTACTCTGCTAAGCCTATAAATAGAAGCTCATTTCTTCATTATTTCTCACCAATTCACTAAAGCTATAGAGAGAGAAAGTATAGAGAGAATAAGAGAGAAAGAAGAAGAGTATTCTGCTATTACACTAGTGAAGTCTCCAAATTTTTATTAAGGTAACGGGTATTATTTCTTTCGATTCATAAAGAGAGTTATTTTCTTTCAATACTCGTAAGGGTTGTTATTCCATTCTTTATTATTCTGTTGGAATAACCTGTCTACGCGGACTACCGCATGCATGGTGAAATTCTGTTGTTATTCTATTTTTTATTATTCTGTGGGAATAACCTGTCTACGCGGACTACCGCATGCCTAGTGAATAACCCCTCGTATTCATTCTTTATTAAGTTGTGGAAATGATCTGTTTACGCGGACTACCGTATGACGGGTGAAAATCCATTTGCAGTGTCGTATATTGTTTCATTTTAGATTTCTAACTCTAAACTTACTACTGTAAGTATTGCTTCTATAATTCCTGAAATGATCAGAAATTTCTTGAGTTTTGCGCTTCATCTAATATCATTTTCTTGGAATATTGGTCTGAACTTTCTTGTGAAATTTTGATCTTTTCATATCGGGGTACTATTCATGAGTTACTATTTATGAGTTACTATTCACGAGTTACTATTCACGAGTAAAAAAATATAATTTTCTTTCAAATTATCTTTGATTGTATCCAAGTTTTAAACTTCATTCTTGAATTTTGCTCCACAATTGATTATTACGGAGTAATCTTGAACTTGGATAAACTAAATTACGAATCCCTAATCTTTGTCCTTTATCTCACTGGATTCGTTCCTTATATTATTTTTCATCATCCTCAGTCTTAAATGGTGATACAAACGAATATATTTGGCCTGTAGTGCAAAAATGAATGATTATTTGATGAATATCTTTGGCCTGTAGCCCAAAGATGATTACCTGATGAATATCTTTGGCCCGTAGTGCAAAGATGGACAGGTGTTGAGATGAACATGACCAACTGGTGATACAAATGAATATCTTTGGCCCGTAGTGCAAAGATGAATATTGATGGACTTTGAAATCAAAGAAGATAGTAGACATCATTCTCTACTTAACTCTTCTAATGAATTATTATTTTCGCTGCGAATATTGATCTAAAACTTGTTGTCCATTATATTTTATCTGATTTATTTAAGGCTAACGATAATTTATTTTTCATTATTTTAGTCATAATATTCTTTACTGGGCTAGTTGAGATCACCCTTTTCTTCCATTGTTCTCTTTAGGAAATGAGAATGTCGCAGGGACTAGTTGGGGATCGGGGTGATGGTTAGAGTTAGAGCAGTAACAGTCCTCACTATTTTGTAGAATAGTGTGATAATAATTGTAATTAGTGAGGACTGAATTTAAGTGTTTATATTTCGTATTATATACGATTTGTATTGAAACTCACAGTTTGCGTGGTCGTATTTTGCACGACCGTATGTTATAAAAGATTGTATTTGGATTCTGTACCATGTATTTGGCGACTCAGAATGGGTTGGTATTGAACCTATTTTGGGGGCGTCACTCAATATCCAAAGCTTGAACTGTTTTAGCCTTTGGACTTCAAACAAGGCTTTCTAATTCTTTTGAAAGTGCTACCTTGATATACGTTGTTATTCTATCATGAATAGTTATTGTTTCATCCTTGATCTATAAATCATTGTTTGAATTTATGATGTTATCGAGTTGTTGAATAGTAAATGATTCAACTAATCCTTAGTTGATGAACGATTGAACTCTAAATTACCCTTGAAGTCAATCCGACCCAAACTTTCTTTTGTACGGACTCGAATGTCAAAATTGAGATGAAAAACCCTATTATATGGGATTATATTACGCGTTAGCGTTAAGATGTTTGTGCAGAATACATGGTACGAATGGCTGTTCCCCCTAAGTACGAGAAGTAAGGTCCATATAGTCTTATGACTGTTAAAGGTTTAAAGTAGAGATACTTGACAACTTAGGACATAGTTCATAGTCTTATGACCCTCAGATGTACTTTTGAACTTGTATTATATTCTTGGTTCAAAAGTCGAGTTTCTATTAAGTTTTCCATTCTTAATTATCGTCGACAGGAAAGGTTTAATTATTCAGCTGAGATCATTGGTTCATATATTGTTATTGTTCATGGTTATTCCAGTGGGAATTTGTTTTGCTCACTCTTGCATATAAAACATTGCAGCTAAAAGTGAGAAAGTCGATGAGCCGTCCACTAGTAAGGACAAAGGCAAGATGAACAAATGATGAAGACTTGTTATATTTCTTTTGATCAAGTTTATGTGATGAGACTTATTTAATATATGTTTAATTTCTGCATATGAATGATGTAATAAAGGTTAGAGAACCTGAGATTGTTTTGAGAATTTGTAACTTTTTAATGGGGAAGATTATGTTTAAGTTTATCTAGTTTACGTTTTAATGTTATCCTATATTGTGGGTAGTTAGATGCAGGGGCAGAGCCAGGAATAATAATTGGGACGGGCTAAAAATATTATAATGTCAAAATTGTACATTTGGGTTGAGCGGATAAAGGATATTATAATATCAAAATTGTACATTTAGGCTGGACTGGCCAAGGCTATTCTAACTTTTTTATTTTGGGCTACATAATTATATAGTATATCTAGTAAAAAAAAAATGGGCCAGGCTATAGCCCCAAAAGCTGACTGAAAGCTCCGTCCCTGGTTAGATGTCTTTATGTTGGACAGTGAATACCAAATCCTGTGCGAATGAAGTACCCAAATTTGGGGGTGTCACAGTATAACTGTTGAATGTGGTAGTTAAGAGATTCAATCTAGCCATGCCCATTTTTTTTTGGAAAAAGAAAAGAGAGAGAATCTTATTAGAGATATTTGATTAGTTCACCACAGTATATAAATTATCTTAATGCATGATCTAAATTAACATAAAAATAATGGCACAAATACAAAAGGGGGACTTCGCTAGGCTTTGGAATCACAATTCATATGAATGTCTAATTATTTAAATTTAATTTTTCAGGGTATAAAACGTGTAATTTAGGGAATAACTTAATTAAATTACTACCACCTAAATTGCTCCCACTAGGAACAAGAGTATATGTGTAATTATAGCATGGTAATTAATTCCAACAACCAATGTTTAATATTTTAAAATATAAATAAAGGGAATTAAACAATAGGCAATATTATTCAATTAATATACCACGTATGCTATAAACACATTAACATGCTTCCAAAAACAAATTCAACAGTATCATCATCATAAAAGTTACTGCATTTTTCTGGAATTTTTCTGATAATTATGCTAATTATTACAATTAATTAATCATTGCATAATTAAATAGAAATTAAGCAAAATACCCAACTTTATCAATTTCTTCTCAACAAATTCACAACAGTCGATTAACATCATCAAAAGATTACTGGAATTTTCTTGACACATTTTTTTAATTATCACAATTAATTAAAAATCGCATAAATAATTAGAAATTAACAAAAAATACCCAAACATATTAATTTATTTTGAAAAATTTACAAAAGTATCTTAACTTCATAAAAAGAGTACTGTAATTTTCCTAGAATTTTTCTGATAAGTTTGCTAATTTTCATAATTAATAAATCATTGCTTAATATATTAGAAATTAACCAAAAATTATCCAAATGTATGAATATTTTAAAATTCTAGTAGAAATATTAATTATATATTAATAATTAATTTCTGTAAAAAAATTAGAATTTAATAATCAATATAACTATTTTAAAATTAATTTCCATGTATTTATTAATTAATAAAAACAAATTTTAGAACTAAAAATATATAAAAACTAATTAAAAGTGAACCGGGTCAAGGCACGCTTGTGGTCCACGCGCCGCCTTGTTGGCCTCCTTTCACGACGCGATTTTTTGTTCGACTTCTTCCCCTGATCATTTTTGTATGCTCAAAACTCATTTTGGGACCTTGAAAAAAAATCCCACTGAGACTGGAAAAATACTTCATCTTCAATCTTAAGCCACCAGAAATTGTCAGAATGCCCTTTTCACGATTGAAACTTTGAGAAGTTATATCTCAGTCCATATAAGTCTGATTTAAGCATATAATATATCGTTGAAAAGCTTACAACGAGTACTACGAATACATACCAATATCACAGGAAACAGATAATCACATAAAAAGTTATGGCTAATCAAAGTAGGTGGTTTGATTATGTTTTCAAGCTTTAAAACATTCATCAATGGAGTTTTGTGTAAAACTTCATACATGGCATACATATGATCGATAATAAACACTATTATGACATCAATGAATGAATAATATGATCCATGTAATGACATATTTACACAAAAACAAAAAATAATTCGTACCTCTGAAATATGATATTAAATTTTGGTGCGAAAACTTTCTGCAGTTGATTGTCCTCTGCAACCCAACGACGTCTCCAAACTCCAATACGAGAATGAAACTCAAATTCACGATTCGTAATAGTTAGGTTTATATCTGTATTGGAAGAGGTTACTGATATAGGGTTTTGAGTAAAACTAATTAATCGTAATTTACTGAGGTGAGGAGAGGAGACATGAGTCTTATAGGCAGAAGTAGTTGAACCACTTCCCTACAATCTCTCTAACTCTGCAACTCTCATTTACGTAAATATTTAGTCAATCTCATAAGCTGACTAATAAACCAAATGGGTTGGATCCTCCATGGACGCCACATTTGAATACCCAAAATCCAACAGTAATAAATGGCGTAATTACAAAATATGTTACTACAATTTAAATCTCTTGAAAAAAAAACTTCTAAATATACCTACATGACAATTTTGTATAAAACACTAGTTTTATAAGTAACTCTTATATAATTCATTCTATAATAATAATAGAAAATTGTTAAATTCACAATAAAAATTATTATTTTCACAACAAAATCCTCGCCTCGCCCCACGGGACCCCGTCCAAGCTTGGATGAAAAATTGAAACAAAGATTGAGTAGCCGAGATGGTAGCCTCAAATTGCTTATAATCTCAAATATTTATTATCTTTGTTAATTGTAATATTTTGCATATATGTCATAGTGACGTCAGGCCCTTATCATGAAATTGAATAAAAATAATAGCATTAGTTTTGTCTTCTTCATCAAAATTTGTCAATTTATCTTAAAATAATATTAATTTCATCATCCATGTTATGATGCTATAAAGTATGTAAAGTATAAACACTATATCCATAGAAAACGTATTAAAAAGTATTTCTATGATAAACATATTATAAATAGGCTAAGGTAGTGTTTGTTTATCTTTTAATATATTTTTAACAATTCCACATCTAATTTGGTAAGAAGGTAAAGTTATTTGCTAAAATTTTATTTGTCTTTTATTGTCTCTTAATTGGTAAGAAGAAGATATAAATCCAAATAATTAAGAGTTGCCTCTTAATGAAAATTTTAAATCTATGGAGCCTCTATAAATATTGTACTACCTCTATTCCAAATTTTAAGATCATTGTTAATTTTTGAAAAGTCAATTTGAGATATTTTTAAATTTAAAAGTCATTCAGATGATTTATACTTTTTAATTACCAAATAGCTTTTTAAGTTCAAATGTTATTTTATTAAGATGATCTAATTTATTAAGATCTACTAACTATTCAGATCTTAATTACTTAATTTTATCAAACATCACCTAAGGCTACCAAGTAAAATCTTAGTAAAACGACGTACTTTTACCTCATATGGTAAATGTTTCATTTTTGGGTTTTATATAAAAAAAATTTAAATTCTAATTTTTATACAAAACTATGTCATTTTATTTAGTAGTCTTAGTTAAGCTTGGCTATATTATACTCGCTTCGCATCAAAATATAATATCGTTATTGACTTTTTAAAGTTTACTTAAAACATATTCAAACTCAAAATTGATATGAATTCGTATAATTTTAGTCATACAATGATGACTATTATAAACTACTTAAAAATATTATTTGATGTAAAAAGTAATTGTTTCAAATCTTTTAATGAATCATCTCAATTTTGAATTTAAAAATGTTTTAAATTAACTTTTAAAAGTCAATACTAATTATATAATTTGGAATGGAGGAAGTACTAAATAAATTAGTGCAACTATAAAGAGCAATCCCTAAATCTATTAATTAAAATTTACAGTGTTAAGCTTATTTATTTATTTAGAAAGAAAAAAAAAAGGAAAGAAGAGAAAGATGGATATCTTATTTGAAGAAGATGAAGATATTGAATAAATTAAACGTCAATTGACGAATTGAATGAGTTGTTTATATAAAGTCATGAAAGTTTCAAAATATTAGAAATCTACGAGGAAAATTTTGTCTACAAAATCTTAGTCTCAAACCAAAAATTATGAAACCCCTCCCCTACCTCATTCCCCTCCTTCCCTCTAATTAATCTCTCGTATGGTGAAATGATATTTAAACGAAACTAACAGTTTCAAAAAGGACAAAATAAACATAGTATTATTTTTTACATGAGACTAACTCTCACTCAAACAAACATAGCCAATATAATAACTAGAGCCCTGTTCCCACTTGTTAGAAACTTTTGACCTTCTTTTGTCTCTGCCTCTTCCTCTCTCTTCATATTGCATTTCTCTTTCTTATATATATATATATATATACGATAAAGATCTTAGGTTTACCCAACTAAAAACTCACCCAACTCACCCTTCTTTCGCGACGGATCGGACGACAGTTTGGTCCGTCGCTATATATACAACTGTCGTCTATATATTGTCCGTCGTTATATGTTGTCCGTCACTAAAGGCTAAGACGACGATTGTATATATAGCGACGGATCAAACCGTCGCCCGGTCCGTCGCTAAAAGGGGGTGAGCTTGGGTGAGCTTTTAGTTGGGTGAGCTTAAGATCCGGACCGTATATATATATATATATATATATATATATATATATATATATATATATATATATATATATATATATATATAATCCCAACAATCCTCTCAATATATAAAGAATAATGATAGAGACACAACTTATTCTATAATTATTTTATAATTTATTGATGTGACATACTCCACCTCAGCATATTGATGAACAAATTGATTCAATGTAGTCTTAGGCCCCACATAAAAGCTAAGATGGAGTATGTCACATCAGAAAATTATAAAATAGTTGTAGAATAAATTATGTCTCTAGCATTACTCATATATAAAATAGAAAGAGCAGAGATAAAAGTGAAAAGTGGAAGGTGACATACCCATCCGAGAGATAGAGGGATAAATGGCTAGGAGGAAGAGGAGTAGTGACACACCCATCTAACATCGTAAAGAGAGAAAGATTTTAAGACATATCAAATGAATTGTGGATGACAACTTGAATAAAAAAGATTATCAATATACATTTTGTTGATAAACAATAATTTTGTTTTATCTACCATTTCATAACACGTTATCAGTACGATTCTCTACGTAATTTTGGAAAAAAAGAGTCTCTCAACTCACTCTAAGTATTGTTTCATTACAATAAATTTGACATATATATAAAAACTTTATTTAACAAAAGGCGCGTGGGACAATAATGGTAATGCACAACTCTTAAACCTCTGAGAGTATAAATTATGTACACTACTTTTGTGATATAGTAGTATTACTATAAACAAATAATCACTCCACCTCCCAATTCTCCTATTTTGAAAGTGACTAGAGAATGGTTAAATACTTTTATTGTCTTTCTATAAATTTATACTTAGTTATTTAATTTCTTACGTAATTATATATTTATATAGACGTCAAATCTTATGAATTTGAATTTGCTTCCCTTGATATATATCGAGCAAGAATTACTTGTCATTGACTCTTGATACTGAGATTCATATAAAGACAAAGAACTTTGGAGATATAATTAAGATTGGCAATCATGCATCCCTGTAGGATCATGCAAAATCAATTATTTTTATTCGTCATCAACTCCATGAAAAAAATATTGATAAATACATGTTAGAGAAAATATTTACTACATTTTATGTCTCGAATATGCTCCTGCAGTATCAATATTGTGAGCATAAGTTCACAATATATTCCCTGAAGCGATAAAGGAAATTATGTTCCCTGAAGGGGTTAAATCCATTTTCCCCTACTCTATTCGACCCCGGTTTACAAATGCATCACTGAACTGAAATTGTTTACAATCGACTCTGTCGACGTCGGTTAAAAAATCCGCAGGTCGGGTCACAACCCGGATCTCTTAATCTCTTTTCCTAATTTCTCTCTACCCTCACTCTTTTTATTTAGGAAAAAGGTTTTGAATGGTTTTTTAGGAGAAAGGCCAACATGTATCATGTCGACGATTTGAACATTTTACAGAGTCGCCAGTTGGTAGATTTGAAAATGGTTATACCAACTCAACCGAGTTTTGTTTGAAAGAGGCCCAATTTCTGGACACTGTCGAAACTTGATCTTTGAAAATAAAATTTGAGCTCGGGGGCTTGGTTAAGTGTTAGGCACCCCATAACTCCCGTGTAAATACGCTACCGTATCTTTTCAATATTTTTCTTTAAAACTGGAATGCGTGAGTGAATGTTATTTGAAAATTGAGCCTATTGATTTGATTGATTAAAAATAGTGCTTTGCTTCGTTGACCCTATATACGAAGGGTTTGATTTGATTTGAAAATCAGTCTTTGATTTGATTTGTAAAAGTATTTAATTTGATTTACAAAAGCTTTTCTTTTGATTGAATTGAAAAATGATGTTTTGAAAGCTGTTTTATCAAACCCTTACGCTAACATAGGAATTGAAGACGATTGATACTTCTAATTTTATCTTTATAGACTTAAAGGCTGCATGTGAATGGTGATTTGTCGGGCTGCGAAGCATCCTCGACAACAAAATAGACAAGTGTCGGTCTCCTAGTGGGCATGAAAACCATCGGAGGGACTCTGACACTGCAATCCACATTTTTTCATTATATTGAGACCTTAAATTCGGATAATCGTTTTAAAGTCTGTTTACATGTACATTTCTACAGAAAAACTGGCAGGGTACATTTGTAAATCAGAGTTTGTCCATCGTGTTGATCATATTCTGATCAGTTTGATCATGAATCCCACGATTCCTTGGCTCACATATGAGTAGCCAAAACCTGCACAGTTCAAATTCGTACAGAAACAGATATATATCCCAAAATTGCCAGAACTGAGGATTCATTTAGTAAATCCAGGTCCGCACGGTCGAAGCGTCTTGTTCCCACTAGATAGCGATCTAAGGGACGCGAGATTGCTTTTGAAGCTGAAACTAGAAAGAAAGCTAGATTTAAGAAAATCTCAGCCATTCTAGCTTCCAGGTTCAGTCTGGAGGTTTTGAACCGTTTGAAAACTAGAATTAGCGAGATTTAAATAAATCTAGTCCGCCTGCAGATATGTCAGTGCCAATTCATATAAAATAAATATTTAAATCAGCAGTTAAATAGAAAGCGAATAAAGCAGTATATATATATATACATTTATACATAAAAGCTGTAAAGGGCGATGGGTTTTCACGCCGGTGCCCGAACTGGAATTGAAATATATATATATATATATATATATATATTGAATGAAACGTAGTCAACCAAGACTGGGAAGAGAACCCAGCGATGGTGAAGGCTTCTTATATATGCATAAATATATATAAAAGCAGTAAAAAGGCCACAGAATGATCCAGGCTGAACTGAAATGTAAATGTACAGAAAGGTAGTCAACCAGGGACTGGAAAGATAACTCAGTAATGGTGAAGTGTGCAAAAATAGTATAAAGGCCACGAAATAGTCCAGGCAAGACTAGAATAAATTACAGAAAAGTAGTCAACCAATGACTGGGGAGAGAACCCAGTGATGGTGAAAATCACTTATATATGCGTAAATATATATATAAAAGTGGTAAATTATCTTAGATTTGACATCCGGGCTTGACAGAATTAAAATGTTAGTACATATACAGTTAAATATATACAAAAAAGAGCCAAACCCAAACTGGGAAGATAAACCAGTCAGGCGAAGTTGCCAGAACGAAGAGTTTAGTGCATTGAAGCTGCTGGAGCTGACGGATCATCAATTCGAGTTGTAGAAATGCCAGAAAATCAGTTTATGTACAAAAATATACCAAATTTTGACAAAAACGGGCCACGGAACTAACTTTCGGGCATTTTTGGAAAACGAAACTTAACATGCAAGTGTATAAAAGTACGAAGAAGTAATATTCACTTTCTGATCGTGAAAATACTTACAATGGACTGCTACACGGGATTTTTGCCAAATCGTAGTCTCTATACGTCCAAATCTACCAATTATTTTCTGATATGTAGTAGTATGTGGGTATATCTACGTGTTAGATTGAAAATATTAGGGTTTGGAAGAGGTGTAAAAGTCAGAAAACCAAACTAGCAGAGCTTCGCTGCAGTTTAGAATTCTTGAATATGAAGGGGGGCACGTTTATTTATAAGTCAGGGAGCCTCCACTCTACCTGCAACTGCCGCAGGTAGAGGTGCGGCTCCCCTGGTGGGGCCTGTGGTGTCGGGTTCCGTCGTCTCAAAGTACATGCACTCCGAATAATGCGCAATCGAAGTCGAAACTTTCTAATTTTTGATCGGAGCGTCCGTTTGAGGCGTGTGATACCTTTTCGAAAAGTCCTTGCTGAGAGTGTCACAATGACATGGGATAAAATATTTTTCGGGTTCAGGAAGATAGGTTTATAACCAGGCCTTCGATTCCCCGCAGTTTGTCCGTTGAGCTGCCTTGCGCTGTTTGCACTCGGGATCGTCGTTATGGTTCGTTCTGACTTTGGTGGCATCAATTCGACTTGAGTTTGATCGAATCGGCTAAGAGTTGGTAAAATGACCTTTTTGCCCCTCCCAGGATGGTCCTTGGTGAGTTTGGCTTCCCAGGATTATCTTTGGGGCTGAACTGCACTTCTCGGATTGATGCCGAGGCTGATCTGTATTTCCCGGGCTGAGACAGGGGATGACTTGACACGTCCTGGGTTGATGTCGAGGTTTACCTGTACCTCCCGAGTTGATGCCGGGGCTGATTTAAAGGCCCGATATTGAGATTGGGGTTTGAACTGACGACCCGATTGGAGATCGGGATTGATCTGATGGCATGATATTAAGATCGGGGTTGATCTGATAGTTCGATTGGCTGTCAGAGCTGAATAGACGGTCCGATTAAAGATCGAAGCTAGATGGACGGTCCGATTGGAGATCGGAGCTGGATAGACGGTCCGATTAACGATCGGAGCTGGATCAACGATCCGATTGACGATC
Organism: Panax stipuleanatus; assembly: GCA_020205555.1. Taxonomy (NCBI): domain Eukaryota; kingdom Viridiplantae; phylum Streptophyta; class Magnoliopsida; order Apiales; family Araliaceae; genus Panax; species Panax stipuleanatus. The sequence continues at coordinate 80,125,681 of CM035123.1, forward strand.
AAAGTTGGATTGACGGTCTAATTGATGATCAAAGCTGGATTAACTATTCGATTAGCGATCGAAGTTGGATTGAGGGTCCGATTGGCGATCGGAGCTGGATTGACGGTCCGATTGGCGATCGGAGATGGATTGACGGTCCGATTGGCGATTGAAGCTAGATTGATGACCCGATATTGAGATCGGTGTTTGAGTTAATTTACCGATATTGGGGATCATATTTAGGTTTACCGATATTGGGGATCGAATTTGGGTTTACTGATATTGGGGATTGGATTTGGGTTTACCGATATTGGGGATCAGATTTAGGTTTACTTATATTGGGGATCGGATTCAGCTTTACAGATATTGGGGATCAGATTTAAACTGGATGACCGACATTGGGGGTCGGGTTTGGATTGGAAGCCCGGTATCGGTACCGGGGTTGATTTAATTGACGACTTTGCCCTCCTATATTGTTAGTATTAGGGCAAGGAAAATTTTGAGTGTCTACAGATGCCCCTCTTTATCATGTTCATGAAATGTAATGAAATGGACAGGATAAAGATTGGTAGACATTGTAAATGCCAACACAGACACACGAAAATGCATGATACGACATATTATGGTTGATAGATACCTTTGAGGAGGTAGGGTCAGCATGGATTGCTTCATGTCATTGACTGCTAGGGATAAAGTTATCCATGACGACCCTCGAGATTAATAAGATTATCGTGGATTGACCTCCCAGATGGGTTTTCAGAGTTAGGCTATAAAAGCCGGCTTTCGTCACTTTCTGTTGGGTATGATGATATTCATGTTAGCCTTCTTGACTCTGATGGGGATAATATTATGGATGCTTCCTTGGTTTGAGACCAATGGTTTCCCTATCAATCGATATTCTACGTAGGTGCTATGGGGATAGCTTCCGGTTATCGAGTTACCTCAACGGAAGCTTCTGACGCCTACCTGGACGATAGTTTGCACTGGTAGTTTGCCAAAAGAGAATGCATCATCGATCCTGGCTAATAATCCATTTGAGGATGTGTATAACAGATTCCATCATCTGTCCTCTGTGGGGATGAAGTAATATATGGCTTTCGCTCCTAGATCATCTCCCGATATCTCATGGGGCTAATCCGATGATTGAAGCGTCATTAGGGTTAAGCCAACGGCTGGACTGGATTTCGGTCTGTACCCGAACTTTGCTGGAGATGAACCAACGGTTGAACTGAACTTCGGTCAGTACCCGAACTTTCAATGGAAAGGAACCAACGGTTGAACTGGACTTCGTCCTGTACCCGAACTTCGCTGGAATGGAACCAACGGTTGAACTAGACTTCGGTCTGTACCCGAACTTCGATGGAATGGAACCAACGATTGAACTGAACTTCATTCTGTACCCGAACTTCACTGGACTAGAACCAATGGTTGAACTTGGCCTCGGTCTGTACCCGAACTTCACTAGACTGGAACCACCAGTTGAACTTTGCTTCTGTCTATACCTGAACTTTGCTGGAATGGAACTAACGGTTGATCTTGGCTTCGGTCTGTACCCGAACTTTGTTGGAATGGAACCAACGGTTGAACTTGGCTTCGATCTGTACCCAAACTTCTCTAGAATGGAACCAACGGTTGAACTGGACTTTGGTCTGTACCCGAACTTCGCTGGATTGGAACCAACAGTTGAACTTGGCTTCGGTCTGTACCCGAACTTCGAGAAATGGAATCAACAGTTGATCTTGGCTTTGGTCTGTACCCGAACTTCGCTGGAATGGAACCAACGATTGAACTTGGCTTCGATCTGTCCCCGAACTTTGCTGGAATGGAACTAACGGTTGAACTTGGCTTCGGTCTGTACCCGAACTTCGCTGGAATGGAACCAACGGTTGAACTTGGCTTCGGTCTGTACCCGAACTTCATTGGAATGGAACCAACAGTTGAACTTGGCTTTGGTCTGTACCCGAACTTCGCTGAACTGGAACCAACAGTTGATCTTGGCTTCGGTCTGTACCCAAACTTCGCTGGAATGGAACCAACGGTTGAATTTGGCTTAGGTCTGGACCCGAACTTCGCTGGAATGGAACCAACAGTTAAATTGGACTTCAGTCTGTACCCAAACTTCGCTGGATTGGAACCAACGGTTGAACTTGGCTTTGTTCTGTACCCGAACTTTGAGAAATGGAATTAACAGTTGATCTTGGATTCGGTCTGTACCCGAACTTCGCTGGAATGGAACCAACGATTGAACTTGGCATCGGTCTGTACCCGAACTTCGTTGGAATGGTAACCGACGGTTGAACTTGGCTTAGGTCTGTACCCAAACTTCGCTGGAATGGAACCAACGGTTGATCTTGGCTTCGGTCTGTACCTGAACTTTGCTATAATAGAACCAACGGTTGATCTTGGCTTCGGTCTGTACTCGAACTTCACTGAAATGGAACCATCGGTTGAACTTGGCTTCGGTCTGTACCCGAACTTCGCTGGAATGGAACCAACGGTTGAACTTGGCTTCGGTCTGTACCCGAACTTCGCTAGAATGGAACCAACGGTTGAACTTGGCTTCGGTCAGTACCCGAACTTCTCTGGAATGGAACCAACGATTAATCTTAGCTTTGTTCTGTACCCGAACTTTGCTGGAATGGAACCAACAGTTGAACTTGGCTTCGGTCTGTTCCCGAACTTACTGGAATGGAACCAACGGTTGAACTTGGCTTCAGTCTGTACCCGAACTTCGTTGGAATAGAACCAACTGTTGAACTTGGCTTCAGTCTGTACCCGAACTTTGCTAGACTGGAACCAACGGTTGATCTTGGCTTCAGTCTATACCCGAACTTCGCTGGAATGGAACCAACGGTTGAACTTGGCTTCGGTTTGTACCCGAACTTTGAGAAATGGTAGTTTTCGGCAGTTTTGCGCAGTTCTTGTGCAGTTTTTTAGTAGTTGGCTTTGTTGATCCTCGGACATGTCTCCGGGATGAATACCATGGGTCTCCTTGGGATTTCCCTTTCTGTCAGATTCCTACTACTTAAACGCAAATTTTCAGGACAAACTGCTCAATCGCGTAGCTATTTTTCTTCAGATTTAACTTGGCAGCTCAGTTAAACTCCATTTCGACTCAAATCAAACTGGGCTTGGGGAAGTGGGACCCACCTTAGGCTGTCGAAGGTGCAGGTGAGCCAGCCGAAGGTGGAGGTGCGGCCACCTGGGCTTTAAATTGGGCTGCGGGATTTTCATTTTCCAAGTTTTCCATTTGAGTTCCAAATAGATTTTCAATCTTCTTTTTCAGATCTACGGAATTTAGGTAGTTGTTTTCTGATTCCGTCAGTTCTTACGCGTTCAGTGCGACGCAGGTAGCATTTTACATGCTTTTTTCGCAAATTTTGACCATTAAAACCATACGAACCACTTAGGGTGCTTTTAAACGCAATGTATGAAAAATGTATGCCTATATGACCTGCTAAAAATTTTCTGACTTCATATGTATGCATATCTTACTGTAATGCACGTCTGGATGTAAGAAAATTTAGGTTCTGAGACAGTGTTATTTTGCACTTTTTGATCAGTTTAGTCATCCTTTTTGAGGCCTAATGAGCCTAGATTTTCAACTAAAAAGTCCATGGTAATTTGGATACCATGTGAGGTTGACTTTTGATTTTTTTAATAAATATAAACTATTTCTATTTTTGGGTAGGTGTGCTACTTAATGGCCACCTAGACATGCCTGTGTGCTAGAATGGAACCAACGGTTGAACTTGGCTTCGGTCTGTACCCGAACTTCTCTGGAATGGAACCAACGATTAATCTTAGCTTTGTTCTGTACCCGAACTTTGCTGGAATGGAACCAACAGTTGAACTTGGCTTCGGTCTGTTCCCGAACTTACTGGAATGGAACCAACGGTTGAACTTGGCTTCAGTCTGTACCCGAACTTCGTTGGAATAGAACCAACTGTTGAACTTGGCTTCAGTCTGTACCCGAACTTTGCTAGACTGGAACCAACGGTTGATCTTGGCTTCAGTCTATACCCGAACTTCGCTGGAATGGAACCAACGGTTGAACTTGGCTTCGGTTTGTACCCGAACTTTGAGAAATGGTAGTTTTCGGCAGTTTTGCGCAGTTCTTGTGCAGTTTTTTAGTAGTTGGCTTTGTTGATCCTCGGACATGTCTCCGGGATGAATACCATGGGTCTCCTTGGGGTTTCCCTTTCTGTCAGATTCCTACTACTTAAACGCAAATTTTCAGGACAAACTGCTCAATCGCGTAGCTATTTTTCTTCAGATTTAACTTGGCAGCTCAGTTAAACTCCATTTCAACTCAAATCAAACTGGGCTTGGGGAAGTGGGACCCACCTTAGGCTGTCGAAGGTGCAGGTGAGCCAGCCGAAGGTGGAGGTGCGGCCACCTGGGCTTTAAATTGGGCTGCGGGATTTTCATTTTCCAAGTTTTCCATTTGAGTTCCAAATAGATTTTCAATCTTCTTTTTCAGATCTACGGAATTTAGGTAGTTGTTTTCTGATTCCGTCAGTTCTTACGCGTTCAGTGCGACGCAGGTAGCATTTTACATGCTTTTTTCGCAAATTTTGACCATTAAAACCATACGAACCACTTAGGGTGCTTTTAAACGCAATGTATGAAAAATGTATGCCTATATGACCTGCTAAAAATTTTCTGACTTCATATGTATGCATATCTTACTGTAATGCACGTCTGGATGTAAGAAAATTTAGGTTCTGAGACAGTGTTATTTTGCACTTTTTGATCAGTTTAGTCATCCTTTTTGAGGCCTAATGAGCCTAGATTTTCAACTAAAAAGTCCATGGTAATTTGGATACCATGTGAGGTTGACTTTTGATTTTTTTAATAAATATAAACTATTTCTATTTTTGGGTAGGTGTGCTACTTAATGGCCACCTAGACATGCCTGTGTGCATGTGGACAATCCATTTTACAAAAGAGACTCTGGCGAAATTTTTCCAAAATCTTAGGCATTAAAAAACATGCATTTTTGACTCTACTGGGGATTTTTCTTACTGACCCATACAGGTTTTTAGCTTCTAGGTTTTGAAAACATGCAGTTTTGACTTTACTGGGTATTTTTAACCGACCCATGCATGTCTTAGGACCTAGAGATATATGTTGGACTGATTAAAAATGATAAGCCACAGGTTTTAGGCTTACCACATCCTTTCTGAGGTGATTTGGAGTATTGGTGTATGCGATGGATCGCGATAGACCCAGCAGTTCCCGCTGGGTATCCTCAGGTATTAGACGGAGGAGGGCTTCTGATGTTCCTCAGCCTCGTCTAGCTCGGACGCCTCGTAGATTGGTGGAGGCGGTGATTCTTCCAGCACAGGACGAGCAGCCACTTGATATTGACGATGAGGAGGATCCTTCTGTTGCTCCTGTTCCCGCTCAGGTTCCACGTGCGGAGGTCCCTGGCATTGTTGTGCAGACGCAAGAGTTGTTGGGCTACTTGAGTTTCCATCCTTTGAGATATCTTCACGCCAACAAGGTGACTTGAAGTTTTTCTATTCTTTGGATTCTTTTCTTCTTTTTTGCCATTCTCGGGGCATAAGTTTTTGACATGGGTTGGTTTTTTATGCAGGTTCCTGCCTCGAGGGAACTAGTTCAGTGTGCATTCCCTGTATCATACTTTGCACGAGGATTACAGGGACGTCGTGGATGGCTGGGGCTTTCAAGCCTTTTTCTAGATCCTTCCCCGCCGTTGCCCATGGGGGTATATGAGAGCTTTATCTGAGCGCTGGTTCCACCAGACTCAGTCCCTTTATTTGCTAGATTGCGAGGTGATAATGACTCCTATGGATTGGAGATTTATCACTGGCATTGAGTTTGAGGGCGAGCCAGTGCCTGTTGTGGCTGACATTACGCCCCCTGTCGTTCGGTCCCTACTGGGAGTTCCTACGATAGCGTTCATGGCAGACGGTCCGATCTGGTCCCTTGAGTATAGATGCCCAGGATGGGACTTTCCAGGAGCCTCTGCCTGGTGATTAGAGGGCTAGAGATCGCATTCTGAGGCGATTATTTTTATAGATCATCAGGGGTTATTTTGTGGCGGATAACTCGTCTACTGTGTCCTTCGCCTTGATTAGCGCCACTCGACATGTAGAGCGCCTCAATGACTATAATTGGGGCTCCTATACCTTTGTCTATTTTCTCCGTGGCATGCGCATGCTTTCGGAGGGTGTGACGGAGGCTTGGTTAGGATTTTACCCATTTTTGCTGATGAGTACATCTTTCTATTCCTTTTTAATTTCAGCATTCATTTTTGTCAGTCTTGGTCACTGAGGACTTTTGATATTTGCATGATCAGCTTTGGGCATTTAAGAGGCTTCCTTGCCTACGGCCTGCTTCTGCTCTAGGCCTGGAGACCTATCCTCGAGGACGGAGATGGCATCACTCTACTTTGGTGAAGGTCCCTGCTGCTGAGGGATTTACTCATGCCCGTCTTCAGTTAGAGCTTTTGATGGCTGGATCGATCACCTGGACGCCGTATACATCCGAGTTTTTGACCGTCAGATTTGAGGGAGGTGTCCCTACTGGCAGGGAGTTTGTTTTGTCGACCCGCAGAGTCCCGTTGTTGACAGTGGGAGGCTAGGAGCTCTATCTCATAGAGCGTGCCATTAGGAGCATTACAGGGGAGATCTGTATCCCCATTGCCCCTCCTACTTGGCATCATTGGCCGTTGACTATGCTATTGACAGATATCCCTATGGAGGGCATAGATGGCTTTGCCTTATCAGAGGGCCCGTATAGCCAGGAGGCATTTAGCAGCTAATGGAGTTCTCACACTATTGGAGCTCAGACTCGTGCTACCCAGTTCATGGCAGACATGGTGCCAGGGTCCGTGATGATGACGGATTGGATAGCTTGCCTTAGAGAGCCCACTCATGCAGACCAGATAACAGATCTGACCAGGGAGTTGGAGAGAGCTCATTTCTTTATCAGGTACCTTGGCCAAGATTCGTCAGAGGCATCTTCATTTGACCCATCCAGCTTTGGAGCAGGCCCCTCTTCCAGTCCATTTAGCAGCAGCTTTGCAGGGGCAGATCCTCCCTTATACCGCCCAGACATGCCTGATAGCAGCGGTTTTGTATCCACCGAGGAGATGGAGCAGGTCGATCGCTTTGACATTGATGTCATCGACTTCCTTTGATAGCTGTTGTAACTATACTTTTTGGTCAGCCACTGTTTTGGCTATTCGGCGGTTGTGCCATCATTTTGATAAACCACTGTAGTAGTTGGGTGGTGGTGCCCCATTTCCCTGTATTCTCCTTTTTGCTTTGTATTATCAGACAGGGATGATGCCTGAAGTAGATAGCTTGTTATAGATATTCATAATCTTTTCTATCTATCACATCATGTTTATATTTGTCATTATGCATATATTATGCCATATGTATGCATTTAGACAGGTGAGTTTGACCCCTAGATGGTCTTGTGGTATGGTGATACAGATGACGTCGTCTTCTGTCAGCCGTATTGAGTATGTACCACCGTCTGCGGTGGCAATATCGTTGAGGTCCTGGTATGAGAGTCTACCCTTTTCAGCCAGAGGAACAGTGGACCATATGTTGGGGCATTCGCTGGCCCTTGCGGAGTTTAGAGTTCCATACGGGTTTGTTGACGGTCTTTTACCCTTATGGATGCCTGAGAGGCAGGTGTTCCGCATCAGGTAGTGTGAGCTGTCGCCGACTCTAGAGGAGTACAAGAGATTCACCAGTTTGAACTTAGAGATGCCGTGCACTCGGACGGCGATTAGCGACATGCGGAGACCATTCATCCGGCTGTCCGGTCTTCATTAGAGTATTGTCATGGATCAGATCATTTCTGGGCATGTGATCTCCATTGGCTTCTTGATCGAGCGCTTTGGCGATATTGATAGCTATGAACGCCATGTCGGGGATTTTGTTATTTCAGCAGAGGCATGGCATGTGACCAGGATAGATATTCTGCTGATGTGTGTTGTGGCATACATATACATGCCGCTACGCTTGGATCATCTGGATGTGGGATTGGTAGTTGTGGTTAAGCCCCTTAGACAGGGTAGTACCCTCATCCCTATGATACCGGCTGAGACACTGAGGTCAGTCACTCATTGTAGTACCCATTCGGAGGGGTTTTTTCGAGGTAGTTTGGTCTTATTGTATATATGGCTGATATCCCACATACGATTGATTGGATTCTTCAGGCCTCGGGGATTTTGCTTCACTAACGAGAAATCCATAATTTACTCCTTTCAGCCTCTGGAGTGCATTGATGCAGAGTCATGGTTGGCATTTCTGTCGAATATTGAGCACCCGTTCTTGATCTTGCCATACTCAGGGCTAGCGTCCCCATATAGCTTCATCACCCATGCATCTAGCCTGGATTATTTGCCTCTGGAGGGTTTAAGGGGAATGACTACCTATCATCCTCTGGCAGTTATGGAGCAGTTTGATCAGTTTTAGAGTCTGCACCATTTTGAGGGGGCTACTGATCAGAGGATGTCGGCTTCGTCTATGTCATCCGCCGACTTGGTTAGAGTATATAAGTGTTGGACTCATCGAGAGAGGGCTGATTTCTCTGGTAGCCATCCGGGCCGTTCTCCGGAGTATTCTGCCTGGTTGGAGGCAGATATGGCAGCATCATCATATGTTCCTTCAGCTCCTATTATAGATTCAGATGAGGAGAAGCCTATGGAGGATCCGAATTCTCCTACCGAGGATGAGTTGTTCAAGGGTTTGACCACAGCATTAGTTAGTGATCCCCCGACCATTCATGTGGGACAGATCCGGCTTTAGAGAACTCACTATTCAGGATAACCTTTGAGCGAGACTCGGCTAGAGCGGAGATGTTGATTGCCTTATCTGGCAGAGATTTAGCTTTGGCTGAGATTAATGGGCTCAGGGCCGCTTTGGATGCTGGCTTGATAGAGAGAGGAGCTCCGATCTTCCAGAGATGCAGTGGTTGTGGAGCAAGACGAGATCCGCTCAGCTAGAGACGCAGCATATGTTAAGATCAAGGAGACTTTGATCGCTCGAGACGCAGCTTTTGCGGAGAGGGATGAGGCTATAGCTTCCCGTGATTTCCACATTGCTGAAAGTACTGCTCTTCGATCTTACACTCATGGGTTGGTTACCGAGATGAGTGCATACATTGATGACCACAGTGCCACCTTGCAGATGACCGTGGAGGTTTTGGGCCGTATAGAGGACGAGGGGATTACACTTGTAGCTGCGCCCCCATCTTTAGAGAGAGATGCCATACTGGCATTGCTGGCCCGCTTATCTTTGGGTCCATAGGCTAGCTATATTTTTCCTGCACAGACTAGATCAACCATTTTTGTCATATACAGGGCATTATGTATATATCAAACAGTGTTATATATCAGAGAAATATAGTTTTGATTCACTTCCCTGATTGGATATGTACTGTCATTGCTGAGTGATTATCACTTCTTTCATGACTCGTAGTTGTAGATGTATCTTGAGCTTCTCCTTGATGGACTGACAGTTGAGATGTCAGGGAGGATCTCAGATGGGTCTGTTGATCAGGATAGCTTGTTAGGATTTAGCTTTTGTATGTCTTCGGTGTCTTGGGGTTTTTATTTTTTCTTGGAGGTCAAACCGCGCCGTAAGTGGCTGCCTACGTACTCCCAGGTTGAGGGAGATCAGGTCATTCGCAGTTCAGGTTGTTTGGTTAGAGAGAAGTTTGTAAAGTATTTATCTTGGGTTTTTGAGCTTGGTTTGATGAGTTTTTGAGTTTTTTTTATTTGGTTTGACCGCACTAGAAATGGCTGCCTACATACTCCCAGGTGTAGGGAGATAAGGTCATTCATAGTTCCGGTTGTTTGGTGAAAAACTGAACTTGATTTGATTCGTAGGACCCGGATGCGGGTATACATGTGTCTCAGACGTAATATCTTTTCACGGTGCCTGAATTGATGAGTTGGGGAAATTTGTTCCCATCCATTTCTTGTAGTTTAATAGCTCCCCCTGTCAACACCTCCTTGACAATGAAGGGGCCTTCCCAATTTGGGGCAAACTTTTCTTTGGCTTCATCCTGATTGGCCAGGACTTTCTTCAGCACCAAGTCGTTTTCTTTGAATTGTTGGATTTGGACCTTTTTGTTGTAGGATCTGGCGATCCTTTGCTGGTATAACTGTCCGTGGAAAATAGTTGTAGCCCTCTTTTCATCTATCAAAGACAGTTGGTGATATCGATCTTGCAACCATTGATCTTCGTTTATCTGAGCATCGATCATCACTCGCAAGGATTCCATCTCTACTTCTACAGGAAGGACTGCCTCCATGCCATAAATCAACGAATAGGGGGTAGCCCCAATAGAGGTGCGCATTGACGTCCTGTATGCTAACAGGGTGAGAGACAGCAGGTCAGACCATTCCTTGTGATTGGCGGACATTTTTTGTACGATCTTCTTGATGTTTTTATTGGCCGCTTGGACAACACCGTTCATCTTGGGCCGATAGATGACGGATTTGAGATGCTTGATGTGGAACTTGCTGCATAATTCTTTCATCATTTGATTGTTCAGGTTCTTGGTGTTGTCTGATACGATCATCTCCGGTTGTCCATATCGACATACGACATTATTTCTGATGAAACTAATGATGACCGCTTTTGTGACTTTGGGAAAGGAGGCTGCTTCAACCCATTTGGTGAAGTATTCGATCATGGTGAAAATGAATCGATGACCATTTTTGGCTTTTGGTTCCACTGGACCTATCACTTCCATTCCCCACATGGAGAAAGGCCATGGTGAACTCATGTTGTGCAGCTTATTCGGAGGAGCGTGGATGGCATTTCCATGTATTTGGCATTGAAAATATCTCTTAACGTGATCGTCGCAGTCAGCCTTAAGAGAGATCCAATAATGTCCTGTTTTAATTATCTTCTTGGCCAGCAAATGACTGCTCATGTGTGGACCACAGACTCCACCGTGGATTTCATCCATAAGTCTTTAGGCTTGCTCTTTGTCGAGGCATCTTAACAGGCCTATTTCAGCATCCCTTTTGTACAGGGCATCTCCGCTTAAATAGAACTTTATAGCCATCTTGTGAATTCGCTTTCTCTCGGATTGGCTTGCTCCAGCGGGTGTAGATCCATCTCGTAGATATTCCTTGATGTCTTGATACCAAGGCTGATTGACAGGAGGTATTTCATCTGATACTTCTCCAATGTAATTCCCATATGTTGGTGCTTTTTGGATTGTGAACTTGATGTTGGGAAATCCACTCCTATTGGATATGCGGATTAACGAAGCCAACGTTGCCAATATATCAGCAAAGTCATTCCTACCTCGCGATATATGACTGAAGGTTATGTCTTCAAATTCGCGGGATATTTTGACAACCTGCCGATGATAGGGCAGTAAATGCAGTTCTTTGGTAAGTTACGTGCCAATGGTTTGTCTGATGACTAACTTAGAGTCTCCAAAGACCAGTAAGTGTTTGATACCCATGGATTGGGCTAATTTCAACCCCATTATACAGCCTTCGTACTCGGCCGTGTTGTAAGACCTCGAATTTTATGAAATAGAAGTACTCAATTTTTCTTATAATTATTATTCAGTAAATGGTTAAATTGATAAAAGGTTAAAGTTAAGGGTGATATATGTAAATTTTACAAACTAAGCAAGTGGTTATAAAATATTCATTGTTATCGGGGAATATTCGTACGACGGCGCAACCATTTGTGGGCCCCACAACGGAATAACTGTCAGATATAGAAAGCGACAGAAATAACCTTTTTATAAAATAAAGGTAAAACTTTTACAGTTAAACTGTTGAAATACTCGGTGATAAAAATACAGTAATACGCGTTATTGCACAGTAGCACACGGTATTGCACAGTAATTTCTAATTATTGATTATTACGTAAGAAGTCACTCATTCAATAACTGTTACAGTAATTACTGTTCAGTATTTTATATTATTGATTCAATAATTGCTACATTGATAATTACATATTATTTTATATTATTGATTCAATAATTGTCACAGTAACCACTGCATAGTATTTCACATTATTAAATCAATAATTGTCACTCATATTATTGGAATAATATTATTAGATAGCATTATTGACAATGTCTAGAAAGTTCTGTCGAGGAAAGTGGTAAGATTATATAATTGCGCGCCAATGAAGAGAAATTCTTATTAGAAAACCCCGTCTTTCCTGGGAACGACCTGGTTGTCATTATTGTGATTCTGTAATATTATTTGTGAATAATAATTAATTGTTGATAAAAATAATAAGAAAATATTTATTCAACGTTGATATAAATGGAGGAATTTTAGCAAAATAGACAATTGTTGAAAATTGATATTTTATCTTTTTCTGATAAAATAATTCATTCAAATATATTATTATAATATTACATTATAAGTGTATAATGTGATAATATAATAATATAATAGTGATGATATTTTTTTACAACAAATTCACGATATATGAATAAAATGAGGAAAAAGAGAGCAAATTGGGTCCGAATTGATTTTGTTACAATAAATGCTAAAAACATATTTTGTGAGTTGGTGGGCCCCATTTGTTGTAAAATGCTGATTGTTGATTTTTCAAAGTTGGTATACGGAGGTGTTTATCAATATATATTTTGTCAGAGTGGGGGTGTGAAAAAATCATCCGTATATAAATTTGGGTCATTTTTCGTTCGAAATTTGGAAAAACTTTCTTCTACAAAGTTGTAGAGAATTAAATTTTCTATGGAATGGACATAAGGTTCATATTTTTCTGATAAAAGGACTATTTATTATCAATTATTGAAGTTTTTGAATATTGTTTAAATTTAAAATATTTTTTGTGGAGATTTTCTAGGATGGTGGGCCCCACTCTTGTCCTTTTGTGTGTGAAGAATGCTGAAGAAAAAAAAATTCAAGGTGGACGGAGGAGGCTTCAAAATTGGAGTGCTCTGTAATTGATTTTGTCGACTTTGATGTTCTAAGCATTTTCCTATAAATAGGGTGCTTAGTTGAGAAATGAAAATCACACCAAAATCAGAAAATTTTCTCTCTATAATGTTGAGTGTATTTCTTGTGTATAAGAGTATTTTGAGTGTTGATAACAGTGCAAGTTTTCGTCAGCATAATATCCGATATTCTAGTCAGATTCAGTATTCTACTGAGGTAAGGGATGTTATTCTGTTTCGTAAAAGAGGTTATTTTTCGTAAATGATATTATTTTGCGTAAAGGATATTTTGATGAAGGATATTTTGGTAAAGGATGTGATTTTATACTCGTAAGGGGTATTATTGCTTTCGTATTCGTAAAGGGATGGTAAAGGATATTATTTTTCTCGTAAAGGATGATTGTTTTCATTCAAAATTCGTAAGGAATATTATTTTCTTCCATACTCTATAGTATGTAAGTAATAATATTTCATTTCAGATTCCTAAACTTAAATTTACTATGGTAAGTATTGTTTCTATAATTTCTGAAATGATTAAAAATTCCTTGAGTTTTGCGCTTCATCAAATATCATTTCACCAGAATATTAGTCTGAACTTTATTTTGAAAATTTTACCTTTTCATGTGGGAGTTACTATTCATGAGTTACTATTTATGAGTCACTATTCATGAGTTATTATTACCAAGTTACTATTCACGAATTACTATTCAGGAGTTACTATTAATGAATTACTATTCATAATTTACTATTCACGAGTTATTATTCATTCGAGTATTAATCACGAGTTGCTATTCACGAGTTATTATTCATGAGTTACTATTCAAGAGTTACTATTCACGGGATACTATTCACGATAAAATTGGTTTCTTTTTCTGTCCAAATTATCTTTGATTTATGAATCTTACTCTTGAAATTTGTGACAACCAGAAAATTTATAAGATTTTAAGTGATTAAATAAAGGTTAAAAGAATAAAACCTAGATGGGAATTTGAGGATTTAGTTAAAAAATTTAAAGAACCTATATGGTTTGATTTGAATTCTTAAAATGTGTGTGTGTGTATATATATATATATTTTGTTATGTGCTATAAATACTTTAGCAAGAGGAATGATAAGCATAAATATAGTATGAGATTTGTGGGACATGTCTCAACGTATTAAATTATTAGGTATGAGTATGTATATTATTTGATTGCTTATATTTGTCTATTATATAATAAGCAAATAAAAGAAACTAATGTAACCTAATATATAAATTAGGTATAGGAATTAAATAACCTAAGGGTTATGGCATGGGAGTATACTAATATTGAATATATTAACTAACTTTAAAGAATTTATTTTATTATCTCAATTTATTAAAGCAAGTCTAATTGGGTTAAGTAATTAAATATATTTGAGTAAGGAATTAAATTACAAATGTGGTGAATAGAAATTTTAATTAAATGATTAGGGTAGAATAGAATTAAAATTAGTGGACTATGTTAATTTACATAGCCCAACAATTTTATTAAGCAAGCCCAAAAGAATTAATTTGGAGCTCAAGACTTTAGCCCAATTGTTAAGGGATTTTTGGTGGGATATTTGTTAAGTGCATAAAATATTGTAATAAAAATAAACTAATTAGGGGTAAAATGAAGGGCAATATTCAGTAAGTGAAGAAGGAGAGAGGGAAGAGCCATGTGGTGTAATAATTACATTATACCAACTCCCACCAACTCCTTACCTACCCAACTATGTGTCATCTTATTAATGTGCCTCATTATTTAACCAAATGTGCAAGCAACCATTTAATAAGTGTGGGAGAGAGAAAACAAGAGAGATATTGGGAGATGTATATAGAAATATATCTATATACATTTTTACTAATAACCACTAAAAATCTTGGCCACTTTAACAAATAAATCCATTCCATTTCTCTCTCATCTCTTATTAACTAACAAAAAAAGGAAAACCCAATAGAGAGAGAGAAGAGAGAAGCCATTCGGCAGCCTTTAGTGGAAAAGAGAGAGAGTTTTTTAAATTATTAAAGTCCCATAAACAAACTCTAGGAAGAAGAAGGAAGAAGATGTTCCAAGAAGGTATAAAACCCTAAAACTATAAATTTTATTTTCTTTGTTTTGATGAAATAAAGGGTTTGTGTTTTTGAACTTCAAAACTCTAGATCTACATGATCTAGAGTGTGTTATGTGTAGATCTAACCTTTTGGTGTATCAAAAGTTATATCAAAAGTAAGAAAAATGAAACTATGTTTTAAAAGTTAGAAAACTTTGATTTCCTTAGTATAAATTATGTTTTGCTTGGATTTGGTGTTTGTTTGGTGTAATAGATTATAGATCATGGTAGATCCATGATCTTAAGGTGTATTATTATGTGTTATGATGGTTTATGATGTTTAATGTTTGGTTAATCAAGAGATCTAGGAAGATTTCTTAGAAAACACAAAAGTTTTAAAAACTATTTTTGGGAAAAACATAAACTGAAATTCAAAAGACCATATCTCCTATTGTATTTTGAATTTTTGAGTGTAGTCAATTTTTGGACTTAGATATTTAAGTCTTCTAACTTTTCCAAGTGGAATCATTTAAAAAGGAGTTATAAATTTTCGTGTGGACTGTTTGTAGCAAAGGAGGCTAAATCTGAAAATTGCTAAAAAGCAATCTATCCAGAAATTGTAAGGACAGTTTCATTCAGTTAAATTCTGTAATAAATTCCAATCTTTTGGGACATAAAAATATATGATATAAAGTAGCTTGTGTCCAAAAATGATCTCATTCCGACTTAAATTGAGCAAGTTATGACTATTTTAATATTTGTGTTTTTTTGACAAAAAATGCTATAACCGGAGTTGTATGACTCCGTTGGCCACGAAATTTAAACTGGAGGCACAAGATAACATGTATAAGATCTCGCCAAGAGTTGGGAATTTTTGAAGTTCAGCGTGAGGTAGTTATGTTCTTAAAAAATTAACTATAAACGAATTTTTGAAAAATACTAAAGGAAATTGAAAATTTTCTGAAAAATTATTTTTATGTATGAAACATGTGTATATATGTTTGGCCAAAGGATAAAAAAATAATAAGTTAATTAGATTAAAAAAGGGGAATCCAGCTCGCTGGATTGGCCATCAGGTTGCTGGATTGCAATCTGGTTTGCTGGATTGACCATCAATTTACTGGATGAGATGTTTAGACAATCCAGGATGTTGAATTTGTCTGTTTGGATAATCCAGGTTACTGTATTGGATGTCAGTTTGAATCCAGGTTGCTGGATTGTGGGATTGTGTGAATATAGGTTGCTGGATTATAGTTCAGTTTGAATCCAGGTTGCTGGATTAGAAATTCGAGTTACTTAGTTATAAAGAACTTAGAAAATGAAAAGATTAAGTGTTAATTCACAAGTTGTATGATATAGTAGTGTTAAGTCTAAGATAGTGCAATCGTTCCCTTTAATGGTTGATGTATAGTAGCTGAGCTAAACGACTCTTTCATTTAGGGAAGGGATCTACGAATTAGTAACCGATCTAACTCACTGTGAAAATAGTGTAGACTAGACGGAAACTAATTTGTTAGTTGTTTGTGGAAAACCACTCAGTATACTATATTGAATACTATTAAAGACTCGATGTGTGCTAGGTTTAGACTTGTAAATAAGAATAGTGTTAAGGATATCTAATATTTGACTATGTGGTTAAGTGTTAGATGGTTTACTTTTAAAGTAATAGTATTATAAGATAAGTATGTTATACTAATTGAAAGATATATCTTATAACTGATAGGTCTTTTCAATAAAGCGATTAAACTAGATTGCATAATAGTAATCAACGGTACAGGCAAGTTTTCTCTAACTCAACTTTGAGTTATATTTCAAAGCATGTTCGTAAATAATTATTGTTAATTATTCACATCTATATTGATTATTGATTCACACTTAGTGCATGTTGCATATGTTCATAAGGTATGAAAGGCTGATCACCTTCATTACCATAAGGTTCAGTTGAATTTATTTATGTTCATTGTTGGCTATTCAGCATTATTGATTCATGTTCTTTAACAATTCTTATATTGTTGAAAGTTTGTCAGCTTATTATTCTTTTCAATCATGATATATCTTCATTTGAACTTAAACTTGCTGGGCAAACTCGTTGCTCACCCTTGCTATATCATGATAAACATTTCAGATTAATACGAAACTTCGGACACAAGCAAATGCAAAGATAAGTTCCAGGATTGGATTATTGTATGGTTAAAATGGTAATAGTATTGGATACAAATGACATTATATGTCGTGTAAGATATTGAATGCAGGTATTAAGTTAAGGTTATAGACCTTGGGAATTATGTTGTAAAAGTTATTGTATAAATAATTTATGTTTATATCTTCCGCAATAGTTATAGAAATGATGTATCGTAACGTACCAGGTCCGAGGTTCTGGGGACCCGGATTTGGGGGCGCTACAGTTGGTATCAAAGCTGTAGGTTATAAACCTTAGGTAGGGGTACCTTAGGCTATAACCACAGAGATAATGAATAGGAATAAACTCAAATAGAGTTTAAGTTCTAAGTGATGAATTTGGGCAAGGTATTAATAAGTCAATAAGATTCAAAGAAGAATCATGACAAGTAATAAAGATCCAGAGTTACCTAACTCTGATAATAAAATGAACAGCAGTAATGAATAGATAGAGTCTAAAAGACTAAAAGTATAAAGGGAAAGAAGATCATAAAACAAAACGATCATAAGATAGAAAAGAATCATAATATAATACGATTATAATATGAGATCACAACGTGATCTGATGAAGTCATAAAAGGACAGATGATCAATCAAATGATTGAAAACTTTATAGCAGAATTGTTGTATGACAGTTGTACTATGAAATTGTACTATTAAAACTCAGGAAAGAGTTGTGAATTATAGAAACGGATTAAATAAAATTCGTATCGAGTAAAGAGGGAGCAAGGATTATGTGGGATTTTAATTGAGGACTCATGTGATAGTTGAGTTGTACAAACCTTTGTATGGGCGGGGGTTTTGTGCTTGGTCTAACGACTACTTAGTTTATCACATTGATAATCATTGAAATGTCAGTGTCGCGCTATTCGCTATATGTATGATGAGAATGTGATTCTTTTCTCATATGTATAACGGATAGGTAGAGAATATAAGATTAGGTGCGAGTTTTTTAAACTTATACGTATGGTAAGTTTATGACTCATAATCGTATGGTGGAACCCCTCAGCGAATGGACGACTTTGGTCTTACTAGGATAAGTTCCTAAACCCATATGATTGTAGAAAGTTCCTTAACTCATAACGTGTGGCATGTTTGATGAAATGTACTGGGATATAGAATTGTGTGAACGACGAATTGAGGATCATAGGAATAGATAGAATTATTAAGCAAACGATTATTAGAAAGTGAAGTTGTTGGTGGAAGCATAGGTATTCCAAATCTTCTATCTATGCTAGACTTCAAAAATTTTTTACATCAAGCTAAATTCGCACTAATGTGCCTTTACAAATATAAATGAATTTTGTTGTCAGCAACACATGGTTACAATTGTGTAGAAGTGGGCTTCGTACCACTAACATATCGTTACCTGTTGTGGCATGATAACACCAAAAATAAAGTTTTGTTATCCTCAAAATATGGTGATAATTGTGTATGTGTGGACTTCGGGACCCTGACACATTGTTACTTGTTGAATGATAACACAAACTAATTTTTAAAGATTTTTGAACCGTTTAAAAGAAAAGTCTATGCTAATTGTTTCGGCTAGACAAAGATTATTTAAAATATCAAAACATATTTTTTTTATCATTAATGCATCATGAAACCTGGTGCAAAGATGATAAAAACGATGGAGTTATTAATACAGTCTTACCTAGTGTTGGATGTGATCTAAAGATCGTCAGCCCACTATGGTATATTATTTTATGACAAAGTAGCAAAAATAACGGAATCTTCAACGGACTGTAAATTCAGTGCGGTATAATGACGTCATAAAATAATTTTTAAAATTTTAAATAAAAGTCAAGTGTCAATTAAATTTGGCCAGACACATGTTTTGATTGATATTGGAATTATTGGTATATATCTAAAGCTATTTGATTCAGCTAGACAATGTTTATGAAAATTCAAGTATCTCTTTGAGAACTTATCCCGAACCATATTGTTTTGATTCTGAATCCAGGCTGAGTATGAACATCCCTAAATTGGAAAATATTTTTGCTCTAAAGGCGGTGATGATGAACGCGAATGTCGTTCAAATTGTGCCGAATGGCAGTGATGTAGCATCTGATCAATGCAGGGTATACGGGCTGATCACCCAATGTGTCCGTAAGTCCAAAGCAGTTTGCAGATGAATTTCTGTTTAAACATTTTTGAAATTAAAAAATGAAAGTTCATGGCCACTCAACATTATTTAAAAAGTTTTTAACTCCTTGGGGAGAAGTCTGGGTAGAATGTGATGATAGAATAATTCTTCATAGAAGGAAGCCGTGTGTATTCATTAAATGAGAATGAAATCAGATAAAGGTTAACTTAAAAATCTAATTTTGGAGAATAGAAGGAGTAGGGATTAGTAGGCTATAATTTCGAGGACGAATTCTTAGAAGAATGGGTGAATGTGACAACCCAAAAATTTATAAGATTTTAAGTGATTAAATAAAGGTTAAAAGAATAAAACCTAGATGAAAATTTGAGGATTTAGTTAAAAAATTTAAAGAACCTATATGGTTTGATTTGAATTCTTAAAATGTGTGTGTGTGTGTGTATATATATATATATATATATATATTGTTATGTGCTATAAATACTTTAGCAAGAGGAATGATAAGGATAAATATAGTATGAGATTTGTGGGACATGTCTCAACGTATTAAATTATTAGGTATGAGTATGCATATTATTTGATTGCTTATATTTGTTTATTATATAATAAGCAAATAAAAGAAACTAATGTAACCTAATATATAAATTAGGTATAGGAATTAAATAACCTAAGGGTTATGACATGGGAGTATACTAATATTGAATATATTAACTAACTCTAAAGAATTTATTTTATTATCTCAATTTATTAAAACAAGTCTAATTGGGTTACGTAATTAAATATATTTGAGTAAGGAATTAAATTAATATGTGGTGAATAGAAATCCTAATTAAATGATTAGGGTAGAATAGAATTAAAATTAGTGGTCTATGTTAATTTATATAGCCCAACAATTTTATTAAGCAAGCCCAAAAGAATTAATTTGGAGCCCAAGACTTTAGCCCAATTGTTAAGGGATTTTTGGTGGGATATTTGTTAAGTGGATAAAATATTATAATAAAAATAAACTAATTAGGGGCAAAATGAAGGGCAATATTCGGTCAAGTGAAAAAGGAGAGAGGGAAGAGCTGTGTGGTGTAATGATTACATTATACCAACTCCCACCAACTCCTTATCTACCCAACTATGTGTCATCTTATTAATGTGCCTCATCATTTCACCAAATGTGCAAGCAACTATTTAATAAGTGTGGGAGAGAGAAAGAAAGAGAGATATTGGGAGATGTATATCGATATATATCATATATCTATATACATTTTTACTAACAAGCACTAAAAATCTTGGCCACTTTAACAAATAAATCCATTCCATTTCTCTCTCATCTCTTATTAGCTAACAAAAAAGGGAAAACCCAATAGAGAGAGAGAGAAGAGAAGCCATTCGGCAGCCTTTAGAGGAAAAGAGAGAGAGTTTTGTAAATTATCAAAGTCCCATAAACAAACTCTAGGAAGAAGAAGGAATAAGATGTTCCAAGAAGGTATAAAACCCTAAAACTATAAAAATTATTTTCTTTGTTTTGATGAAATAAAGGGTTTGTATATTTGAACTTCAAAAATCTAGATCTACATAATCTAGAGTGTGTTATGTGTAGATCTAACCTTTTGGTGTATCAAAAGTTAGATCAAAAGTAAGAAAAATAAAACTATGTTTTAAAACTTAGAAAACCTTTATTTTCTTAGTATAAATTATGTTTTGCTTGGATTTGGTGTATGTTTGGTGTAATAGATCATAGATCATGGTAGATCCATGATCTTAAGGTGTATTATTATGTGTTATGATGGTTTATGATATTTAATGTTTGGTTAATCAAGAGATCTAGGAAGATTTCTTAGAAAACACAAAAGTTTTAAAAATTATTTTTGGGAAAAACGTAAACTGAAATTCAAAAGACCATATCTCCTATTGTATTTTGAATTTTTGAGTGTGGTTAATTTTTGGACTTAGATCTATAAGTCTTCTAACGTTTTCAAGTAGAATCATTTAAAAAGGAGTTATAGATTTTCGTGTGAACTATTTGTAGCAAAGGAGGCTAAATCAAAAAATTGCTAAAAAGCAATCTGTCTGGAACTTGTAAGGGCAGTTTCCTCCAGTTAAATTGTGTAATAAATTCCAATCTTTTGGTAAATAACAATATATGATATAAAGTAGCTTGTGTCCAAAAATGAGCTCATTCCGACTTAAATTGAGCAAGTTATGACTATTTCAATATTTGTATTTTTTTCGACAAAAATTGCTATAACCAGAGTTGTATAACTCCGATGGCCACGAAATTTAAACTAGAGGCTCACGATAACATGTATAAGATCCTGCCAAGAGTTGGGAATTTTTGGAGTTAAGCGTGAGGTAGTTATTTTCTTAAGGAATTAACTATAAACGAATTTTTGAAAAATACTAAAGAAAATTGAAAAATTCATGAAAAATTATTTTTATGTATGAAATATGTGTATATATGTTTGCCCAAAAGATAAAAAAATAATAAGATGATTAGATTAGAAAAGGGGAATCAAGCTTGCTGGATTGGCCATCAGGTTGCTGGATTGCAATCTGGTTTGCTGGATTAGCCATCAATTTGCTGGATGAGATGTTTAGACAATCCAGGATGCTGGATTGGTCTGTTTGGATAATCCAGGTTACTGGATTGGATATCAGTTTGAATCCAGGTTGCTGGATTATGGGATTGTGTGAATCTAGGTTGCTGGATTATAGTTCAGTTTGAATCTAGGTTGTTGGATTAGAAATTCGACTTACTTAGTTATAAAGGACTTAGAAAATGAAAAGTATAAGTGTTAATTCACAAGTTGTATGATACAGTAGTGTTAAGTCTAAGATAGTGCAATCGTACCCTTTAATGATTGATGTATAGTAGCTGGGCTAAACGACTCTTTCATATAGGGAAGGGATCTACGAATTAGTAACCGATCTAACTCACTGTGAAAATAGTGTAGACTAGACGAAAACTAATTTGTTAGTTGTTTGTGGAAAACCACTCAGTATACTATATTGAATACTATTAAAAACTCGATGTGTGCTAGCTTTAGACTTGTAAATAAGAATGGTGTTAAGGATATCTAATATTTGACTATGTGGTTAAGTGTTAGATGGTTTACTTTTAAAGTAATAGTATTATAAGATAAGCATGTTATACTAATTGAAAGATATATCTTATAACTGATAGGTCTTTTCAATAAAGCGATTAGACTAGATTGCATAACAGTAATCAACGGTACAGACAAGTTTTCTCTAACTCAACTTTGAGTTATATTTCAAAGCATGTTCGTGAATAATTATTGTTTATTATTCACATCTATATTGATTATTGATTCGCACTTAGTGCTTGTTGCATATGTTCATCAGGTATGAAAGGCTGATCACCTTCATTACCATAAGGTTCAGTTGAATTTATTTATGTTCATTGTTGGCTATTCAGCATTATTGATTCATGTTCTTTAACAATTCTTATATTGTTGAAAGTTTGTCAGCTTATTATTCTTTTCAATCATGATATATCTTCATTTGAACTTAAACTTGCTGGGCAAACTCGTTGCTCACCCTTGCTATATCATGATAAACATTTCAGATTAAGACGAAACTTCGGAAACAGGCAAATGAAAAGACAAGTTCCAGGATTGGATTATTGTATGGTTAAAATAGTAATAGTATTGGATACAAATGACATTGTATGTCGTGTAAGATATTGAATACATGTATTAAGTTAAGGTTACAGACCTTGGGAATTATGTTGTAAAAGTTATTGTATAAACAATTTATGTTTATATCTTCCGCAATAGTTATAGAAATAATGTATCGTAACGTACCAGGTCCGAGGTTCTGGGGACCAGGATTTGGGGGCGCTATAAAATTAGATCCATGTTTTGATCATATTGTGCTTACTATGTCTATTCATCATATATAACATTTTTATAATCATGGTGATGGAAGTTCTCTTTGACTTGAGTGTAAAGATGGGTAAATTATTGGTATGACCATGACTATGGGTTCTCTTTGGCCAGTAGTGCAAAGATGAATTGTTGACTGGTATGGTCATGACCATTGATTTTATAATTGAATATCTTTAGTTTAAGTGCAAAGGTTAATTGATCAACATGGTTATAAGTATTGCTTCTATAATTGCTGAAAAGATCTGATATTTCTTTAAGATGTACGTTTCGTCTAATATCATTTAACTTAAATTTTTACCTACCTAAATCTTCTTATTAAATTTTAAATCGTTATCTTTGAAATATGAAGCTTGAATATCTTTGGCCCGTAGTGCAAAGATGGATAGGTGTTTGGCATGATCATGACCATTGATGTTACTATTGAATATCTTTGGCCCGTAGTGTAAAGATGGACAAGTATTTGGCATGATCATTACCATTGATGTTACTGTTGATCATCTTTGGCCCGTAGTGCAAAGATGAATTGATTAACATGATTATGTTTAAAGGTTTTAGACTAATATAACCGTGATTATTGATGTTACATATGAATATCTTTGGCTTGAGTGCAAAGATGAATTTATTAGCATGATTATGTAAAGGAACTGTGATTTGGTATAACCATAACCTTTGGTGTTTTAGGTAAAGGCAGGTGATAAAAATTATCTTCGTCTTGAGTGCGAAGAGGAATTTATCAACATGATTATGATCATGAACTATTTTCATAATTGTGGAGAGAAATTGTTAATTGATGTTACAGGGATGAAATATTGTTGGTGGACTTTTAACATAAAGAAGATAATAGACATTATGGTCTATTTGACTCTTCTAATAGATTGCTTATTTCGCTGTAACTATGGTTAAAAACTTTTATCATCTACCATATGTTCTAAAGATCTAATTCATTACTGATGAAGGCTATTGATAATTTAATTATCTTTAGTTATAATATTCTTTACTAGGCTATTTGTGCTCACCCTTTTACTTCACAATTCCTTTCAGGTAATAAGAGTGTAGCGGGGTTGAGCGGGGATAACATGGGAATAAAAAGATGGTCGATAGCTATTGAAGTTTCCCATAAAATAGTATGATAATAATTATATTGAGAATTTAAAATGTGTGTGTCGTATTTTATACGTCATTTAACCGTTGATTTTGGTGAACCAAAGAGGGTGAGGTGAACCCAACTTTAGATAGGTGTTTTGCCACTATCATACAAGATGTCTAATGACATACGACTTCGTGTTATCATAAGACAGGGTTGTGCACATCCACTTACTGGTTATTTCTATGAGCACTACCTATATAATCTGGGAGTATGGTTGAAATATAATTCACAGTTGGAGACAATGGAGATAATTATAAGGCAAGAGAAAATCCACCATTGGAATGAACATGATAGTAATCTTCTCGTTCTTTTTTTGGGTCTATTGGGTCAACCAAAGTTAATTCTCAAGTCATATGATATCTATTATAACTTAGAAGCATGGCCTCCCATGTACAAAAGTTTCCTTAAGCATTTTCCAAAGATTTTAATTTCTAAAACAGTTATTGACTGTACCTTTATGTAGCGTATCATTGATAAGGAGTGTGGATACTATATTCGTATTAAAACTCACACTTTATGTGTGGTCGTATTGTGTACGATAAATTGATATAAAAGATTTGTATTTGGATTCTGTACCATATATTTCTTGGCGACTCAGAATGAGTTGTGGATTGAGCCTATTTTGGGGGCGTCACAAATGGTATCAGAGCTTAGGGATATGGTCGCTGGCGGAGATCTGAGTCTAGAACTAGGAGGGAAGAGACGAGTAAAATACTTCGCTAGTGTGTGACTTACCTAAGCTGAATTTTCTTACTTAATAAATTTACAAATTGTGATATGTCAATTAACCTTTGTTTTGAAGCTGTATTATAGAATGAGCAATGGAGAAATCATGATACAGAAGAAATGACCAGAAAGATAGAATCTGGAATGAAAGAAAGGTATCCTCACCTCTTCGAATTACCGGGTACGTAAATTTCGGGGATGAAATTTTATAAGGAGGGGAGATTGTAAGACCCCGAATTTTATGAAATAGAAGTATTCAATTTTTCTTATAATTATTATTCAGTAAATGGTTAAATTGATAAAAGATTAAAGTTAAGGGTGAATATGTAAATTTTACAAAGTAAGCAAGTGGTTATAAAATATTCATTGTTGTCGGGGAATATTCGTACGATGACGCATCCATTTGTGGGCCCCACAATGGAATAACTGTCGGATATAGAAAGCGACAGAAATAACCTTTTTATAAAATAACGGTAAAATTTTTACCGTTAAACTGTTGAAATACCCAGTGATAAAAATACAGTAATACGCGTTATTGCACAGTAGCACACGGTATTGCACAGTAATTTCAAATTATTGATTATTATGTAAGAAATCACTCATTCAATAACTGTTACAGTAATTACTGTTCAGTATTTTATATTATTGATTCAATAATTGCTACATTGATAATTGCATATTATTTTATATTATTGATTCAATAATTGTCACAGTAACCACTGCATAGTATTTTACATTATTAAATCAATAATTGTCACTCATATTATTAGAATAATATTATTAGATAACATTATTGATAATGTCTAGAAAGTTCTGTCGAGAAAAGTGGTTAAATTATATAATTACGCGTCAATGAAGAGAAATTCTTATTGGAAAACCTCCTCTTTCCTATGAACGACCTGGTTGTCATTATTGTGATTTTGTAATATTATTTGTGAATAATAATTAATTATTGATAAAAAATAATAAAGAAATATTTATTCAACGAGGATATAAATAGAGGAATTTTAGCAAAAGAGACAATTGTTGAAAATTGATATTTTATCTTTTTTTGATAAAATAATTCATTCAAATATATTATTATAATATTATATTATAAGTGTATAATGTGATAATATAATAATATAATAGTGATAATATTTTTTTTACAACAAATTCACGATATATGAATAAAATGAGGAGAAAGAGAGCAAATTGGGTCCGAATTGATTTTGTTACAATAAATGCTAAAAACATGTTTTGTGAGTTGGTGGGCCCCACTTGTTGTTGTAAAATGCTGATTGTTGATTTTTCAAAGTTGGTATACGGAGGTCTTTATCAGTATATATTTTGTCAGAGTGGGGGTGTGGAAAAATCATCTGTATATAAATTTGGGTCATTTTTCGTTCGGAATTTGGAAAAACTTTCTTCTACAAAGTTGTAGAGAATTACATTTTATATGGAATGGATATAAGGTTCATATTTCTCTGATAAAAGGACTATTTATTATCAATTATTGAAGTTTCTAAATATTGTTTAAATTTAAAATATTGATTTTCTAGAATGGTGGGCCCCACTCTTGTCCTTTTGTGTGTGAAGAATGCTGAAGAAAAAAAAATTCAAGGTGGGCGGAGGAGGCTTCAAAATTGGAGTGCTCTATAATGATTTTGTCAACTTTGATGTTCTAACCATTTTTCTATAAATAGGGTGCTTAATTTAGAAATAAAAATCACACCAGAATCAAAAAAATTTCTCTCTATAATGTTGAGCGTATTTCTTGTGTGTATAAGAGTATTTTGAGTGTTGATAACAGTGCAAGTTTTCGTCAGCATAATATCCGATATTCTAGTCAGATTAAGTATTCTAATGAGGTAAGGGATGTTATTCTGTTTCGTAAAGGAGGTTATTTTTCGTAAATAATATTATTTTCGTAAATGATATTATTTTGCGTAAAAGATATTTTAATAAAGGATATTTTGGTAAAGGATGTGATTTTATACTCGTAAGAGATATTATTACTTTCGTATTCGTAAAGGGATGGTAAAGGATATTATTTTTCTCGTAAAGGATGATTGTTTTCATTCAATATTCGTAAGGAATATTATTTTCTTCCATACTCTATAGTATGTAAGTAATAATATTTTATTTCAGATTCCTAAACTTAAATTTACTATGGTAAGTATTGTTTCTATAATTTCTGAAATGATTAGAAATTCCTTGAGTTTTGCGCTTCATCAAATATCATTTCACCGAAATATTGGTCTGAACTTTATTATGAAAATTTTACCTTTTTATGTCGGAGTTACTATTTATGAGTTACTATTCACGAGTTATTATTCATGAGTTACTGTTAACGAGTTACTATTCATGAGTTACTATTCACAAATTACTATTTATGAGTTACTATTCACGAGTTACTATTCATGAGTTACTATTCATTCGAGTGCTAATCACGAGTTGCTATTCACGAGTTACTATTCATGAATTACTATTCATGAGTTATTATTCATGAGTTACTATTCACGAGTTACTATTCACGGGGTACTATTCATGATAAAATTGGTTTCTTTTTCTGTCCAAATTATCTTTGATTTATGAATCTTACTCTTGAAATTAGATCTATGTTTTTATCATATTGTTCTTACTATGTCTATTCATCATATATAATATTTTTATAATCATGGTGATGGAAGTTCTCTTTGACTTGAGTGTAAGGATGGGTAAATTATTGGTATGACCATGACTATGGGTTCTCTTTGGCCAGTAGTGCAAAGATGAATTGTTGACTGGTATGGTCATGACCATTGATTTTATAATTGAATATCTTTAGCTTAAGTGCAAAGGTTAATTGATCAATATGGTTATAAGTATTGTTTCTATAATTGCTGAAATGATCTGATATTTCTTTGAGATGTGCATTTCATCTAATATCATTTCACTTAAATTTTTACCTACCTAAATCTTCTTATTAAATTTTAAATCGTTATCTTTGAAATATGAAGCTTGAATATCTTTGGCCCGTAGTGCAAAGATGGATAGGTGTTTGGCATGCTTATGACCATTGATGTTACTATTGAATATCTTTGGCCCGTAGTGCAAAGATTGACAAGTGTTTGGCATGATCATGACCATTGACGTTACTTTTTAATATCTTTGGCTCGTAGTGCAAAGATGAATTGACTAACATGATTATGTCTAAAGGCTATAGACTAGTATAATCATGATTATTGATGTTACATATGAATATATTTGGCCTGTGTACAAAGATAAATTTATTAGCATGATTATGTAAAGGAACTGTGATTTAGTATAACCATGATCTTTGGTGTTTCAGGTAAAGACAGGTGATGAAAATTATCTTCGTCTTGGGTGCGAAGAGGAATTTATCAACATGATTATGATCATGAACTATTTTCATAATTGTGTAGAGGAATTATTAATTGATGTTATAGGGATGAAATATTATTGGTGGACTATTAACATAAAGAAGATAATAGACATTATGGTCTATTTGACTCTTCTAATGGATTACTTGTTCCGCTGCAACTATGGTTGAAAACTTTTATCATCTACCATATGTTCTAAAAATTTGATTCATTACTGATGAAGGCTATTGATAATTTAATTATCTTTAGTCATAATATTCTTTACTGAGCTATTTGTGCTCATCATTTTGCTTCACAATTCCTTTCAGGTAATAAGAGTGTAGCGGGGTCGAGTGGGGATAACAGGGGAATAGAAAGATGGTCAATAGCTATTGAAGTTTCCCATAAAATAGTATGATAATAATTATATTGAGAATTTAAAATGTGTGTGTCGTATTTTATACATCATTTAACCGTTGATTTTGGTGAACCAAATAGGGTGAGGTGAACCCAACTTTGGAAAGGTGTTTTGCCACTATCATACAAGATGTCTAATGACATACGACTTCTTGTTATTATAAGACAGGTTTGTGCACATCTACTTGCTGGTTATTTCTATGAGCACTACCTATATAATCAGGGAGTATGGTTGAAATATAATTCACAGTTGGAGACAATGGAGATAATTATATGGCAAGAGAAAACCCACCATTGGAATGAATATGATAGTAATCTTCTCGTTCTTCTTTGGGGTCTATTGGGTCAACCAAGGTTAATTCTCAAGTCATATGATATCTATTATAACTTAGAAGCATGGCCTCCCGTGTACAAAGGTTTTCTTGAGCATTTTCCAAAGATTTTAATTTCTAAAACAGTTATTGACTGTATCTTTATGTTACGTATCATTGATAAGGAGTGTGGGTACTGTATTCGTATTAAAACTCACACTTTATGTGTGGTCGTATTGTGTACGATAAATTGATATAAAAGATTTATATTTGGATTTTGTACCATGTATTTCTTGGCGACTCAGAATGGGTTGTGGATTGAACATATTTTGGGGGCGTCACACGTGTTGTTGGTGTTGCCAAATTAAAGTTTGGTAGCCACAGGATACTGCTTTCCTACACCAGAGATGAGGGCTGCCCCAGCTCCGGCACCTTTCATGTTTACCGCTCCGTCGAAATACATTTTCCATGGTTGGACTATATTCTCAGACTGGAGTTGTTGAATTGTCATGATCCCATCATCCGATAAATATTTCTCCAGGGGCTCGAACCCTCCTGAAGGTGCTTCGGCTAATTGGACTGCAATGTTTTGACCCTTGATTGACTTCTAAGTTACGTAGACAATGTCGAACTGCTGTAGGATCAACTGCCTTTTGGACAGTCGACAATTCAACATTGACTTGTTGAATACGTACTTGAGTGGATCCATGCGGGATATGAGGTAGGTTGTATGCCCATACAAATAGTGTTGCAACCTCATGGCGGCCAATGCTAATACACATCATGTCTTCTAGATCAGGGTGTACTTCTGTTCACCAATGTTGAATCTTTTGCTGATGTAGTAGATAGCTCTTTCTTTACTAGTATCATCTTTCTGTCCTAACATGCAATCCATTGCGTTGGTATTGACAGACAGGTACTTGAACAAGGGAACTCCATCCTGATAGTAGTGTGCATACAAGCCAATCATGTATGATGATAAAGCACATACTTTGTAAACAATCTTATTTATTTATTAATAAAATATTAATTTAAGGCATTTAATTATCTACATGGTGCTATTTTTTATAATATGTAAATAACCCATAGTTTTAAGCAATGCTTTTAGAATCATAATGAGATCATGCTAATGAGATCTAAGTTCTTAGAAAGCTTAAAAACTAAAATAGTTCTCAATCGTGGGATTACTAAAATGGGGATTAGTAAATTCGGATAGATTGGTACATATGTTGCTTGCTCATTGGATGAGGATAACTGATCTCATGGTCATTTGTGTGGAGACACTAAAGCAAGTATGTAGGTGCTTATTGGAGAATAAGTTCACCGAACGTGACTCGCTATGGAATATTTAATGGAGTTTTACTCGCCTGTCAATAGGAATTCCTAATGTGATAGTAGTACAAGTGATCCTTGGACTTGAGATCATCATAGTATCTTGTATGTAACAAATTATATTTTGACTTATTCCTTAAGGCCTTTTAAGGCATATATAGGGTATGCTTGGGTATAATGAGTTACATATGGAGATAATGTATGATCAATAAAGAATCTACCAACTTGAGTAAAACAGAAGATATGTCCTATGTGATTCGTTAAATGACAACTCAGGAATCCTTGGCCAGGGTGGAATGAAATTAGAAAGAGGTTTCTAATTTGCATTATTTGGAGTTGTGCATTTTCTAATCGAAATATATATGATTAAATAAATTAAGACTTGACAGTAAATCCATGTCTTATATTTAATTGGGACATTGTATGGTGGAAGGTTTGAATTGTACAGTAATTATTAACTCGCAGGTTCTTTTATGAGTAATGTTGAAATCTATATTATCTGAAAAGTCGTTGATCGCTAGGGAGGCTTATCCCTATTATTGAATAAATATTATTTATTTAAATAGATTATTAGTTTAATTTATTTATTTAAATAAGATTAGAATTGTTCTAATTGATTTATTCATAACCGGTTTAATATGGAGAACCTAAAGGGTCACACCATAAAAGGAAGAAGAATTATTTAAGAAGAAAATGGCGTGATAGTAATAATGCATTAAGCGTAATTAATTTAATTTATGATGATAGAATAAATTAAATAGCTTAATGTTTATTATTTAATATTTTAGAAATATTAAATATAAATTAATAAGAGGAGTCTTATTAATATTAATATTAATATTAATATTTTAATTCTAAAGGAGTATAGGAATTAATATAATATAAGTACTCTCTCTCAATCCTAATGAGATTAGGATATAAATTAATTAAAAGTGTTTAATTAATTAATTAAATAAAATCCTATACTAATTAGATTAGGAGGGTTAACCTAATATTTATATAAGAGAGTCTTATATCAGAAATAAGTAACGTGAGTTTTTCAAGAGTTGGGAGTACACATATTCTATAGAGATAGATACAAGGGTTAAGCCAATAATCCATCTTCCTGAGTTATTCGTCTTCCTTGGTGGATCACCTATAGAGGCCAAATATTTGGGTGGCTGACATTGATCAAAGGAAGGAGCCACAATAGGATATTCAAGGAGATTCAAGGAGAGCAAGGAGTAGAATTCGTACCTGTGGAAGCTAGATTCTACGAGGGTATGATTCTTATCTTCCTACTTTTCTGTTATTGATAATTGAGCACAAAGCATGATCATGGAATGGGTTTGTATAAATTTTTTTGAAAACCTATGTTTCGCGCTTACGCCTTATTTATGTGATTTGATTGCATATTTGCGTTACGTACAAAGCCAACAGTGGTATCAGAGTCTAACTTTGTGCTAATTATCAATTTTATGATTTTATGTATGAATTGATGTGAGAATTGGATCGAATTTTCTGGACAAAATCATTTTCTGCGATTTTCTGCGATGAACAGCGCAGCTGCGCCGGTCTGCAAAAACTGGCGCTTCAGGCTACCTGCGCAGCTGCTCAGTTCATTCTGGGCACAGCTGGGCCGGTTCCTGAATAAACCCTGAAATTTGATTTTTATTAATTAAGTAAACTGTTTATTTAATTAATAAAGTTTTAAAATAAAGATGTTTATTTTATCTGAAATATGATTTCAGATTGCTAAAATTAAAGGAGTTTAATTTGGATTTATTTTTGATTAAAATAAAAGAGTTTATTTTGTTTCAAAAATAAAATTTAGCAAAACTTTTGTCCATTAAATGACATCGATCCATATATGGAATAGCTTTATTATTCATGAGATGAATGAAAATTTATTGATGCATATGTTGATATGTATGATAATAAATGGGATTGATTATGGACTATGACCAATGTGATTGGATTTTATTTTGGATGAATGTTTGAATGTATGAATTTTATAAAATGGGGTCTGCGTACCTCGTCTTTTCTAATTTTCTCCTTGTTGTAAATTCTATCTCTCTTCTATGTACTTCCCCTTGACTGTTGATCAAGGTTCTATTTAAATGAAATAGTTTATGTAGTAGGATTAATTAGAATTTTTGAAGAACTGGAGATCAAGGAGCAAGGAGCGCTTGAAGACCCATTTGTATGGAGCCCGGGTTTAAATGTAATAGTTACGTTTAAATTTAAATTCTTGCACTCCTAGGTTTGACCTTTTGGTTCACTTGGTGGCTCTAGTGAATCAAACTAGAATAAAAGTCCATAATCAATCCGGGTAGAATATAGTATTCTATATTGCATGCTAAATATTATATATATTATATTTTATGCAAACATGCTTCTCATGTTTAATAAAATGACGCGTATTTATATATATATATGTGCATGAGCGCTAAACAAGATGAGACAAATAATAACAAACCCCTCAAAGAAATAATATTAAGTTCGAAGCGTTCAAATGATATTTGGAATATCGAACGTCGCCTTCTAGCATGATTAATTAATAGAGTATTAAATATTTAATATGAGTTTGTTGTGCTATCCACAAGGCGAGTATTGAGTATTTAAGATGTTAATTAATCACATTTGATGCTTATCAAAAAAATTGAACGATCTAGTCTTGTTGTGCTATCCACAAGGACGAACATTTTTCTTTTTTGAATTTATGGAAGTGCTAGGCTAGACTTAACTTAAATCATTTTAGTTCGGATGTGCACACACATGACCATGGTGATTTAAGAGGAAAAATAAAAGGAGTTACATGGTGATGAAATTGACAAGAGTTGTCTACCTATTTATTTGTATATCGCTTGTTGTGCTATCCACAAGGTTATATACATTTGAAATGGGATCCTTAATCTCACTAGCAAATCTTTAATTAGATGTTGCTGAACTATATAAGTGAGGGTAATATAGTTTGATGAAAATAGTGGAAGATACCAATTTAAAATAAAGACCTAAATTTATTTTGGTATGCAAAGTTAATAAAATGAATGTTTGATAAAATGTTGTCTTTTTCACATGCAGAATTTTAAAAAATGTCTAAATCACTAATCTCACTACGAAGCATACTTGATGCAAATAAGTTTACCGGCCTGAATTTTGAGGACTGGCTAAGAAATCTGAGAATTGTTCTCACAGCTGAAAAGATTTCTTATGTCCTAAATTCAACTATCCCTGAATCTGTTTCAGAAATAGCCTCTGAGGAAGAGATTGCCACTTTCAATAAATGGCAAGATGATGCATCTGTGGCTCAATGCATCATGCTCGCATCCATGAATAACGAGCTTCAACGTCAGCACGTAAACATGGATGCTCCTACTATGCTGCTTCACCTCAAGGAGTTGTATGGTGAACAGAGTAGGACTAATAGATATGAGATATCTAAGGAGCTCTTCCGATCTAGGATGACCGAGGGTACTACCGTCGAGACTCATGTCCTAAAGGTGATCAATTTGATTGAACGTCTTGGACAGCTTGGGTTCGTCATGGATGGGGAGCTAAGTCAAGACTTGATCTTGCAGTCATTCCCTGAGACCTTCTTGCAGTTTGTGGTTAATTTTCACATGAATAAACTAGATGTCAGCTTGCCTGAGCTGCTTAACATGCTGAAAACTGCAGAAGGTCACTTCCCATTAAAGAAGAACCATGTCTTGTTGGTGGATTCTTCCAATAAAAGGAAGAGGCCTAAGGTATCTTCTGAAAAGAAGAAATTCAAGAAGGCTAGGGGAAAGGGGAAAGAAAAGGAACAAAAGAAACCTGAACCAGCTAAAGGAATGTGCTTTCATTGCAACGAGCCGGGACATTGGAAGAGGAACTGCAAGAAGTTTCTAACAGAGAAGAAGCTTGGAAAAGCTTCGACTTCCAATCAAGGTTTGTTTATGATTGAAATTAATTTTTCTAAAAGTCATAATTCTACTTGGGTATTGGATACCTGGCTGTGGGTCTCACATATGTAACACTATGTAGGGACTGGTCAGAAGTAGAAAGCTGAACAATGAAGAGGTGATCCTACGAGTGGGGAATGGAGCAAAGGTTGCTGCATTAGATGTAGGAACTTATTGTTTAGCAATGCCTTCGGGCAAGTCCATTTATCTTAATAACTGTTATTATGTTCAGAATATTATTAAAAATATTATTTCAATTTCTGTATTGGATATGGAAGGTTTTGATGTTATTATAAAGAATAATGGTTGTTCTATTTATAAAGACGATGTTTTGTATGGTATTGAAAATTTGCGAAATGGACTTTATATACTTGACTTGCAAGAAAATATATTTCAAATTGAACAAACTAAGAAAAGGAGAAGAGATGATATTAATTATACCTATATATGGCACTGTAGACTCGGTCATATCAATGAAACAAGATTATCTAAGTTGCATAAGGATGAGCTTCTAGAGCTATCCGATTATGAATCATATCCAACTTGTGAATCTTTTGTCATTGGTAAAATGACTAAATCTCCTTTTAGTGGAAAAGGAGAAAGAGTTACAGAGTTGTTGGCATTGATTCACATAGACGTTTGTGGACCTATGACAACAAATGCATGGGGTGGGTATTCTTATTTTATTACTTTCACTGATGATCATTCAAGATTTGGATATGTGTATTTAATGAAATACAAATCAGAATCATTTGAAATGTTCAAAGAGTTCAGAAGTGAAGTAGAGAAACAAACGGGTAAGAGTATTAAGATACTTTGATCAGATCGAGGTGGAGAATACTTAAGCGGTGAGTTTCTCAATTATCTCAAAGAAAATGGTATAATCTCACAATGGACTCCTCCAGGTACACTACAGTTAATGGAGTATCTGAAAGGAGAAATTGAACACTGTTGGACATGGTTCGATCCATGATGAGTTTTACGGACCTTCCAATTTCCTTCTGGGGATATGCCCTAGAAACGGCTGTATACCTACTTAACAAAGTACCTACCAAATCCACCCCAAAGACTCCATATGAGATGTGGAAAGGGAGAAAACCAAATCTTAAGCATGTTAAGACTTGGGGTTGTCCAGCTTATGTCAAAAAATTTGAAAATGATAAGCTATAGACTAAATCCGATAAGTGTAGATTTGTGGGATACCCTAAATAAACTGTAGGGTATTATTTCTATCATCCAACTGATCAAAAGGTGTTTGTTGCGAAACATGCTGCCTTCTTGGAAAAGGAGTTTATCCATGAAGGGGTCAGTGGGAGTAAGATATATCTTGAAGAAGTTCAAGAGCCACAAGTTACCACGGATCTAAGTCAGGTACCTGACCAAGTAGAAGAACTTACTGTACCACACCCTATTCGTAAATCTGGAAGAGTACCGAAGATACCTGAGAGGTATGGATTCATTATAGAGGATGACAATGAGGTACACATCATGAATGATGATGATCCATTGAATTACGAACAGGCTATGAGTAATAAATACTCAGGGAAATAGCTTGAAGCCATGAAATCCGAAATGGACTCCATGTATGAAAACAAAGTATGGACTTTGGTTTCACCACCTGAAGGCATTAAGCCTATTGGGTGTAAATGGGTCTTTAAAAGAAAGACTGGAGCAGACAGGAAGGTAGAGACCTATAAAGCCCGACTGGTTGCAAAAGATTTTAAACAAAGACAAGGAGTTGACTATGATAAAACCTTCTCACTAGTAGCTATGCTTAAGTCCATTCGGATTTTGCTTGCGATTGCAGCTTACCATGACTATGAGATCTGATAAATGGATGTGAAAACGGTCTTCCTCAATGGGAAACTTGAGGAGGATGTGTATATGATACAGCAAGAGGGATTTGTTTCAAAGGTTGGAACAAATCAAGTCTCTAAGCTATAACGATCCATTTATGGGTTGAAGCAAGCTTCTCGTAGAAGGAACATTCGTTTTGATGAGACAATCAAAGAGTTTGATTTTATCAAAAATGAGGATGAACCATGTGTATACAAGAAGGTTAGTGGGAGCGCAGTATCATTCCTTGTATTATATGTTGATGATATATTACTGATAGGGAATGACATTCCTATGTTACAATCAATTAAAATCTGGTTATCTAAAAACTTTTTCATAAAGGACTTGGGTGAAGCATCCTATATTTTGGGGATAAAGATCTATAGAGATAGATCTAAAAGGATGCTTGGCTTATCCCAAGGAACGTACATTGATACGATGCTAAAGAGGTTTAGCATGGAAGATTCCAAAAGAGGTCTCATGCCGATGAGCCATGGAATACATCTCTCCAAGAAACATGACCCAAAGACACCTGAGGAGAGAGGCTGTATGAGTAAGATCCCTTATGCTTCTACAATAGGATCTATCATGTTCGATATGATATGTACTAGATCGGATGTTGCTCACGCACTTAGTGTAACGAGCAGATACCAGTCGAATCCTGGAGAAGAGCACTGGAAGGCAGTGAAGAATATCCTAAAGTACTTGAGAAGGACTAAAGATATTTTTCTTGTCTATGGTGGGTCTGAATTAAAACTCGAGGGATTCACGGACTCAAGTTTTCAAACAGACCAAGATGACAGTAAATCTATTTCAGGGTATGTGTTTACCTTGAACGGAGGTGCAGTGAGTTGGAAGAGTTCCAAGCAGCAAATAGTTGCTGATTCAGTGACAGAGGCAGAGTATATAGCTGCAAGTGAAGCTGTTTGGATGAAGAAGTTCATAACTGAACTTGGTGTGGTTCCTAGCATTGGAGAAGCAGTTCCCGTTTACTGTGACAACACCGGAGCGGTTGCACAGGCTAAGGAACCCATGTCTCATCAGAAATCCAAACACGTGTTGCGGCGATTTCACTTGATCAGGAAGATCATTGAAAGAGGATACGTCACCTTGGAGCGTGTGAACTCTCAAGACAACATTGCAGATCCATTTACTAAAGCCCTAACACAACAGCAGTTTGATCGTAACTTAGAGAAGATGGGTATGAGATACTATGGCGATTGGCTTTAGTGCAAGTGGGAGATTGATAGTAGTGTGCATACAAGCTAATCATGTATGATGATAAAGCATATACTTTGTAAACAATCTTATTTATTTATTAATAAAATATTAATTTAAGGCATTTAATTATCTACATGGTGCTGTTTTTTATAATATATAAATAACACATAGTTTTAAGCAATGCTTTTAGAATCATGATGAGATCATGCTACTAAATTCTTAGAAAGCTTAAAAACTAAAATAGTTCTCAATCGTGGGATTACTAAAATGAAGATTAGTAAATCCGGATAGATTGGTACATATGTTGCTTGCTCATTGGATGAGGATGACTGATCTCATGGTCATTTGTCTGGAAACACTAAAGCAAGTATGTAGGTGCTTATTGGAGAATAATTTCACTAAACGTGACTCGCTATGGAATATCTAATGGAGTTTTACTCGCCTGTCAATAGGAATTCCTAATGTGATAGTAGTACAAGTGATCCTTGGACTTGAGATCATCATAGTAACTTGTATGTAACAAATTATACTTTGACTTATTCCTTAAGGCCTTTTAAGGCATATATAGGGTATGCTTGGGTATAATGAGTTACATATGGAGATAATGTATGATCAATAAAGAATCTACCACCTCTAGTAAAAGAGGAGATATGTCCTATGTGATTCGTTAAATGACAACCAAGGAATCCTTGGCCAAGGTGTAATAAAATTAGAAAGAGGTTTCTAATTTACATTATTTGGAGTTATGAATTTTCTAATCGAAATACATATGATTAAATAAATTAAGACTTGACAGTAAATCCATGTCTTATATTTAATTGGGACATTGTATGGTGGAATGATTGAATTATACGGTAACTATTAACTCACAGGTTCTTTTATGATTAATGTTGAAATCTATATTATCTGAAAAGTCGTTGATCGCTAGGGAGGCTTATCCCTATTGTTGAATAAATGTTATTTATTTAAATAGATTATTAGTTTAATTTATTTATTTAAATAAGATTAGAATTGTTCTAATTGATTTATTCACAACCGGTTTAATATGGAGAACCTAAAGGGTCACACCATAAAAGGAAGAGAAGAAGAATTATTTAAGAAGAAAATGGCATGATAGTAATAATGTATTAAGTGTAATTAATTTAATCTATGATGATAGAATAAATTAAATAGCTTAATTTTTATTATTTAATATTTTAGAAATATTAAATATAAATTAATAAGAGGAGTCTTATTATTATTATTATTATTTTTATTCTAAAGGAGTTTAGGAATTAATATAATATAAGTACTCTCTCTCTCAATCCTAATGAGATTAGGATATAAATTAATTAAAAGTGTTAAATTAATTAATTAAATAAAATCCTATACTAATTGGATTAGGAGGGTTAATCTAATATCTATATAAGAGAGTCTTATATCAGAAATAAGTGACGTGAGTTTTCCAAGAGTTGGGAGTACACATATTCTATAGAGATAGAAACAAGAGTTAAGCCAATAACCCATCTTCCTGAGTTCTTCGTCTTCCTTGGTGGATCACCTATAGAGGTCAAACATTTAGGTGGCTGACATTGATCAAAGGAAGGAGCCACAACAGGATATTCAAGGAGAGCAAGGAGTAGAACTCGTACATGTGGAAGCTAGATTCTACGAGGGTATGATTCTTATCTTTCTACTTCTTTGTTATTGATAATTGAGCACAAAGCATGATCATGGAATGGGTTTGTATAAATTTTTTTGAAAACCTATGTTTCGCGCTTCCGTCTTATTTATGTGATTTAATTGCATGTTTGCGTTACGTACAAACCCAACACATCCCTTGGGGGTACCAATACTGGTGCTTCGATCAGCTGCTTCTTGATGGCAAGGAAGGCTTGTTGACAGTCCTCATTCCATTTGGTGGAGGAATTCTTTCTTAGTAGCTTGAAGATGGGTTCACAAGTTGCTATGAGCTGTGAAATGAAACGGCTTATGAAGTTAATCCTGCCCAGGAATCCACGTATCTCCTTCTCTGTACGAGGTATGGGCATTTTAGTAATGGCTTTGATCTTGGCAGGGTCGAGCTCGATGCCCCGATTGCTCACCAGGAATCCTAACAGCTTGCTTGCTTTTGTTGGGTTTGTACAAAATCGTGACGCAATCAAATTGTAAAAATTAGCGGAAGCATGGTAATATCAGAGTTTAAAAAATTTCTACAAAACCATTACCCGGATCATCCTTTATGCAAATTATTAATTTAAAACGATAAATAAGAAGTTATGGAATCATACCCTTGTAGAACGAAGCTTCCACAGGTACTAGTTCAACTCCTTGTTCTTCGTGATCTCCTTGAATTTTCGGGTTAGATTCCTTTCTTTGATCAACGTTAGCCACCCAAGTGTTTGGCCTCTAGAGGTGATCCACCAAGGAAGATGAATTATCAAGAAGGAGGGTGTTTGGTTAAACCTTAATTTTCTATCCTCTATAGAAAAGGAGTACTCTCCAATAATTGGAATTGCATCATCTAATATCTATTATAAGACTTCTCTTATATAGACATTGGTCAACCCTTCTAATCCTATTAGACATGGGATTTCTTTTAATTAATTAAACTCCTTTAATTAATTTAGGCTTCCCACCACATGGGAATAATTAATTAAATTCATTTAATTAATTTGTCTCCTAATCTTATTAGGAATAAATGAGAGTACTAAATATTAAATTAATTACTAAACTCCTTTAGAAATTAAAATAATAATAATTGTAATAATATTAATAAGACTCCTCTTATTAATTTATATTTAATATTTCCAAAATATTAAATAATAAACATTAAGCTATTTAATTTATTCTATCACCATAGATTAAATTAATTATACTTAATGCATTATTACGATTATGCCATTACCTTCTTAAATAATTATTCTTCCTTTTATGGTGTGACCCTTTAGGTTCTCCATATTAAACCGGTTGTGAATAAATCAATTAAAACAATTTTAATCTTATTTAAATAAATAATATTTATTCTACAATAGGGATAAGCCTCCCTAGCGATCAACGACTTTCCAGATAATATAGATTTCAACATTAATCATAAAAGAACCTGTGAGTTAATAGTTACCATACAATTCAATCCTTCCACAATATAATGTCCCAATTAAATATAAGACATGGATTTACTGTCAAGTCTTATTTTATTTAATTATATGTATTTCGATTAGAAAATGCACAACTCCAAATAATGCAAATTAAAAACTCCTTTCTAATTTCATTTCACCTTGGCCAAGGATTCCTGGGTTGTCATTTAACGAATCACATGGGACATATTTCCTCTTTTACTAGAGGTGGTAGATTCTTTATTGATCATTCATTATCTCCATATGTAACTCATTATACCCAAGCATACCCTATATATGCCTTAAAAGGTCTTAAGGAATAAGTCAAAGTATAATTTGTTACATACAAGATACTATGATGATCTCAAGTCCAAGGATCACTTGTACTACTATCACATTAGGAATTCCTATTGACATGCGAGTAAAACTCCATTAGGTATTCCATAGCGAATCACGTTCAATGAACTTATTCTTCAATAAGCACCTACATACTTGCTTTAGTGTCTCCACACAAATGATCATGAGATCAATCATCCTCATCCAATGAGCAAGCAACATATGTACCAATCTATCCGGATTTACTAATCCCCTTTTTAGTAATCCCACGATTGGGAACTATTTAAGTTTTAAAACTTTCTAAGAATTTAGATCTCATTAGCATGATCATCATCATGATTCTAAAAGCATTGCTTAAAACTATGGGTTATTTACATATTATAAAAACAGCAACATGTAGATAATTAAATGCCTGTAATAAATGAATATTTCATTAATTAATAAATAAGATTGTTTACAAAGTACGTGCTTTATCATCATACATGATTGGCTTGTATGCACACTACTATCAATCTCCCACTTGCACTAAAGCCAATCGCCATGGTATCTCATACCCATCTTCTCTAAGTGACGATCAAACTGCTGTTGTGTTAAAGCTTTAGTAAATGGATCTGCAATGTTGTCTTGAGAGTCTACACGCTCCAAGGTGACGTCTCCTCTTTCAATGATCTCCCTGATCAAATGAAATCGCCGCAACACGTGTTTAGATTTCTGATGAGACCTCGCTTCCTTAGCCTGTGCAACTGCTCCTGTGTTGTCACAGTAAATGGGAACTGCTTCTCCAATGCTAGGAACCACACCAAGTTCAGTTATGAACTTCTTCATCCAAACAGCTTCCTTTGCAGCTTCACTTGCAGCTATATACTCTGCCTCTGTCACTGAATCAGCAACTGTTTGCTGCTTGGAACTCTTCCAACTCACTGCGCCTCCGTTCAAGGTAAAAACATACCCCGAAATAGATTTACTGTCATCTTGGTCCGTTTGAAAACTTGAGTCTGTGAAGCCCTCGAGTTTTAATTCAGACCCACCGTAGACAAGAAAAATATCCTTAGTCCTTCTCAAGTATTTTAGGATATTCTTCACTGCCTTCCAGTGCTCTTCTCCTGGATTCGACTGGTATCTGCTCATTACACTAAGTGAATGAGCAACATCCGGTCTAGTACATATCATACCGTACATGATAGATCCTATTGCAGAAGCATAAGGGATCTTACTCATACGGTCTCTCTCCTCAGGTGTCTTTGGGGCCTGTTTCTTGGAGAGATGTATTCCATGGCTCATCGGCATGAGACCTCTTTTGGAATCTTCCATGCTAAATCTCTTTAGCATTGCATCAATGTACGTTCCTTGGGATAAACCAAGCATCCTATTAGATCTATCTCTATAGATCTTTATCCCCAAAATATAGGATGCTTCTCCCAAGTCCTTCATGGAGAAGTGTTTAGATAACCAGATTTTAATCGATTGTAGCATAGGAATGTCATTCCCTATCAGTAATATATCATCAACATATAATACAAGGAATGAAATTGCGCTCCCACTAACCTTCTTGTACACACATGGTTCATCGTCATTTTTGATAAAATCAAACTCTTTGATTGTCTCATCAAAACGAATGTTCCATCTACGAGAAGCTTGCTTCAATCCATAAATTGATCGTTGCAGCTTACAGACTTGATTTATTCCAACCTTTGAAACAAATCCCTCTGGCTGTGTCATATACACATCCTCCTCAAGTTTCCCATTGAGGAAGGCCGTTTTCACGTCCATCTGCCAGATCTCA
Organism: Panax stipuleanatus; assembly: GCA_020205555.1. Taxonomy (NCBI): domain Eukaryota; kingdom Viridiplantae; phylum Streptophyta; class Magnoliopsida; order Apiales; family Araliaceae; genus Panax; species Panax stipuleanatus. Next base: position 80,168,308 of record CM035123.1, read on the forward strand.
TAGTCGTTATAAGCTGCAATCGCAAGCAAAATCCGAATGGACTTGAGCATAGCTACTGGTGAAAAGGTTTCATCATAATCAACTCCTTGTCTTTGTTTAAAACCTTTTGCAACCAGTCGGGCCTTATAGGTCTCCACCTTGCCGTCCGCTCCAGTCTTTCTTTTAAAGACCCATTTACACCCAATAGGCTTAATGCCTTCAGGTGGTGAAACCAAAGTCCATACTTTGTTTTCATACATGGAGTCCATTTCGGATTTCATGGCTTCAAGCCATTTCCCTGAGTCTTTATTACTCATGGCCTGTTCGTAATTCAATGGATCATCATCATTCATGATGTGTACCTCATCGTCATCCTCTATAACGAATCCATACCTCTCAGGTATCTTCGGTACTCTCCAAGATTTACGAACAGGGTGTGGTATAGTAGGTTCTTCTACTTGGTCAGGTACCTGACTTTGATCCGTGGTAATTTGTGGTTCTTGAACTTCTTCAAGATATATCTTACTCCCACTGACCCCTTCATGGATAAACTCCTTTTCCAAGAAGGCAGCATGTTTCGCAACAAACACCTTTTGATCAGTTAGATGATAGAAATAATACCCTACAGTTTCTTTAGGGTATCCCACAAATCTACACTTTTCGGATTTAGTCTGTAGCTTATCATGTTCAAACTTTTTGACATAAGCTGGACAACCCCAAGTCTTAACATGCTTAAGATTTGGTTTCCTCCCCTTCCACATCTCATATGGAGTCTTTGGGGCGGATTTGGTAGGTACCTTGTTAAGTAGGTATGCAGCCGTTTCTAGGGCATATCCCCAGAAGGAAATTGGAAGGTCGGTAAAACTCATCATGGATCGAACCATGTCTAACAGTGTTCGATTTCTCCTTTCAGATACTCCATTGAACTGTGGTGTACCTGGAGGAGTCCATTGTGAGATTATACCATTTTCTTTGAGACAATTGAGAAACTCATCGCTTAAGTATTCTCCGCCTCGATCTGATCGAAGTATCTTTATACTCTTGCCCGTTTGTTTCTCTACTTCACTTCTGAACTCTTTGAACTTTTCAAATGATTCTGACTTGTATTTCATTAAATACACATATCCAAATCTTGAGTGATCATCAGTGAAAGTAATAAAATAAGAATACCCACCCCGTGCACTTGTTGTCATAGGCCCACAAACGTCTGTGTGAATCAATGTCAACAACTCTGTAATTCTTTCTCCTCTTCCACTAAAAGGAGATTTAGTCATTTTACCCATGAGACAAGATTCACAAGTTGGATATGATTCATAATCGGATAGCTCGAGGAGCCCATCTTTATGCAACTTGGATAATTTTGTTTCATTGATATGACCAAGTCTACAGTGCCACATGTAGGTATAATTAATATCATCTCTTTTCCTTTTCTTAGTTTGTTCAATTTGAAATATATTTTCTTGTAAGTCAAGTGTATAAAGTCCATTTCGCAAATTTCCAATACCATATAAAACATCGTCTTTATAAATAGAACAACTATTGTTCTTTATAACAACGTTAAATCCTTCCATATCCAATACAAAAATTGAAATAATGTTTTTAATAATATTCGGAACATAATAACAATTATTAAGATAAATGGACTTGCCCGAAGGCATTGCTAAATAATAAGTTCCTACAGCTAATGCAGCAACCTTTGCTCCATTCCCCACTCGTAGGATCACCTCATCATTGTTCAGCTTTCTACTTCTGACCAGTCCCTGCACAGTATTACATATGTGAGAACCACAGCCGGTATCCAATACCCAAGTAGAATTATGACTTTCAGAAAAATTAATTTCAATCATAAACAAACCTTGATTGGAAGTCGAAGCTTCTCCAAGCTTCTTCTCTGCTAGATACTTCTTGCAGTTCCTTTTTCCAATGTCCCGGCTTGTTGCAATGAAAGCACATTCCTTTAGCTGGTTCAGGTTTCTTTTGTTCCTTTTCTTTCCCCTTTCCCTTAGCCTTCTTGGATTTCTTCTTTTCAGAAGATACCTTAGGTCTCTTCCTTTTATTGGAAGAATTCACCATCAAGATATGGTTCTTCTTGGATGGGAAGTGACCTTCTGCAGTTTTCAGCATGTTAAGCAGCTCAGGCAAGCTGACATCTAGCTTATTCATGTGAAAATTAACCACAAACTGCGAGAAGGTCTCAGGGAGTGACTGCAAGACCAAGTCTTGACTCAACTCCCCATCCATGACGAACCCAAGCTGTCCAAGGCGTTCAATCAAATTGATCACTTTCAGGACATGAGTCTCGACGGTAGTACCCTCGGTCATCCGAGATCGGAAGAGCTCCTTAGATATCTCATATCTAGCAGTCCTACTCTGTTCACCATACAACTCCTTGAGGTGAAGCAGCATAGCAGGAGCATCCATTTTTTCGTGCTGACGCTGAAGCTCGTTATTCATGGATGCGAGCATGATGCATTGAGCCACAGATGCATCATCTTGCCACTTATTGAAAGTGACAATCTCTTCCTCAGAGGCTGTTTCTGAAACAGATTCAGGGACAGTTGAATTTAGGACATAAGAAATCTTTTCAGCAGTGAGAACAATTCTCAGATTTCTTAGCCAGTCCTCATAATTCGGCCCGGTAAGCTTGTTTGCATCAAGTATGCTTCGTAGTGAGATTAGTGATTTAGACATTTTTAAAATTCTGCATGTGAAAAATAACATTTTAGCAAACATTCATTTTATTAATTTTGCATACCAAAATAAATTTAGGTCTTTATTTTAAATTGGTATCTCCCACTATTTTCATCAAACTATATTACCCTCACTTATATAGTTCGGCAACATCTAATTAAAGATTTGCTAGTGAGAATAAGGATCCCATTTCAAATGTATATAACCTTGTGGATAGCACAACAAGCGATATACAAATAAATAGGTAGACAACTCTTGTCAATTACAACACTATATAACTCCTTTTATTTTGCCTCTTAAATCATAATGGTCAAGTGTGTGCACATTTGAACTAAAATGATTTAAGTTAAGTCCAGCCTAGCACTTCCATAAATTCAAAAAAGAAAAATGTTCGTCCTTGTGGATAGCACAACAAGACTAGATCGTTCAATTTTCTTGATAAGCATCAAATGTGATTAATTAACATCTTAAATACGCAATACTCGCCTTGTGGATAGCACAACAAGCTCATATTAAATATTTAATACTCTATTAATTTATCATGCTAGAAGGCGACGTTCGATATTCCAAATATCATTTGAACGCTTCGGACTTAATATTATTTCTTTGAGGGGTTTGTTATTATTTGTCTCATCTTGTTTAGCGCGCATGCACATATATATATAAAATACGCGTCATTTTATTAAACATGCGAAGCATGTTTGCATAAAATATAATATATATAATATTTAGCATGCAATATAGAATATTATATTCTACCCGGATTGATTATGGACTTTTATTCTAGTTTGGTTCACTAGAGCCACCAAGTGAACCAAAAGGTCAAACCTAGGAGTGCAAGAATTTAAATTTAAATATAACTATTACATTTAAACTCGGGCTCCATACAAACGGGTCTTCACGCGCTCCTTGCTCCTTGGTCTCCAATTTTTAAAGATAATTCTAACTATTTCTATTACATTAAACTATTTAATTTAAATAGAAACCTTGATCAACATTCAAGGGGAAGTACATAGGAGGGAGATAGAATTTTACATCAAGAAAAAAAAATTAGAGAAGACGAGGTACGCAGACCCCATTTAATAAAACCCATTCATTCAAGCATTCAACTAAAATAAAATCCAATCACATTGGTCAAATAGTCCATAATCAATCCCCATTTATTTTCATACATATCACCATATATATCAATAAATAAATATTCATCTCATGAATTAAAACATTCCATATATATATGAGTATCATTTAATGGGCAATTTTAAATTGCATGAAATCCAATTTCAAGATTAAAATAAACTCTTTATTTTAATTATAAAATTATTTAGAATATAATATATAAATATACCATATTTATTTTTTAAAAAGAAGTCACCTTCTTTTATTAAAAGAGTCCTGCAGGTTTATTAAAAAAATCCTTTCCTGATGGGTCACCTTCTTTTTGGAGTAAGAAAGAGACAACACCTTTTCTTTGCAGAATTCAAGATTAGCACCAAAAAAAAAATTGTGATTCGTCCCAAAAAAAGTCTTTTTTTTTTCTTAAAAAATATAATTTTATACAATAAAATTATGCCCAATAAATTATTTTAAATACATACCCATATGTATATGAAATCAAAAATAAATTAATAATTGCATAAAGATTTGGCTCTGATGCCACTGTTGGGTTTGTACAAAATCGTGACGCAATCAAATTGTAAAAATTAGCGGAAGCATGGTATATCAGAGTTTAAAAAATTTCTACAAAACCATTACCCGGATCATCCTTTATGCAAATTGTTAATTTAAAACGATAAATAAGAAGTTATGGAATCATACCCTTGTAGAACGAAGCTTCCACATGTACTAGTTCAACTCCTTGTTCTTCGTGATCTCCTTGAATTTTCGGGTTAGATTCCTTTCTTTGATCAACGTTAGCCACCCAAGTGTTTGGCCTCTAGAGGTGATCCACCAAGGAAGATGAATTATCAAGAAGGAGGGTGTTTGGATAAACCTTAATTTTCTATCCTCTATAGAAAAGGAGTACTCTCCAACAATTGGAATTGCATCATCTAATATCTATTATAAGACTTCTCTTATATAGACATTGGTCAACCCTTCTAATCCTATTAGACATGGGATTTCTTTTAATTAATTAAACTCCTTTAATTAATTTAGGCTTCCCACCACATGGGAATAATTAATTAAATTCATTTAATTAATTTGTCTCCTAATCTTATTAGGAATAAATGAGAGTACTAAATATTAAATTAATTACTAAACTCCTTTAGAAATTAAAATAATAATAATTGTAATAATATTAATAAGACTCCTCTTATTAATTTATATTTAATATTTCCAAAATATTAAATAATAAACATTAAGCTATTTAATTTATTCTATCACCATAGATTAAATTAATTATACTTAATGCATTATTACGATTATGCCATTACCTTCTTAAATAATTATTCTTCCTTTTATGGTGTGACCCTTTAGGTTCTCCATATTAAACCGGTTGTGAATAAATCAATTAAAACAATTTTAATCTTATTTAAATAAATAATATTTATTCTACAATAGGGATAAGCCTCCCTAGCGATCAACGACTTTCCAGATAATATAGATTTCAACATTAATCATAAAAGAACCTGTGAGTTAATAGTTACCATACAATTCAATCCTTCCACCATACAATGTCCCAATTAAATATAAGACATGGATTTACTGTCAAGTCTTATTTTATTTAATTATATGTATTTCGATTAGAAAATGCACAACTCCAAATAATGTAAATTAAAAACTCCTTTCTAATTTCATTTCACCTTGGCCAAGGATTCCTGGGTTGTCATTTAACGAATCACATGGGACATATCTCCTCTTTTACTAGAGGTGGTAGATTCTTTATTGATCATTCATTATCTCCATATGTAACTCATTATACCCAAGCATACCCTATATATGCCTTAAAAGGTCTTAAGGAATAAGTCAAAGTATAATTTGTTACATACAAGATACTATGATGATCTCAAGTCCAAGGATCACTTGTACTACTATCACATTAGGAATTCCTATTGACATGCGAGTAAAACTCCATTAGGTATTCCATAGCGAATCACGTTCAGTGAACTTATTCTTCAATAAGCACCTACATACTTGCTTTAGTGTCTCCACACAAATGATCATGAGATCAATCATCCTCATCCAATGAGCAAGCAACATATGTACCAATCTATCCGGATTTACTAATCCCCTTTTTAGTAATCCCACGATTGGGAACTATTTAAGTTTTAAAACTTTCTAAGAATTTAGATCTCATTAGCATGATCATCATCATGATTCTAAAAGCATTGCTTAAAACTATGGGTTATTTACATATTATAAAAACAGCAACATGTAGATAATTAAATGCCTGTAATAAATGAATATTTCATTAATAAATAAATAAGATTGTTTACAAAGTACGTGCTTTATCATCATACATGATTGGCTTGTATGCACACTACTATCAGCTTTGTCGCCAAAAGCATATTTGGCAGGATTCATCTTGAGGTTATACTTACGTAACCTGTTGAATAGCTTCCTGAGATGGTCAATGTGATCATCCTCCCTCCGGGATTTGATGATGATGTCGTCGACATAGACCTCTATTTCTTTGTGCATCATTTCATGAAAGAGGGCCATCATGGCTCGCTGATATGTGGCCCCGGCATTGATGTGGCCGAAGGATAGTCGTCGGTAGCAGAAGATTCCCCAGGGAGTGATAAAAGCTATTTTCTTCCGGTCCTCTTCAGTAACCATGATTTGATGATAACCAGCAAAGCAATCCACGAAGGAAAACATATCATACTGCGCAGTATTGTCAATCAGGATGTGGATGAAAGGAACCGAGAAATTATCCTTGAGGCAGGCTTTGATCAAATCCTGATAATCCACGCAGACTCGTACCTTCCCTCCGGGCTTAGGCACGGGAACTATATTTGACAGTCATTCTGGGTATGTTGATACCATGATGATTCCGGGTTTGAATTGTTTAACAATTTCTTCTTTGACTTTCAGACTCCACTCAAGTTTTAATCGCCTGAGATTTTGTTTGACTGGTTTGAATCCATCTTTGATGGGTATTCGATGGATGATAATATTAGTAGACAAGCCAATCATGTCTTCATGTGACCATACAAATACATCCTGGAACTGTGTTAGGAGTTCGATCAAGTTGGCTTTTTGATTGTGTGTGAGGTCTAAACCTATTTGGATTTCTTTGATGTTTTCGGAGGTTCTTATGTTGATAGTGGTGGTTTGGTTGAGATTTGGTTTGGGTTTATCTTCAACCCATTCTCTGATCTCCTCGGGCACCTCATAGTCATCTTCCTCCTCTTGATCAATATCCAACAAGTCGAAGTTCAGTTCTACATCAAAGTCGTAGTCATTTTGACAGGTTGGCATCTCATCAGCAGAGACACACACATCCAATGCTTGGGTCTTGAAAAAAAACTTTCATCTTAGATATTTACAACTTCTTAACTATTCAGAGCATTTTGCAAAGTATGATAAAGTTGCTATTATGGCTGTGCAATAAAAAAAAGCAGTAAATGAAAGCATGATTAAAGGGGAGATTGACTCTCTCTGCCCCTTTACCCTTTTCGACCAAGGCAAGGGACACTGCTCCAGTTATCTAAGGTCAGATCCTCATGAATCGGGAGGATCAGGGATTTGTGATTATCTGTCTCATCTTGGATGATGACTGAGACATCCTTTATAATAGGTCCAGGGCTCTTCTTTGAACGGCTCCCTTTTCCCTTCTTGATACGAGGAATTTGAACTTGATCCTCGTCGTCGCTGTCTAGGATCTCATCATTCATACCCTCGTAGTTTATGATGACCCTCATGTTAGCGAATGGGTCTCGTCCTTTGTACAGGATCTTTTCTTTTCCCTTTTCGCTGTCTACCTCAGGCTTGAGGGCTTTTCTTTCATGGACAGGTATGATTGGAGGAAATAGCATGGCTGATATCGCAGTCGGGATTTTCCTCGTAGGTTTTTCCCATCCGATATTTGTGAGGTTTGGCAGTAGAATTGTGGAGGCATGAGCCTTGGGATGTTTATGTGGGTTTCGGCGGCTTGACCCGGATGAATATCCCAATTCTGCTCTCCCAATTTGACTTGGGATTTGTATCGGCATCTTAATACCTTGCTTATCCTTTCCCAACCCTTCTCCAAGTTGGAAACCCAAAGATACCATTTCTTGCCCCACTGTCATTACTTCGGTGGAGACTTTAGGCTTTAGGGATGGTACCCCAATAGGTAGATACTGAGTATCACTTATCTCTAGAGCTTGAAAACTAGCGGGTTCAATCCCCGCATCCAGGCTAATTACTGGCATGTCCCCATGTATGTAAGTAGGGTATTCTGGTTCGGCATTCACTGTGATGAGGCTGCCATTGATAATGTACTTGAGTTGTTAATGGAGGGTGGATGGCACTGCCCCTGCCATGTGGATCCAAGGTCTGCCCAACAACAGGTTGTATCCGGTGGCGATGTTGAACACCTGGAAAGATACGTAGAAAGTGTGTGGGCCAATATCTAAAGGTAGCTCTATTTCTCCCATAGCTTGGCGCCGCAATTCGTCAAAAGCCCGGATGACCACATGACTGGTTTTGATTCGGTTCGGATTGATCTTCATTCTTTCTAAAGTGTCGTATGGACAAATGTTGAGGGATGATCCTCCATCAATGAGCACACCTCCGATCACATATCCGGAGGACATTACAGCTATATGTAGGGACTTGTGGTCGCCCGTTCCCTCTGCCGGGATATAATCTTCAGTGAAGGATATTACATTGCTATTGAAGATGTGCTCTATCACGTGTCAAAATTTTTCAGCATCCACCGTATGTGGCAAATGAGCTTCTTCTAGTACTTTCACTAGAATGTTGTGATAATCCTCTGAAGATAGGACCAAGTCGAGGATGGACACTTGTTTAGGTGTGTCCTTCAAACTTTGCACTACTTTGATTTCATTGTGTCCCATTTTGTTGAGGAACTCTTTGATTTTCTCTTCAGCCACCTTTTCTTTGATTTGAGTGGCGGGTTTGATCACCCGCTGTGGCAGGTATAATGGATTGTCCTTCGGCAACACAGTAACGTTGTTTGAAGTGGTGGCTTTATTGCTCCCGTAGTTCCATGGGACACTCTTCAGACTGATAATTGGATATTGAGGTCTGAAGGGCAAAATCAAAGGCTCAGGCGCGGCCACCTTTACAGGGTGATGCATTTCTTGGACCCCTTTCCCGGGCAGTACTAAGGGTTTGAGAGTCGACTCTCCATCGCAGGATATGACAACCACTGTGTTCTGGTTCCATACAGTAGGGATCCAGAGAGTGTCGTTATTTGGAAAATCAAGAATTTGATTTCCCCTTAACAATTCCCTGCTTTCAATCATGTGTTGAATCAGGTTACGAAGTGCCCAACAATCTTCGGTATCATGGCCGGGTGAGTTGGAGTGGTACTGACATATTTTGTCAGGTTTGAATTTCCCGACTCCAGGGTTCAATGGAGGATAATAAGTCTGCAACCATTCCCTCGTTGATCAGCATTTGAAGGATTTCTTCCATTGATTAGTTTAGGTTGGTGAAGTTCCTTTGAAATAGAAATTTCCTATCAGTTTGGATGCTTGCTTCTTCGACCCCCTTGTCAGTCCAAGGTTCGTGCTCATGAGACCGGCTATGGTTCTGTATGGGATTGATCTCCGGTGTGGGAGGACAATCGATATCAGATCGGTTGGCCCGTTTTATCATTTTTCTGGTGATCTGATGCTAATAGACGACCAGTTCTGCCAATTGTTCGATCTGCTCTTTGATAGACTTGATCTCTTGCTCTATCAGGAACTACCTTTTTGATATTTCCCAACTGTCTGGGGTGCTATGACTGGATGGAGTTGATTCTCCCACATAACGGAGGTACTTGGATCCTTCTCCATTTGTGGTGTTGATCATGTTGACATTCTCCTCTTTATGTTGTAGCAGAGGATTATCCTGCACATGAGGTTGCTAAGGCTTTGTGACCACAATCTCTCCGCTGTCAATAAAGTCTTGTATTTTGTGCATGAGAGACCAACAGTCTTGGGTGTCATGGCTTAGAGATCCAGAGTGATAAGCACACTTCTTGCTTGGGTCGAAATTCCGACCATTAGTTTTGGTTGGTGGAAGGAGTTGAACAATCTTCTTCTGAGCAGTCAGAAGTTTGAATACATTCTCGAGTGAATCCTCTAGAGGGGTGAAAGTTCTTCGACGCCTGACCTCCATATTTTTTTAAAATGGAGGATTTGAAGGCTGTGCCGTAGCTTGGAAAGGGGTATAATTTCTCCTTTGAATAGGCATACTATTTAACTCGCCTCTTTGATTTTGTCCTTGTAAGACTAAGGAGACTTCTTCGTCTTTCTTTTTATGTACCCTATGGGGATTATTCCCGTAATTTCTAGATTAGATATGCTCAGCGACAGCCTCAAGGGCGGTTAGATGTTTTATCTTCCCGGATTTGAACCCCATCTCTGCCATTTCGCCATATTTGATCATTTCAGAGAATGGTTTCCCTATACCTGCTAGGACCCTCTTATAATATGGATCTTCTTGGATGTCGATGAAGGTCATGACTATTTTCGATTCAGTCATGGCTGGGGTGACTTGTGCTGCTGATAAGTGGTTTTTATGACCACTTATTCAGATATTAACTCACTTGTTTTGTGGCTTAAACTCAAGTATCATTATGCTTTTCATGCATTTTTGCTTTGTTTTATAGTTTTCATATTTAGGAACTCTCTTGGTGCACAATGGGCTAAAATGACTGAAAGAATGCTAAAAGCGATGATGGCATGATAATGGAAAGGAGTCAAGCAGCTTGATGGGAATGGGACGATGCAAAGAAGCTCAAAGGATGCAAGAAGGCAAGAGGTGCAGGAGAAAGAAGCAGAAGAATGCAGCAGAAATCAAAGCACCAGCAAAAAATCACAGGCCCGCGCGCCCGGGCAGGGATAACAAAGGCAACAGGCACGCCCGCGCCAATTAGCAGAGCAAAGAAAAAAAAAACAGGGGATCCGCGCGGCCATGCCAGAACCAAGGCCAAAGCCCACGCGGCCACGCCAACTCGATTCTTGACCATATTTGACTTTTCATTTCAGCAAATGGGAGAGGCTTATATTAGGGCTTTTGCACATTTTGATATATATACAATATACTCCCTTAGGGAGCTTAGCTTAGCCCTAGTTCTTCCTTTCCATTCTCTTTAATTTCTTGTCTAAATTAGCTTAGGAGTAGATTAAGTTTAGGTTTAATTAGTTAGTTTCTAGGGTTTTAATTAGAGAAGAAGATTGAAGTAAGTGGGTTTCATTGGAGATTCAACAAAGGAGCTTGAGCACTCAAATTTGCATTCTCTATCTTTATAATCTCTTTGCTTCCTATTTGTAATCTTATGATGTGTATTCAATTTGTGGATGATAGATGTGCTTCATTATGATATCTTAAACTCTATTTTGAGATTTCAATGGAACCTTTTGAGTAGTTTATATTGATATGCTTCCATGTTGGTCTTATTGATTGCTATGAGATTGTTTGTTACAATTCGTGCTTTCATTGCTTAATTGATTAGCTACCAATTACTGTGATAACCTATATGGACTTGACAGACGAATTATGGGTTTAGATCTAATCATTGTAGTGGGTGATTATATGTCTACATGGCATTAGATGTATGATTTGTGCTTAGGATAGACATATACCGAAGCACCGCTCGTAGTCAATTGAGAACTTGGACTTAAACCCTATTTATTTGTAAATCACATAGACATATAGTGGTTTAGGTAATGTGGGTGTTCATGTGCGTTCTATCATCTGTGGATTATATGTGATATGGATTAGGTGCATTGAAATATGGCCTTATCTCACTTTCGTGTTCTCGACTAACATTCTGTGACAATTAATTTGACCTAACTGGGAGTATGTTGATTTAGATGAATCATTAGGGGAAGTTGAGATCTCATAGCTTCATTTTCTGATTTTACTCTAGGGTTAATTAGTTTTAAATTTACTTAATTAGTTTTAATTCTGAAGTACTTGATCACTCGTTTAAATAAGGCTAAAATGGTTATGGGCTAGTGGTTTGGCGAACTTTTATTATTTAATTCTCCGTGGGAACGATATCTGTACTTACTCTTTATTACTTGTTGACCGCGTATACATGCGAGTATTTGTCATTATATAAATCGGGACAACAACTGCAACCCGTCTCCATCGCTGGGCACATTCTGTGAATGATTCAATGTTCTTTTTCTTGATTTTGGTTATCTGATATCTGACTAGAGCTATCTGATACTGAAAACTGTACTGACTAAGGAAAGCATGGGCCAGTTCTTCCCAGTTATGGATTTTGGAGTTGTCCAGACGGGCATACCAAGTTCTCGCCTCTCCGGTTAGACTCTTCTGAAATAGCTGCATTCGATGCTTCTCGTCCTCTGCATAGGATCCAAGCTCTCTAATGAATACTTTCAGGTGTGTGTAAGGATCTCCCAATCCATCATATTTCTCAAAATCGGGGGTTCTGAATTTCTCAGGATAACGAGCCCCGGGGAAAATATAGAGGTCGGAGTAATTGGCACTGCCGAATGCCCCAGTCCCTTTGATAGACCGGAGAGTTTCCTCCATTTGTTTCACTTTCTTGAGAAGGTCACCAGCTTCCTGTTATTTGTTGAGGGTGGTGATTTCAGGGGTTTTGTTGGTTGTGTCCTGGTTCTGTGGTCCAGGAATCTGAGTCTCGGCCTTTTCAGTCTCTTGACCGCCAGCATTACCACCAGATGCTCCTGGTTCTGTGTGAGCTTGAGATTGTTTCCCTTTAAGGGCCTTGCTTTGTTCTCGTAGGAAACCGGCTAATTCAGCTATCTAATTTTTCAGACCTTCGAACTCTTCCCTGGATACCAGGGTGGATTTTGGTTGAGCACTGGAAGCCATGTCCGTGGATGGACTGGGTGCTTTAGATTTATACCTAGTAACAGGACCAATTTTTACCTACAACAAAATGTAGGTGTGTCAATTTCTGATGTAGGTAAGGACAGAATGCATGATGTATTTTTTAGATTTTTATCCTGCAAAACCAAGGTTAGTTGTTTTGATGACAGGATGACATGGTATTTTGATAGGGAAAGTAAATCTTTCATTATGATATTTACATTGTGCTCCTCGATAATTGGAAACTTGACATGGAATTGAAAGAGGAAGGCATGAAGAGGCTTCCCTTCGTATTCGGTTAATCAGAGGCTGACCTATCCTAAGTTACTCTCGCGGCTTTGTTTTTGGCATGAAGGTTCCCAGATCATCAAAATCAACTAGAGGGGAAATTAATCTGAACGTTCAACTAGAGCGAATCTGGGTGGTGCATTTTCATGAGCCCCAGAGACTTAGTCGTCCCCAGAGACATTACTTATCACCGATCGGGTTTTCCTCCTTGTGAGAGGGACACACAACATACATTTACATACATCGTGCCTCACCGTTGGGTATATGATGACATGCGTACGAAGCACTAAATATGGGTGCCAAACACTAAAAAGCAAGAAATCATTCATTCACATTCATTTAATGTAAAGACGTAGCATTCATACATTCAATAAAGACGCAGCATTCACTCATTCATTGACTGTGGAGACGCAGAATTTCACGCATTCAATAGTTTTGAAAGGCAAATGTTTGAAAAGATTTGAAAGCGGCCTAAGCCCTTTACTGGTCCCCAGCAGAGTCGCCACCTGTCGACGTCGGTTAAAAAATTTGAGGGTCGGGTCACAACCCGAATCTCTTAATCTCTTTTCCTAAGTTCTCTCTACCCTCACTCTTTTTATTTAGGAAAAAGGTTTTGAAGGGTTTTTAGGAGAAAGGCCAACATGTATCATGTCGACAATTTGAACGTTTTAGAGAGTCGCCAGTTGGTAGATTTAAAAATAGTTGTAAAGAGGCCCAATTTCTGGACACTGTCGAAACTTGATCTTTAAAAATAAAGTTTGAGCTTGGGGGCTTGGTTAAGTGTGGGAAAGGTATTAGGCACCCCACAACTCCCATGTAAACACGGTACCACATCTTTTCAATATTTCTCTTTAAAATTTAGAATGCGTGAGTGAATGTTGTTTGAAAATTGGGCCTATTAATTTGATTGATTGAAAGTAGTGCTTTGCTTCGTTGACCCTATATACAAAGTGTTTGATTTGATTTGATTTGCAAAAGCATTTAATTTGATTTACAAAAGCTTTTCTTTTGATTGAATTGAAAAATGATGTTTTGAAAGATGGTTTATCAAACCCTTACGCTAACATAGGAATTGAAGCCGGTTAATACTTCCAATTTTATCTTTATAGCCTTAAGGTTGCATGTGAATGGTGATTTGTCGGGCAGCGAAGCATCCTAGACCACAAAATAGACAAGTGTCGGTCTCCTCATGGGCATGAAAACCATCGGAGGGACTCTGACACAGCAATCCACATTTTTTCATTATATTGAGACCTTAAAACCGGATAACCATTTTAAGGTCTGTTTACATGTACATTTCTATAGAAAAATTGGTAGGGTACATTTGTAAATCGGAGTTTGTCCATCGTGGGAATTAGATTCTGATCAGCTTGATCATGAATCCCACGATTTCTAGGCTAACATATGAGTAGCCAAAACCTGCACAGTTCAAATTCGTACAAAAACAGATATATATCCCAAAATTGTCAGAAATGAGGATTCATTTAGTAAATCCCGGTCCGCATGGTCGAAGCGTCTCATTTCCACTAGATAGCGATCTAAGGGACGCGAGATTGCTTTTGAAGCTGAAAATAGAAAGAAAGCTAGATTTAATAAAATCTCAGCCATTCTAGCTTCCCAGTTCAGTCCGGAGGTTTTGAACCGTTTGAAAACTAGAATTGGCGAGATTTAAATAAATCTAGTCTGCCCGCAGATATGTCAGTGCCAATTCATATAAAATGAATATTTAAAGCAGTAGTTGAATAGAAAGCGAATAAAGCAGTATATATATATATACAGTTATATATAAAAGATGTAAAGGGCGATGGGTTTTCACGCCGGTGCCCGGACTGGAATTGAAATATATATATATATATATATATATAGATATATAGATATTGACAGAAACGTAGTCAACCAAGACTGGGAAAAGAACCCAGTGGTGGTGAATGCTGCTTATATATGCATAAATATATATAAAAGCAGTAAAAAGGCCACACAGAATGATCCAGGCCGAACTGAAATGTAAATGTATAGAAAAGAAGTCAATTAGGGACTGAGAAGATAACCCAGTAATGGTGAAGAGTGCAAAAATAGTATAAAGGCCATGAAATAGTCTAGGCCAGACTGGAATGCAAATTGCAAAAAAATAGTCAACCAGTGACTAGGGAGATCACCCAGTATGGCGAAGAGTGCAAAAACAGTATAAAGGGCGATGGGGTTTCACGCCGGTGCCTGGACTGGAATTTAAATATATATATATATATATATATATATATATATATATTAACAAAAATATAGTCAACCAAGATTGGGAAGAGAACCCAGTGATGGTGAAAATCGCTTATATATGCGTAAATATATATAAAAGCGGTAAACTACCTCGGATTTGACATCCGAGCTTGACAGAATTGAAATGTTAGTACATATACTGTTAAATATATACAAAAAAGGCCAAACCCAGAATGGAAAGATAACCCAGTCCGGCGAAGTTGCCAGAACTAAGAGTTTAGTGCATTGAAGCTGTTAAAGCTGACGGATCGTCAATCCGAGTTGTAGAAATGCCAAAAAATCAGTTTATGTACAAAAATGTACCTAATTTTGATGAAAACGGCCACAGAACTAAGTTTTGGGCATTTTTGGAAAACGAAACTTAACGTGCAAGTGTATAAAAGTACGAAGAAGTAATATTCACTTTCTGATCGTGAAAATACTTACAATGGACTGCTACACGGGCTTTTTGCCAAATCGTAGGCTCTATACGTCCAAATCTACTGGTTATTTTCTGATATGTGATAGTATGTGGGTATATCTACGTGTTAGAGTGAAAATATTTGGGTTTAAAAGAGATGTAAAAGTCAGAAAACCAAACTAGCAGAGCTTCATTGTGTTTTGAAATTCTTGAAAATGAAGGGAGGCACGTTTATTTATAGGCCAGGTAGCCTCCACTCTACCTTCTACTACCATAGGTGGAGGTACGGCCCCTCTGGTGGAGCCCGCGGTGTCGGGTTCTGTCGTCTCGAAGTACGTGCACTCCGAACAACGAGCAGTCAAAGTCGAAACTTTCTAACTTTTGATCGGAGCGTTCATTTGAGGCGTGCAATACCTTTTTGGAAAGCCCTCGCCGAGAGTGTCGCAATGACATGGGATAAAATATTTTTTGGGTCCAGGAAGATAGGTTCATAACCAGGCTTTCGATTCCCCGCAGTTTGTCCGTTGAGCTGTCTTGCGTTGTTTGCACTCGGGATCGTCGTTATGGTTCGTTCTGACTTTGTTGGCATTAATTCGGCTTGAGTTTGATTGAATAGGCTGAGAGTTGGTAAAATGATAGTTTTTCCCCTCTCGAAATGGTCCTTGGTGAGTTTGGTTTCCCAAGATTATCTTTGGGGCTGAACTGCACTTCCCGGATTGATGTCAGGGTTGATCTGTATTTCTCAGGCTGAGACCGGGGATGACTTGACATGTCCTGGGTTGATGTCAAGGTTGACCTGTACCTTCTGGGTTGATATCGGGGCTGATTTGAAGGCCCGATATTGAGATCGGGGTTGATCTGACGGTCCGATTGGCGATTGGAGCTGGATTGACGATCTGATTGAATATCAGAGCTGGATGGATGGTCCGATTGGAGATCGGAGCTGGATAGACGGTTCGATTAACGATCGGAGCTGGATCGACTGTCTGATTGATGATCGGAGCTGGATTGACGGTCCGATTAATGATCGGAGCTGGATTGACGGTTTGATTGGCGATCGGAGTTGGATTGACGGTCCGATTGGCGATTGGAGCTGGATTGACAGTTTGATTGGCAATCTGAGCTGGATTGACGGTCTGATTGGCGATCGAAGATGGATTAACGGTCTGATTGGTGATCAGAGCTGGATTGATGGTCGGATATTGGGATCAGGGTTTGAGTTGATTGACCGATATTGGGGATCAATTTTAGGTTTACCAATATTGGGGATCAGATTGGGTTTATCGATATTGGGGATCGAATTTGGGTTTATCGATATTGGGGATCGGATTTAGGTTTATCGATATTGCGGATCGAATTCAAATTTACCGATATTGGGGATCGAATTTAAACTAGATGACCGACATTGGGGGCCAGGTTTGGATTGGAAGCCCGGTATTGGTACCGGGGTTGATTTGATTGACGGCTTTGCCCTCCTACATTGTTAGTATTGGGACAAAGAAAATTTTGAGTGTCTACAGACTCATTGAACGATAAATTATTTTCAAATCGTTACGAAATCCGTTAAATGAGTTGACTTTTAACAGAACATCTAGTCACTCAGCCCATGAATATCCACACCAGCTGCTTCATGTGCTATCATCCTAACTATTTGTAACGACTGAGAAATTTCACTTAGTTTAAAATTTTAGTTTTGAATATTATTTGTATTGCGTGTTTAAATGTCGTTTTATGATCTAGGATGGGGATAATATTGTAGTATTTTTGTTGCGTGCAAGAATAAATAATTAAGAATTTTGAAGACAAAAATAAAAATTTTTTGAGAAAGTTTGCGTAAAAACACTTTTCACTCGAAGAACGATACTAGTTAGGCTTTGACCCTAGGTTCTTTTGAGATATCCGTACGTCGTATTGACTTTTCGTTTCAAGATCTACCGGTAATACGTCGTGAAAAGTTTTATTGTCCAATAAAAATTTTCTCTGAAAAACGTCGTGCTTGATACTTCGTGCTTAAATATTTTCTTCCATATTTGGACTTTTCGGTATATTCATTTTAACAAGATGTTTTGTCGTTCTTACACTGACAGAATGCTTTGTCGTTCTTACATTGACAAAATGCTTTGTCGTTCTTACACTGATAAAATACATTGTCGAGCTTGGTTGCAAGATGCATTGTCGAGCTTGGTAGATATTTTTGATGGCAAGCTACATTGTCGAGCTTGGTTGCAAGCTGCATTATTGAGCTTGGTAGATATTTTGTGGCTTAAAGTCCAAAATAACGTAAATTAGGAAATCCTATAAATAGGTCATTCCTCCTTCACTTTGAATCACCAATTCACAAAGTTAAAATCTCAAGTTGCAAAGAAATAGTTAAAGCTTGCAACTACAAGAGGTAACATCTCTAGTCGTTGTTATGTTCGATTTTATTTCATTTTATAGTCTATAAAGCTCAAGAACATAAGTCGTGGCCATGTTCAGATTTTCCAACTTCGTGTCCTTTATAAGTCGTGGCCATGTTCAATTTTATGTAATTGTATAGTAGAAATGTCAAGAACACAAGTCGTTACCATGTTCGGAATTTCCAACTCCATGTTTCTTCATGTGTTCTTGAGCAAATCTAGTATTATTTAAGTTTATGTTATTTCATTTATAAAATGTTATAATCACATATGCAAGCCGTTATAATGCCCAAATTATTTCAATTATGAAAACCAAAAGCTCAAGAATATAAGTCGTTACCATGTTCGATTTTTCGTTCTTCGTGTGTTCTTGAGCAAAAGTCATAAATTTTACATAAGTAGGTTTATGATTTTATTATTTTTATGTTATGATGTGTTATTAAGTGTTAGAAAATGTTATCCTTGAAAATTAATGCTTGTGGTATCATGTTTTACCAAATAAAATGAAGAATTGTGAACAAAATCATAATTCTGACTTTCTGTCCATTTTTCAAAATTTTAAAATGGGAATCTGCTTCTGAAATGAATAAGAAGGTTATAGAGATGAAAGTTAAGAAATCACCAAAAAAAATTCGAAGAAGTTATGGCAGTTTCCGTAAATGACGTCAAAGCTGAATATTTCTTCGAGGCTCTCGGATTTAAGGGCTTAAAAGAGTTAGGGTGTTAAGAAGCTTATATCACCTATGAACATAGTTAAGTTAAGTTATTATATGACATATAAAGTTATATAATACAATGAATCTAGCCGCTTATGCATTATATGATTGTGTAGGGTTATTTTAACAAGGTTACGCTTATTGTTTATTATACTAATCACCAAGGCAAGTTTTTCGCACTATGTGTAACTTTCTATTTTCATTGCAAGTTTCCTAACTTACATAACTTTGTATATTACGCAAGTATTCTATCTTTAATCTTATTACATTACACAAGTTTTCTATACTTAATCTTATGACGTTACTTGAATACCTTTCAATATATTATACCGAACCAGGTTATTACCCATTTATCGAGAAAATTACTGCTATTGTGACGCCCCCAAAATTCAGACCACTCGCGTCTCGAATTCGGTTCATCACATTCTAAATATCTAATAACATCTCACGCAACAGACTAATAGAATAAATTACATTTATTTAATATAATTATTCATGTCCCAAGGTCTCGTAACTTAAACATAGCTTCAACATCTTAATCATAGCTTAAACATAGCTAATACATAAATATGAATTAAGTCTTATTACATCATCATAATAATTCTAACTAAGTACAAAGCTACCCTGTAGCCTTGCCCTTGCCCTTATATGTGCCTGAGGGTCCACCCTGCACTGCCTTAACTGAAATGTTTTAGGGAAAGCAAGAATGAGCAACAAGTTTGCTCAGCAAGTAATATAGCAATAATGGTGAATAATATATATTTCAAATCCCAAGGGTACAACAGTAAATGATAGTTCAAGAATAACAAGAAGTATCAATAGTTCTCAATAATAGTCGCTATAAACAGAAAGATATCAACAAGATTCAAAATATTAACCTTTTCAAGGTTCAAGAATAATGAACACTGAGTAATCACTAAGGACTATGAACACTTACTAGAATTAACAGTAATATGCTGATAATCCAATAAAACAAGTACAACAGGTGATCAGCCTAAAGTACCCTACGTCATGCATAACATTTAATCATACTCATGTGCGCACGTCAGTTTCCCGACAATTGTATAAAATTTCCCCTTCCATGAGGGTTGTTCATCTCAGTAGAATTTATAAGAGTCCGCACCAAGTCAATTGGTTTGGATAGCTTTCTAACATACAATAGTAGTCTAGCAGAATCAAATGGCTTAGACAACTTTTATAATGCATTTAGGAACAATAAGTTCAGTGCTAAAAACAACATCAAGATATAAAGTCGATGTTCGAATAATAACAATATTTGTTTGACATGGCAACAATTCGGATTTATACAATATGTAAAGTAAAAAGAGTTAGGGAACTTGCTCAAATAAGAGTAAGGTTCGAATACTTGCATTCAATATCAAAATCAAATGAAGTTAGGAAACTTGCCTTATGCGTAGTTTATCAACACTTTGTAATCCTATTGTAACGTAGTTATGTATATAAGGATATTCATTAGTTACATATGTCGAATACATATACTTGATACGTAAGTTAAACACACATAAGATCCTAATTTTAGTCGTACCATCCTACACGAATGTCATTACATACCTTACATACACATAGCACAAAATCAGTTTATATGATACTATGAAATCAAATAACATAGTTCGTAATCATCGTTATCTTAGCGTTTGAAAGTTTATAAACACTTATCACTATATGGTTCTATTATAACATACTCATTACCACTTACATACTTCACTAAACATGTATTGCAGATTTGGATAACAATACAAACATGCATCAAATTTTAGATTTAGAATTAACATGCTATGTCCATTCTGCAGGGTGGCGCGACTGCGCTTGGTTTGAACTAGGGAGTGGCTAGCCCGCGCTGCTCCCAGTTCAAACCAGAACTGAATTTCAGTTTGCATGGCCTAGCTCGCTCACCCACATGAATTGATGATGACAAATGCAGAATATACATGTTATGAGGTTTATAACTAGGTTCAATCTTATATCTTGCCTTTAATGTAGATTGTTATCAATTCTCATTCAACAAGGCTTTAGTGAGTCCAACTCAAAAGCTTCTCATGTTTAGCCCTTATACATACGCAATGAGGTCAATGTACCTTAATCATACATATTCGAGTTATTCTAGTCATATAATTCAAGGTAGCATAGTTCTACTTCATTTAGACTCATTTGAAACCATGTTGGATTAGTTAACATACTCATAGCTAATTAGGTGTATATATCCATCATGTCTGTAGGCATATCATGTCCTATCTTGGTAGTTATAAATTTCAGAATGCACATAAGGTAGTTATCCACAACATTAGTTTTCCAACCTCTTAAGTTTTCTTTGAAACCTCATGTTAAACCAACCAATCATGCAAAGTAACTTCACATACTATATATAATGCTCATGTACACATATAACTAGACCACATAAGCATGCTCAAAAGTTTAGAACTTAAAATGTACTTAGTTCATCAAGTTTGTATTTGAAAACTCAAAGTTTCTTTTAGAACCTGTTTAAAAACCGAGCTAAGTAGGTGATAACATGCAAGACAACCTACGTTAGCATGTCAGGAACTTAAATAGGCATAATTAGGTTAAACTAGCATGTTTCACTTCTGCATATCGGCGCGGCCGCGCCGTGTTTGTACTAGCGGTTCCAGTCCAAGAAGTTTCTGCAAGAGCAGAGCTTCCAAACTAACTCCAATAATTCCTCATGAATCATGCTTGAATTCTATCACATTGCATATATAACATGTATATAGACTATACTGACATGTTAACATCACCTCACATATCCAATTTTAACTAATTCATACAATTTCCATGAATTTATCACATTCAAAACTAAGAACTCAATGTAAGAGTTATACCTCTTTGAGCTTGAATTGGACAAGGCTTGCTCTCAATTTCAAATTATACACTAACTTCACTCTCTATGACAACTTAACCAACAATTTAGCAAAATAAAATGAGAAGAGAAAGACTCTATTTATAGAGAATTGATTAACCATACCAAAGCTTTGCCCAATGTTTAAAATCAATGGAAGAAATGAGAAGCCAATGGATTGAGAGAAGTTGGTGGAATAGTAGCCAACCACCACCTCAACCCACTCCCCTTGCCATCATTTGATTGAAATTAGCTAGAATGCTTGAGTTTAGTATATAGGAGTAGTATAGGCCCTTGGCCATTCACGTGAAGAAGAAAAGAGCCACTCAATTTGGGACAAGCCTTAGAATTCAGCATTTGCAAAGAAATAATGCTAACATACTACAGGTTTATTATACATATACATATTATTCTTACATAAATGTATATATAGGTATACCTAGGTTTTAATCCTCTTTTCATTTACAATGTAATGTTAATGAGTTAATGTTATAACATTGAAATAAGTTGGAGGTATTATATATACACATCATTATATAATCCATGTACATTTGATAATACCGAATATAATTTAGTTGGGTATTATCACTCCATATTATCATAAAACTTTATTATTTCAATTATACTTATTTATTGAAATAATTATTAAATAACAATTATTTGTTTAGTTTAATTTAATATTTCACAAGGTACACATTTAATGTATCCACACATAACATATTGTCACATAAGCTTATTTATGTAACTTATGTGATTCATTTAACTTTACTATATAGTCTCTTACATTATATAGTCACCTTGTAGTGTCACACTACACTTCATTTTAATTAGATGCAGGTACTATATAATATATGATTAATCATTATATATCTTTGCACATAGCAATTAATTGAATAAACATTAATCTTATTATATTAATTAATCATTTACTCATTAATACATTATTACTCATAATAACAATTAATTAATAATATTATATTAATTAATCCTTCACTTATTAATTCCTTCATTCTTTAATTAAATTAAACCATCATAATTTCTATCATCTTGCCACATAAGGCATTTCACGAGCTCATCATACTTTTTCATATTTTCTCAATTATCATAAATTTAATTGAGTTACTCACCTTGTGCTATATAAACATTTATATAAAATAAATATTCACATTCACATTCTTATTAATATCAATATTAATATTTATTCATGAAATTCACGGTTATTAAATCCTCCCCCCTTATAAAAATTTTATCCTCGAAATTAGTACAAAGTTACACAAAAAGATGGGGATAGTCTTTTCTCATTTTATCTTCTAATTCCCACGTGGCCTCCTCGGCATCGTGGTTACGCCAAAGCACTTTTACAGAAGATATAACTTTGTTTCTTAGTGTTTGCTCTTTCCTATCTAATATTTGGACAGGAATTTCTTCATACGCCAGATTCTTCTCTACTTGAATGGGTTCGTAGGAAATCACGTGCTTATAGTCGGGCTTGGACGGACGCAGCACGGAGATGTGAAACATGTTGTGGATGTGTTCCAATTCGGGTGGTAATGCAACATTGTATGCCATTTTGCCCACTAACCTCGGACTCAATTTTCCCTTCTTGCCGAATCGTATCTTTCCTTTCCAGGGAGATACCTTCAAGAAAACAAAACTACCGACTTTAAAGTCCCGGTCTTGTCGATGCAAATCTGCGTACTTTTTCTGGCGATATTGAGCTGCTATCAATCTGGCTCTTATTACTGTCACCACATCTACAATTTGTTGCACTAATTCTGTCCCCACCATTCGTTGTTCTCCGACTTTGTCCCAACATAACGGCGTTCTGCATTTTCTCCCGTAAAGAGCTTCATATAGTGGCATGCCGATACTCGCATGATAACTATTGTTATATGCAAATTCTACTAGGGGTAGGTGATCGTCCCAATTTCCCTTAAAATTCATCACGTAAGTTCTAAGCATGTCCTCTAGCGTTTGTATTATTCACTCACTCTGTCCGTCTTCTGAGGATGATACGCAGTACTCAATCTCAACTGTGTTCCCATCCTCTCTTGTAAGCTTTTTGATAAGTGGTTTTTATAACCACTTATTCAGATATGATCTAACTCGTTTTGTTGCTTAAACTCAAGTATTGTTATGCTTTTAATATGTTTTTGTTTTATTTTACAGTTTTCTGTGTTTGGAATTCTCTTGGTGCATATTGGGATAAAAGGATCAAAAAGGGGCAAGATGCAAAGAAGTAGGCTGATGGCATGATGATGGACAGAGTAGAGGGATACAAGAATGAAGGGGAGCATGAACAAAAGCCGTGTGCAACAGCAGCAGAAGCAAGCAGCAGCAAAAGCCAAAAATTCAAAGCCGCGCGGCCTCGCCTGAAGCTAGGCCAAAAGGCGCGTGGCCGCGCCTGTCCTCAGCTTGACCAGAGTTGACTTTTAAACGGGACTTGGCTTGGAGCAAGGCATATAAGGGGGATGATTTGCAGCATAGAGATATATACTCCCTTTGGGAGCTTTAGCCCTAGCTAGTTCTTGTTCTCTCTTCCCTTTTCTTTATTTCCTTATCTAGGTTAGCTTAGGAGTAGATTAAGGTTAGGTTTAATTAGTTAGTTGCTAGGGTTTGATTGGAGAAGAAGATTGAAACAAGTGGATAGCATTGAAGATTCAATATTGGAGCTTGAGGACTCAGATTTGCATTTTCTATCTTTATACTCTCTTTGCTCTCTTTTTGTAATCTCATGATGTGTATTCAACTTGTGGATGATAGATGTGCTTCTATGATATCATAAACTTTATTTTGAGATTTCAATGGAACCTTTTGAGTAGTTTATATTAATATGCTTCCATGTTGGTCTTATTGATTTTTTTGAGATTGTCTATTATGATTCGTGCTTCCATTGCTTAATTGATTAGCTATCAATTACTGTAATAACCCATATGGACTTAAAAGACAAAATATGGGTTTAGATCTAATCATAGTAGCGGGCGATTGTATGTTTACATGATGTTAGATGTATGATTTGTGCTTAGGATAGACATATACCGAAGTGTCGCTCGTAGTCAATTGAGAATCTGGACTTAAACCCTAATTATTTGTAAATCATATAGACATATAGGGGTTTAGATAATGTGGGTGTTCATGTGGATTCTATCATCTGTGGATTGTATGTGATATAGATTAGGTGCATTGAAAGATGGCCTTATCTCACTTTTGTGTTCTCGACTAGCGTTCTGTGATGATTATTTTGACCTAACTGGAAGTATGTTGACTTAGATGAATTATTAGGGGAAATTGAGATCTCATGTCTTCATTATCTGATTTTACTCTAGGTTAATTAGTTTAAGTTTAATTATTTAGTTTTTAATTAAAACACTTTATCGCTCGTTTAAATAAGACTGAAATGGTTATGAGCTAGTGCTTTGACGATCTTTTATTAGTTAATTCTCCATGGGAACGATATCTGTACTTACTCTTTATTACTTGTTGACCGCGTATACTTGCACGTATTTGTCATTACCTATATCGGGACAACAAGTTTTTGGCTCCTTTGCCGGGGAATGTATTTGATAACTTTTTGCCAACATTAGTTTCAATCAAATTAGTCTTAATTTAAGCATTTTTATTTTGTTTTAATTCTCTTCCTATATTCTCTTTTCAGGTACAATGGATCTCAATGCTTATCCATGGTTTTACACAAGGAATGATCAACCAAGGGAAACGTATAATGATGGACTCAACCCAATTACGACATTATCAGTACAGCTAGAGGTTCTCTCAAGGAAGTTGGACATTGTTGCAACCGATCAGAGTCGAGAGACGGCAGTGACTTATGATTACTGTGCTGGCAACTATATGAGCCATCAGGACCCCATCAGTTTTGGATAAGAGCAGTATGGGGGTGATTACTTCAACCACAAGTATTCCAATTATCACCAATATTTGGAGTATCACTCAAACTTTTCAGCGAGCTATTATCAAGACCAATACTACAAGCAAAGTCCAGCATACGCACCAGAATTCACATTCCAGACTCCAACTCATGAGCCTCATTACGTTGAGGGTGACACAGAAAAGGCAAACTTGGAGGAAGAATGTGGCATGACATCAGTGAAGGAGACCATGATTGAGCAAGCACAGTCAATTGAGAACCTTCAGAAGTGGACAGATAAAATTAGCATGGTTGTCATGAAAGAGGAATTGATTGAGCAAGGGATAAAGACTCAGAATCTTCAGAATCAATTAGCTCAAATATTGGAAGCCGTGAGCAATGGTCCTCAGACAAATTGGTGTTATGACATGGATGCTGAAACTGATGGAGAGCCCAAAGTGCACATGCAACTGGATGAACTGAAAGAAGGAGACATCGAGGAGACAATTGGGGTCGTGAAAAATTATGAATGTGAGCCAACCGTGACAACACCCCAAGAGCCTTCTCCGCCTAAGTTAGAAAAGCCAGTGAAGTTTGCACACCCGTGTTCCCTTGGTAGTCACATCACAGATATGGGTCTTGATGATATGAGAGAGTCCACATTCTGGAAACCATGGTGGTCCGAAGATGAAAGAATTGAAGAAGAGCCCGTTGTGTTGTTTGTGCCTCAATGCCCCAATATCTTTACAAACACAACGGAAGAAACGCCTAGCTCCCCGAACTTCAAAATGGGTATTCATATACACCTCATATGCTAGGCGACTTTAATTTCGAAGCCCCTCATGATGGGGAACCTCCAAACTCACACGACAATTCTAATGGATGGAGGGTTTCTCTAATATCGCCTGGGGATCGGATAGCGGTGTCAAGAAACAGTCCAGCTAACGGACTTTAAATCGAGCGCTCGATGGGAGGCACCCCATCAATTCTTTCTCTCTCCCTACTTGTTTAATTCTACTTGTTTATCTCCATTACCCTTCCCCCTGTTTAATTCTAAGTAGTTTAATTTTTAGTTGAAATTTTTTGAATTTTAGTAGAATTAGGAGCTTAGTGCCTTCATTTTTTGAGCTTAGGCATTGGTGCGTGAATTTTTGAGACTATAAAGTATTGGACATATTTTGATGGACTAGCATGATGCATATACGCACATAGAGAAATTTTTGGGAATTCACATTGCATATATCTCACTTTGTTTAATTCTCTTGGTTGTAAATAGTTAATATTTAATTTTGGTGGTTTAAGAGGACTTGATAAGTCTTGTATGTATGTTTCAGGTTAAAGCTGCTTGGAATGAAGCACAAAATTCAAAGGCCAGCCTCTAGTGCATGTCAAAATCTGCAGAACAGAAATCTGGCATAGCACGCGGCCGCGCAGGCATAAAGCTAAGTTGGCGCGCGGCCGCGCCTCATGCAAACTATTCCTGACTTAAGGCAAATCTCGGCAGAACTTAAGCACATCCCTTCATTTCATTATCAGACGAGCTCTGCCTCATTCTATCTCTAATTCCAATTCCTTTATTCCTACCATCACCCTAACCCATCAAGCTATAATCCTCATTTCTCCCATCTTCCATCTCCTTCATCCTCCTGCACAATCACTTAACCCTAACCTTCAGTCACCATCACTCATCCTCTCAAATCAAAATTTATACACTAACCCATCACAAACCCTAGATTTTCTATCCCCACACCAAAGAAAAAATCTGCAGCAAGAGGTGTGAGCCCTAATTGTTACTATAAGTGAAGCATTACAGCAGTTGGAAGGGATAAGCAAGTATTACAGTGATTGGGAATTTTGGTTTTGAACAAGTTGTTGAGGAGGGCAGAAGTTTGGTGCAAGTTTGTGAGTGAATCTCTGAGTGGGTTGAATTGGTTGAGTTGGGTTGAATTAAAGCTTCTATTCTCAGTTCCAATGGCATCTAAGCGTAGTAGGAGAGAATCTACATCCATGGGCAGCGATTCTGAGCAAGATGGCAGTGGCATCGCTCATGATGACCACAAATTTATCAGTCTGAAGGCTCAGCAGTTCTTCCAAAGCGCGTTAGTGGGCAAAAATTTTGTATTGGAGCGAGGATTACTGCTGGATAGGAAATTGGACTGGCATATGGCATCCATGATCAGAGCACGGGGCTAGAATCTATTTTGCGAGGATCCGATGGCAGCACCCATTTCTGTGGTACAAGAACTCTATGCCAATGCTAAATTCACCAAGTCCAATAGGATATTTGTGCGGGGATGTGAGGTGTCAATTGCAAAGGAAAGCATCAACGAACTGTTCGATTTATCGAACATTGCATTGGACGCTCCCGAGTCTCTTTATGCTAGGGAGTGGGGATCAGAGTTGGATACTATCTGTGATTATCTGTGCATGCCAGGCACTACATAAAAACTGAAGCAAGGCACTGATCAGAAGCTACATTTCCCCTAGGCCACCTTGAGCAGATATGGAAAGGCGTGGTACAACTTTATTTGTGCGAATCTGATGCCAACACGGCATCAGAATGAGGTCACTAAGGACAGAGTAGTGTTACTTTATGGGATCATCAAGGGACATAAGATTGACTTGGGATACTTGATCAATAGTTCAATCCACAGATTTCTGAGAGGCGGTACTTTAGCAGGTATCCCACATGCATCGGTGATCACCAGGCTTTGCACTATGCATGGAGTTATGTGGACTGACGCCGAGCCGATGCAGATGCCCATGAGCTCGATTGACCACGCTGCCATTAAATCATTCAAAGTCTGGACAGGAGGCAAATCCCATCCTCAGGGAGCGGGGTTTATATTGCCAGAGCAGAGAGAGGCAGGGGAGACTTCTGAGAGGGTGCCACCAGCGCATTCTGAGTCCTCCCACATGGTTCATGAGCATATAGATAGGATGGAAAGGAGATTGCAGTGCAGGATGGATGCCATGAGCACGAACTTCCAGGCCTTCACGATAAATTTATGTGGGGAATTGTCCCAAGCTTTCAGCCAGATGGGAGTGCAGGTGCAATTCCCTACATATGGATCCGCCGCTGCCTACCCTCCTCCAGAACAAGCCAAATAGGAGGACGATGAGGACGAGGGCGACGATGAGGCCGACTAGGGGAGTTCCTTTTTACCTTTTACCTCCAATGAGGACATTGCAGTTTTTAAGTTTGGGAGTATTTGGTTTATTTTTTGCATTTAGTGTAGGTCGCATTCATTTTGCAAATTGTGTTTGTTCGTATAGTGCATGTAGGTCGTATTTTGTTGAAAATTTATCATTTTTTTTGTTTTGTTGTAGATAGCTGTATTAGAACATATTGTATGAATCCAGTTTTCAGTTGGTTTGTTATTTATTTGGCATGTGAGGAAACTGAAATTACTTGATTTTTGAACTGATTTGAGACTTAAGCTTGATTATGATGTCATATATGCAAATCCTTATCTGTCAGATACTGATGTAACCAGTTAGCACTCTAAAGTAACCACCATGACCTGCTAAGTTTAAATTTTCACATACTTGTCTTCCGGTGGAAAATCTATGTTTTAATAAACGAGTTTCAGTTCTCATGTGATAATAACTAGACTGTAAAAAGCTTAAGTTTGGGGGAAGCAGAGGGTATGCATGCTAATTGGAGAGATGAAGCGTAAGACGCACTCTTCTATGAAAAGTAAAGAAAAGAATAGAAAAATAGAAAAATGCAAGAAAAGAAAAAGGGAAATGATTTAGAATAAACACTTCGGCTACGTCGAATCTTGTGGCCTTTGATATTCGAGCAAGTAAGCCCTAGGGGTGTCTCTACTCCCAGTGCCCTAAGGCCTTTTAGTCTAGGAGTCGTTGGTCTAAAGCTCGCTACACGGGTATCATTGAAAAGCCTAAGAGGACTAGGCATTGCACAGTAGAGTGTGTACACAGGAAAGTGCAAAAATGCCCTCGTGAGTAAATAAAAAGTATAATAAACTCCCTGTCACTCTTAACTTAAGTAATGCATGGTCTTGGTTAGAACTTATCTGATTTACTGCTTTTCTTAAGTTAAAATTGGTTTTTCCCCTAAGAAGCATAGTATGTGATAAATTTGTTCAAAAGCATGTTTAATGGTTACTAGGCACACACACCACATCAGTGCTGACAGGTTTGGATTTGCGAAGGATATGCTTTATGGTTTTGTCTTGGGTAGCCTTCCTGTTTGATTATCTTGTGGTTTTTCTGAGGCATTGCTTATAAATTTCAATACTGAAGGATACTGGGATTCGCATTCATGATAGGATAGGTTGCATTAATTGTAGATACTGCATTGCATCTTTTATTTGGTTTTGTTTTGGTTACTTGAGGGCAAGCAACGTTTAAGTTTGGGGGTATTTGATAAGTGGTTTTTATAACCACTTATTCAGATATGATCTAACTCGTTTTGTTGCTTAAACTCAAGTATTGTTATACTTTTTGTAACGCCCCCAAAATAGGTCCAATCCACCCAACCCATTCTGGGTCGCCAAGAAATACACTCAACAAAAATTTCAAATTCAAATCTTCAAATTCTATCTTTTAAAATGTCGTGCAAAATACGACCACAATTAAAATGTGAGTTTCAATACAAATACAGTGCCCATACTCTATATCAATAATACATTACAGAAAGGTACAGTCAATAACTGTTTTAGGAATTAAAATCTTTGGAAAATGCTCAAGGAAACCTTCGTACATGGGAGGCCATGCGTCTAAGTTATAATAGATATCATATGACTTGAGAATTATCCTTGGTTGACCCAATAGACCCCAAAGAAAAATGAGAAGATTACTATCATGTTCTTTTCAATGGTGGGTCTTCTCTTGCCATATAATTATCTCCATTGTCTCCAATTGAGAATTATATTTCAACCAAACTCCAATATTATATAGGTAGTGCTCATAGATATAATCAGCAAGTGGATGTGCACAACCATGTCTTATGATAACCTGAAGTCGTAGGTGATTAGACATCTTGTATGATAGTGGCAAAACACCCTTCCAAAGTTGGGTTCACCTCAACCTATTTGGTTCACCAAAATCAACTGTTAAAATGACGTATAAAATACGACACACACATTTTAAATTCTCACTATAATTCCTCTCATACTGTTTTATGGAAAACCACAATAGCTATAGACCATTGTTCTATTCCCCTGTTATCCCTGCTCGACCCCGTTATACTCTTATTACCTGAAAGTAATTGTGAAGCAAAAGGGTGAGCACAAATAGCCCAGTAAAGAATATCATAACTAAAGATAATTAAACTATCAATAATTTTCATCAGTAATAAATCAGAGATTTAAACATATGGTAGATGATAAAACTTTTCAACCATAGTTGCAGCAGAACGAGCAATCCATTAGAAGAGTCAAATAGACCATAATGTTTACTATCTTCTCCATGTTAAAAGTCCACCAATAATATTTTATCCCGGTAACATCAATCAATAGTTTCTGCCCACAATCATGTAAATAGTTCATGATCATAATTATGTTGATAAATTCCTCTTCGCACTCAGGACGAAGATAATTCTCATCACCTGTCTTTACCTGAAACTCCAAAGATCATGGTTATACCAAATCACAGTTCCTATTCATAATCATGCTAACCAATTCATCTTTGCACTACGGCCAAGGATATTCATCAATCAACAGTTCATCTTTTGCACTACAGGCCAAAGATATTCACAAATCAACAGCTCATCTTTGCACTACAGGCCAAAGATATTCAACAACAGGTCATCTTTGCACTACAGGCCAAAATATTCATATCTCAAAGAAATATCTAATCATTTCAGAATTTATATAAACAATAATTATAATCATGTTGATAAATTCACCTTTGCCTTTAAGCTAAAGATATTCAATTATAAATTCAATGGTCATGAACATACCAATCAACAATTTATCTTTGCACTACTGGCCAAAGAGAACCCATAGTCATGATCATACCAATAATCTACCCATTTTTACACTCAAGTTAAAGAGAAATTTCATCACCAAGATTACAAAAATATTATCTATGATAATAAAAACAATATGATCAAAACATCGATCTAATTTCAAGAGTAAGATTCATAAATCAACAATAATTTGGTCAGAAAAAGAAACCAATTTTATCGTGAATAGTACCCCGTATTCGTAAATAGTACTGTATACGTAAATAGTGTCGTATACGTAAATAGTGTCATATACATGAATAATGCTGTATACGTGAATAGTAATCCCGACATGAAAAGGTAGAAATTTTCATAAGAAAAATCATACTTCGTGAATAGTATTTGTGAATAGTACCGTATTCGTGAATAGTATTGTATATGTGAATAGTGCCGTATACGTGAATAGTAACCCCGACGAAAAAGGTAAAAATTTTATAATAAAATTCATACCAATATTTCGGTAAAATGATATTGAAAGCAATAACATCATTTACGAAAAAATAACATCCCTTACCATCCCTTACAAATACGAAAGAAATAATACCTTTTACTTAGTAGAAGTTTGGATACTGCAATAGTATAGCAGCAGAATACTCTTCCTCTTTCTCTCTTATTCTCTCTCTAAAGCTTCTCTCTGTATAACTTTGTGAATTGGTGGTGAGAAATAATGAAGAATTGAACTTCTATTTATAGAAGAACTGAAAGTGGCCCTTGGCTTTAACGAATGTCCAAAATGACTCCTGGTAATATTGAAGAGGCAACTACTATTTGCGAAGAGGCAAATAACTCTTGAAAAAACGAAGAGGCAAGTAACTCTTGAAAAAATAAAGAGGCAAGTTACTATTTGAGTTACTATTTACGAAAGTGACTTTTAGATGATGACCTATGGGTCCCAACTTACAACCTGCCATATATCACCATAACTTCCTCTAATGGCTATGTTACTCATCACACAATTAATCAACGATTTTTAATCCTTCCAAATTCCCAACCGAAAATGGCCGAAATCCACAAACGGATGATTTTCCACACCAAAATACTGATAAAAACACATCAGCACTAATTTCTTCTTTTATATTCACAAAATAAATATTTTCTTATCATATAAATCAATAATTAATTATTCACAAATAATATTACAGAACTACAATATTGACAACCAGATCGTTCCCAGAAAAAAGGGGGCCTTCTGATAAGGATTTCTCCTTACTGGCGCGCAATTAGATAACCCCTCCTAGACAGAACTTTCTTAGACATTGTCAATAATGCTATCTAATAATATTATTCAAATAATATGAATTATTGAGTTGATAATGTGAAATACTGTGTAGTGACAATTATTGAATTAATAATACAAAATATCAACGGTAGCAATTATTGAATAAAATATCATGCAATTATTGAATCAATAATATAAAATATTGAACAGTAATTACTGTAACAATTATTGAGTAAGTGACTTCTTACGTAAGAATCAATAATTCAAAATACTATGCAATACCGTATGCTACTGTGCACAACGCGTATTACTGTATTTTTATCACTGGGTATTTTAACAATTTAACCGTAACAGTTTTACCGTTATTTATAAAAAAGTTATTTCTGTCGCTTTCTATATCCGACAGTTATTCCGTTGTGGGGCCCACAAATAGCTGCGCTGTCGTACGAATATTCCTCGACAACAAGAATATTCCACGACCAACTGAATATTCCCCGACAACAATGAATATTTTATAACCACCTGCTTACTTTGCAAAATTTTCATATTTCACCCTTAACTTTAAATTTTTATCAATTTAACCATTTACTAAATAGAAAAATTGAATACTTTTATTTCATAAAATCTGGGGTCTTACACTTTTAATATATTTTTGCTTTGTTTTGCAGTTTTCTGTGTTTGGAACTCTCTTAGTGCATATTAGGCTAAAAAGGATCAAAAAGGGGCAAGATGCAAAGAAGTAGGCTGATTGCATGATGATGGACAAAGTAAAGGGATGCAAGAATGAAGGGGAGCATGAACAGAAGCCGTGTGCAGCAACAGCAGAAGCAAGCAGCAGCAAAAGCCAAAAATTCAGAGTCCCGCGGCCGCGCCTGAAGCTAGGCCAAAAGGCGCGTGGCCGCGCCTGTCCCCAGCTTGACCAGAGTTAACTTTTAAACGGGACTTGGCTTGGAGCAAGGCATATAAGGGGGCTAATTTGCAGCATAGAGATATATACTCCCTTTGGGAGCTTTAGCCCTAGCTAGTTCTTGTTCTCTCTTCCCTTTTCTTTATTTCCTTGTCTAGGTTAGCTTAGGAGTAGATTAAGGTTAGGTTTAATTAGTTAGTTGCTAGGGTTTGATTGGAGAAGAAGATTAAAACAAGTGGATAGCATTGAAGATTCAATATTGGAGCTTGAGGACTCAGATTTGCATTTTTTTATCTTTATACTCTCTTTGCTCTCTATTTGTAATCTTATGATCTGTATTCAACTTGTCGATGATAGATGTGCTTCATTATGATATCTTAAACTCTATTTTGAGATTTTAATGGAACCTTTTGAGTAGGTTATATTAATATGCTTCCATGTTGGTCTTATTGATTATTTTAAGATTGTCTATTACGATTCGTGCTTCCATTACTTAATTGATTAGCTATCAATTACTGTGATAACCCATATAGACTTGAAAGACAAAATATGGGTTTAGATCTAATCATAGTAACGGGAGATTGTATGTTTACATGACGTTAGATGTATGATTTGTGCTTAGGATAGACATATACCGAAGCGCCGCTCGTAGTTAATTGAGAATCTGGACTTAAACCCTAATTATTTGTAAATCACATAGACATATAGGGGTTTAGATAATGTGGGTGTTCATGTGCATTCTATCATCTGTGGATTGTATGTGATATGGATTAGGTGCATTGAAAGATGGCCTTATCTCACTTTCGTGTTCTTGACTAGCGTTTTGTGACGATTATTTTGACCTAACTGGAAGTATGTTGACTTAGATGAATCATTAGGGGAAATTGAGATCTCATGTCTTCATTATCTGATTTTACTCTAGGGTTAATTAGTTTAAGTTTAATTATTTAGTTTTTAATTAAAACACTTTATCGCTCGTTTAAATAAGACTGAAATGGTTATGAGCTAGTGCTTTGGAGATCTTTTATTAGTTAATTCTCCATGGGAACGATATCTGTACTTACTCTTTATTACTTGTTGACCGCGTATACTTGCGCGTATTTGTCATTATATAAATCGGACAATAATTTTCCAAAAGTTTGACGTGAAGCGCAGATCTCGATCAGAGACAATTGACACCGGCACTCCATGTCGTGAAATAATTTCCTTTACGTACAGACTCACTAACTAATTCAAATTATATCGGACCTTGATCGGTAGAAAATGAGCCGTCTTCATTAGTCAATCCACGATAACCCAAATGGCATCATAACCTTTCTGCGTGATTGGAAGTCCTACCACGAAGTCCATCGTAATGTGCTCCTATTTCCATTCTAGTATCTCCAACTGTTGAAGTAGACCACTCGGCCTTTGGTGCTTTGCTTTGACTCACTGACAAGTGAGACATCTGTTAACGCACTATGCGGCCTCTTGTTTTAGATTGGGCCACCAAAAATGTTTCCTAAGATCTCGGTACGTCTTTGTGCCTCCTGGATGAAAATTTTCCTCTCTCAATTCGGTTACCGCTGGTACCCATACTCTTCCTTCGAATCTCAAGATACCGTCTTTATCCATTTTGAATCTTTCTTCTTCATTTTCTACTATCCTCTTTCTTATTTTCTCGCATTCCTCATCCTTTTCTTGTGATTCCTTTACTCTATCCAATAATGTTGGACGAGCTTCCATTATAAATACTTTTTCTTCAGACCTCCCCAGTCCCTTTACCTCTATTTCTAATTTCTCCATCTCCTTTATTAATTCCTCCTGAGTCGTCAATTAGAACAATTTCTCCCTTCCTTTTCTGCTCAGCTCATCGGCTACTACGTTTGCCTTTCTGGGGTGATAAAGAATCTCGCAGTCATAATCCTTGATCAATTCTAACCACCTTCTCTGTCGCATGTTCAACTCCTTCTGTGTGAAGATATATTTCAGACTCTTGTGGTCCGTGTATATCTCACATTTCTCTCCGTATAGATAATATCTCCAAATCTTTAACGCAAAAACTACTGCCGCTAACTCTAAGTCGTGAGTAGGGTATCGTTTTTTGTAATCCTTCAATTGTTGTGATGCATACGCAATGACCTTGCCATGTTGCAATGGCACACAGCGAAGTCCTTTGTGCGATGCATCACTGTACACCACGAAACCTCCCGCATCGTCTGGTATTGATAATATAGGCGCTTTGCTTTATCTCTTTTTCAGCTCCTGAAAACTTTCTTCGCATTTCTCCGTCCATACGAATTTCACCGTCTTTCTCGTTAGGTTGGTCAATGGGGTTGCTATCTTAGAAAACTATTGGATGAATCTTTGATAGTACCCAGCTAACCCTAAGAAACTTCTTATCTTTGGATGCTCCCAATTACTCACTACCTCTACCTTTGCAGGGTCTATTGAAATTCCATCCTTATCTACTGCGTGTTCTAAGAATTGAACCTTCTCCATCCAAAATTCACATTTAGAAAATTTCGCATACATCTTCTCTTTCCTTAGCGCTTCCAAAACCATCTTCAGATGTTCGGCGTGCTCTTCCTCCGTCTTCGAGTAGATCAAGATGTCGTCGATGAAAACTACCACAAACTTATCCAAATATGGCTTGAAAACTCGGTTCATCAAGTCCATGAATGCTGCTGGAGCATTACTCAATTCGAATGACATTACCAAAAACTCGCAGTGCCCATAACAGGTTTGAAACGTCGTCTTTGGTACATCCTCTTCCCGTACCTTCAACTGGTGATAACCTGTTGCCAGATCTATTTTTGAGAAACACTTCGCTCCCTTTAATTGGTCGAAAAAATAGTCTATCCTCCGTAATGGATATCTATTCTTGATCGTTACTCAGTTTAATTCTCGATAATCGATACAGAGCCTTATCGATCCGTCCTTCTTCTTTACAAATAATACCGGTGCCCCCCAAGGAGACACACTCGGTCGTACGTAACCCTTATCCAGTAATTCTTGCAATTGTATCATCAATTCCTTCATTTCTACTGCCGCCATACGATATTGAGCTTTCAAAATCGGTGTTGTTCCCAGTGCTAAGTCTATTACGAATTTGATTTCTCTGTCTGGTGGAAGATCAGGCAGATCGTTCGGAAACACGTCTTGGAATTCTCTTACTACGGATATATCCTTAATTTTTACTCCCTTTTTTCGAGTATCTACAATGTAAGCTAAGTAACCTACACATCCTTTTCTTAACAATTTCTTGGCCTGCATCATCGTAAGACAACACGATTGCTTAAGCGATGAGCTACCATAAAACACTACCTTAGACCGATTCTGAGTCTGAAGGTTTACACTTTTATTCTAACAATCAATTACTGCAGCATGGTTATACAACCAATCCATTCCCAATATTACGTCAAATTCTCCCAATCTAATTGGGATTAAGTCTACGCTCAGTTCATGATCTCTAATGTTTGCGCGACAATTTCGGTATATGAATTCTATAGGGATTACTTCCTTATTTGCAAATTTTATGTTCAAAGGATTTCCTAATCGTTCTCGGGGTAAGTTTAACTGACTAGCAAATTCTTCAGACACAAATGAACAGGTAGAACCCAAATCAAATAATATATAAGCATTTATATTATTGATTGGGATAAAACCTGACACCACGTCCTTTGCAGCAACTGCATCTTAGACTATCATATTAAAGGTTCTAGCAGCTGGGCGGTTGGATTGCGTTGGTCCGTCGATCATTAACTTGCTTGCCTCCCCCTTGCTGGCCACTTCCTCCGCTGTACCCCTTCTTTGGGCAATCCTTGATCTGGTGCTCGGTTGAGCCACAAGCGAAACATCCCTTGATCTTCTTTGGCTTCGAGCAGTTGGGCGAAATGTGTCCCTCTTGGCCACAGTTGTAACAGGTACTGCGCCCTTCCAACACTCACCCTGGTGATTCTTTCCACACTTCGGGCATCCTTCAGCCCTTTTCTTAAAACCTCCTTGATAACTTCCCGCTTGATTGTTGTTTTTGTTATTGTTGTTATTATTATTATCCCATTTCCTCTTTCCTAGATTACTTCCCCCGCTGCTGCTTCCTCCACGACTTTCTCCCCCAGTGTTCTTACCCTTCTTCTCTTTGTTATACGGACTTAGGGCTTCACTACCTCCCTCTGCAATTATAGCCTTTTCCAACAGCGTGGCAAAAGAATCAATCTGGAGAACCGACACCTTGTTGAACAACTAAGGTTTCAGTCCTTGCTTAAAACGTATGGCCTTCCTTTCTTCATCCCCTACCTAGTGTTCTGCAAACCAGGCTAGCTCATTGAACTTAGCCGCGTATTGCGCCACCGTCATATCTCCTTGCCTAAGTTCTAGGAATTTTACCTCCATTCTATTATTTATGCTCTTCGAGAAATAGTTCTCGAAGAACAAAGTTTTGAATCTATCCCATGCTACAGTCCCTTCTCCTGCTCTTTGCTGATTTGCCTCCCACCAGTAGTTTGCCTTGCCCCTCATCATGTACGTAGCGAATACATTCTTTTGATCCTCGCCCACACGAGCAATGGTGAAAGCCTTCTCAATCTCCTTGATCCATGACTGCGTTATGATAGGATCAGTAGTAACCTCAAACTCTGAGGGTCTTACGCTCCTAAAGTCCTTGAAGTTCATAACTGGAACCGCTTGGGATTGGGGCGAACGGTTTCGTTGTTCCTTCCCCGAAGGGCTTCCCCTAACAGATCAACTAGTCTTTGTATCGGGTCTACTTGTTCCTTCTCATTGTTAACTGACTCTTTAGGTGCAGCTAGTCTACGTCTGGGTGTCATTATCTGCATCACAAAATTTTATTTTTATTACTTATTTATATTACTGAAAATTTTTCTCAAATGTAAAAGGAATAAAATTTTATAACACGTTTCTGAAATAAGATCATTTATATTCATATGCCAAATCATTACATTAATATGATCATCCCTAGCATACTTCTATATATGTTAACATATATCCCCTAATATCACAAAAGAAGAGGAATACACTATCATACTACCCCTCTAACATAAGCCTACTCGGGGTTTACATATTTATCCCATATCTTACACAAAAGATTAAGATTACATCACAATATATACATCACATAAGGTAACTAATACTACTAGACTAAACTAATGGGTCTCATCCCAACATTCCGCCCTCCACTGCACTCTTGTACTCTATCTGTGCTATGTATGCCATCAACTCCCTGATCATGGTGTGTCGGGTCTGTCCCTGCTCCGCCGGATAATGATATACACCATCAATCACTCTCTCCATGGCTGAGCAAAAAACATAACCCCTCTTGTTCACCTTCCTCTTCTTACACCTTACTTCATCCTCTAGATCCTCTGCCCTATTATTAGCTCCTTCCCACTTCTCCTCGAAGTGGATCCTTTCCATCACCTCCAGCTCGAGTTGAGTATGGAGAGCCTTCTTCTCTGCCTTCTCGCTCAACTCTCTCTGCTCAACCTCTTCTATTTTTCCAGCCAAGTCAACATTCCTAGATACAGACCTAAAAACAGAGTTTCCATCTGAATCCCTGCCTCCCTGCGGTAAGCAATCTCTACCTCCAAATCCTGCATCTCTAACTTCCTCTGGTGGTCCTCGTCCCTCAGTTTCTGGAACTCGGTCTCCCTCTCTTGAGCCTCAGCCTCTAGCTCCTGAACTCTGCAATCTAACTCTAAGATTCACTCCTCGTACTCTCCCAACATCCGCTCCACGATCGTAGCCTCGTCCGAGTCCTCCATGGCCTCGTCCTCCATAGGCTCCTCCTCTGGATCAGACTCTACCTATATCTCGTCCTCGCGGTGCAACTGCCTGCACAGGCTTAGCTACTAAAGGTGCCTCATATACGACATGTATACCTCGGGGCTCCTCCTCTGCCACTCTACTAGGTCCTCCTATGTCTGTCATCCTACAACCACAAACACAAAATAAACAAACAACAACTCCATTAGAATGTTAAATAAAACATAAGTTTATTGTATAGAATGAAATTATATTTCATAACACACTAAGTCTCTCTAGGAAAACTCTACATGAGTTTTATTCCATTTATCTTCTAAGTTCTTCTAAAGTTATAATCTAAGGACTCTCGCTCCTAAGGTTTATAACTAAAGCTATGATACCAACCTGTGACGCCCCCAAAATTCAGACCACTTATGTCTCGAATTCGGTTCATCACTTTATAAATATCTAATAACATAATAACATCTCACGTAACGGAATAATAGAATAAATTACATTTATTTAATATAATTATTCATGTCCCAAGGTCTCGTAACTTAAACATAGCTTCAACATCTTAATCATAGCTTAAACATAGCTAATACATAAATACGAATTGAGTCTTATTACATCATCATAATAATTCTAACTAAGTACAAAGCTACTCTGTAGCCTTGCCCTTGCCCTTATCTATGCCCGAGGGTCTACCCTGCAATGCCTTAACTGAAATGTTTTAGGGAAAGTAAGAATGAGCAACAAGTTTGCTTAGCAAGTAATATAGCAATAAGGGTGAATAATGT
Organism: Panax stipuleanatus; assembly: GCA_020205555.1. Lineage (NCBI taxonomy): Eukaryota > Viridiplantae > Streptophyta > Magnoliopsida > Apiales > Araliaceae > Panax > Panax stipuleanatus. The sequence goes on from CM035123.1 coordinate 80,208,403, forward strand.
AGATTTCAAATCCCAAGGGTACAACAGTAAATGATAGTTCAAGAATAACAAAAAGTATCAATAGTTTTCAATAATAGTCGCTATGGACAGAAAGATATCAACAAGATTCAAAATATTAACCTTTTCAATGTTCAAGAATAATGAACAATGAGTAGTCACTAAGGACTATGAACCCTTACTAGAATTAATAGTAATATGCTGATAATCCAATAAAACAAGTACAACAGGTGATCAGCCTAAAGTACCCTACGTCATGCATAACATTTAATCGTATTCATGTGCTCACGTCGGTTTCCCGACAATTGTATAAAATTTCCCCTTCCATGAGGGTTGTTCATCTCAGTAGAATTTATAAGAGTCCACACCAAGTCAATTGGTTTGGATAGCTTTCTAACACACGATAGTAGTCTAGCCGAATCAAATGGCTTAGATAACTTTTATAATGTATTTAAGAATGATAAGTTTAATGCTAGAAACAACATCAAGATATAAAGTCGATGTTTGAATAATAATAATATTTGTTTGACATGGCAATAATTCGGATTTATACAATATGTAAAGTAAAAAGAGTTAGGGAACTTACTCAATAAAGAGTAAGGTTCGAATACTTGCATTCAATATCAAAATCAAATGAAGTTAGAAAACTTGCCTTATGCGTAGTTTATCAACTTAAAGCTTATCAACACATTGTAATCCTATTGTAACGTAGTTATGTACATAAGGATATTCATTAGTTACATATGTCGAATACATATACTTGATACGTAAGTTAAACACACATAAGATCCTAATTTTAGTCGTACCATCCTACACGAATGTCATTACATACCTTACATACACATAGCACAAAATCAGTTTATATGATACTATGAAATCAAATAACATAGTTCTTAATCATCGTTATCTTAGAGTTTGAAAGTTTATAAACACTTATCACTATATGGTTCTATTATAACATACTCATTAACACTTGCATACTTCACTAAACATGTATTGCAGATTAGGATAACAATATAAGCATGCATCAAATTTTAGATTTACAATTAACATGCTCTGTCCATTCTGCAGGGTGGCGCTGCCACGCTTGGTTTGAACTAGGGAGTGGCGCGGCCGCGGTGCTCCCAGTTCAAACCAGAACTGAATTTTAGTTTGCATGGCCTAGCTCGCTCACCCACATGAATTGATGATGATACATGCAGAATATACATGTTATGAGGTTTATAACTAGGTTCGATCTTATATCTTGCCTTTAACGTAAATCGTTATCAATTCTCATTCAACAAGGCTTTAGTGAGTCCAATTCAAAACTTCTCATGTTTAGCCCTTATACATACGCAATGAGGTCAAAGTACCTTAATCATACATGTTCGAGTTATTCTAGTCATATAATTCAAGGTAGCATAGTTCTACTTCATTTAGACTCATTTGAAACAATGTTGGATTAGTTCACATACTTATAGTTAAATAGGTGTATATATCCATCATGTCTAGAGGCATATCACGTCCTATCTTGGTAGTTATAAATTTCAGAATGCACATAAGGTAGTTATCAACAACATTAGTTTTCCAACCTCTTAAGTTTTCTTTGAAACCTCATGTTAAACCAACCAATTATGCAAAGTAACTTCAAATACTATATATCATGCTCATGTACACACATAACTAGACCACATAAGCATTCTCACAAGTTCAGAACTTAAAATGTACTTAGTTCATCAAGTTTGTATTTGAAAACTCTAAGTTTCTTTCAGAACCCGTTTAAAAACCGAGCTAAGTAGGTGATAACATGCAAGACAACCTACGCTAGCATGTCAGGAACTTAAATATGCATAATTAGGTTAAACTAGCAAGCTCAACATTTCAAAAAATACAAAATTCAGATTTCACTTTTGCATATCGGTGCAGTCGCGCCGTGTTTGTACTAAGGAGTGGCGCGGCTGCTCCACTCCGGTTCCAGTCTATGAAGTTTCTGCAATAGCAGAGCTTCCAAACTAACTCCAACAATTCCTCATGAATCATGCTTGAATACTATCACATTGAATATATAACATGTATATAGACTATACTAACATGTTAACATCACCTCACATATCCAATTTCAACTAATTCATACAATTTCCATGAATTTATCACATTCAAAACTAAGAACTCAATGTAAGAGTTATACATCTTTGAGCTTGAATTGGACAAGGCTTGCTCTCAATTTCAAATTATACACTCACTTCACTCTCTATAACAACTTAACCAACAATTTAGCAAAATGAAATGAGAAGAGAAAGATTCTATTTATAGAGAATTGATTAACTATACCAAAGCTTTGCCCAATGTTTGAAATCAATGGAAGAAAGGAGAAACCAATGGATTAAGAGAAGTTGGTGGAATAGTGGCCAACCACCACCTCAACCCACTCCCCTTGCCATTATTTGATTGAAATTAGCTAGAATGCTTGAGTTTAGTATATAGGAGTAGTATAGGCCCTTGGCCATTCACATGAAGAAGAAAAGAGCCACTCAATTCAGGACAAGCCTTAGAACTCAACATTTGCAAAGAAATAATGCTAACATACTATAGGTTTATTATACATCTACATATTATTCTTATATAAATGTATATATAGGTATACCTAGGTTTTAATCCTCTTTTCATTTACAATGTATTGTCAATGAGTTAATGTTATAGCATTGAAATAAGTTGGGGGTATTATATACACACATCATTATATAATCCATGTACATTTGATAATACCGAATATAATTTAGTTGGGTATTATCACTCCATATTATCATAAAACTTTATTATTTCAATTATACTTATTTATTAAAATAATTTTTAAATAACAATTATTTATTTAGTTTAATTTAATATTTCACAAGGTATACATTTAATGTATCCACACATAACATATTGTCACATAAGCTTATTTATGTACTTATGTGATTCATTTAACACTACTATATAGTCTCCTACATTATATAGTCACCTTTTAGTGTCATACTACACTTCATTTTAATTAGATGCACGTACTATATAATATATGATTAATCATTACATATCTTTGCACATAGCAATTAATTGAATAAATATTAATCTTATTATATTAATTAATCATTTACTCATTAATACGTTATTACTTATAATAACAATTAATTAACAATATTATATTAATTAATCCTTCACTTATTAATTCCTTCATTCTTTAATTAAATTAAACCATCATAATTTCTATCATCGTGCCACACAAGGCATTTCACGAGCTCATCATACTTTTTCACATTTTCTCAATTATCATAAATTCAATTAAATTTAATTGAGTTACTCACCTTGTGCTATATAAACATTTATATAAAATAAATATTCACATTCTTATTAATACCAATATTAATATTTATTCATGAAGTTCACGGTTATTACAGCTATTGTTTCTGCATAACTTAAGAAATGAATCACTTATTCATATGATATTGAATTGTTGTTTATCAAGCATAAACTGTTAGTCAAACCAAATTATTTTGATAAGACATCCTATACTGAGTTGAATTTACCCTAAATTGGATTTTATAAATGTGTGTCTATTCATAGACAATAGAAGTAGGATGATATGCATACTCCTAGGATATTGAATAGGCTGATCCCCTATCTCAGATTCGAATACGCAGATTTCTAAGTCATTGTGACTGACAGAAATGGTTGAGTGAAATTAAAATTCCAGAAATGGTCGTCAACCCTCAGTAAAGTGAAATTGTTGAACTATCGTTTATTCAAAATCAAACATTTTGTTATATAAACTTGCTGAGCATGTTATAGCTCATTCTTGCAAATTATTTTCTTTGCAGTTTTAGATGGTAATCCTTGCACTTCTGGCACACATAATGGAAAACTACCTTGCTTAAATTAGTTTTATATCACTGTCTTTTTAAATGTAAGTCTTATAAGACTTTTGTTGTAATAAGAACTCAATGTTGAGAACCATGTAACCGAACTTATTATATGAAATATATATTATCATCTTTTGTTTTCGCAACCGTGTAATGATACATTCTTAGATGATTAGTAGTATGATTTTAAACGATATAGTATCCTTAGGGATTATACATCTGAGTAAGGGTATTGGCAATATGGACTGATCATGTTATTGCTGATACTTTGGATTTCGAATGGATATGAACTGCTGATATGAAAGGGATATTTATAAGATAAAGTCTATACATCCAAGTGAGGGTATCCAAACACAGCAATAGTTCTGACGAGAATTGTTATCTGTTATGGGATAATGTGGACCTTGGATAAATAGAATTATATCTTATTGAATGTTTATAGTTATTTGAATAATCGTGAACTCCAGATCGGATACCACGGGTGTATAGATTTGGGGGAGTCACAAGTTGTTATCAGAGCTTTAGGCTATAGCTCTAAGGTAGAGGTATCTTAAGATATAGTCTTTGAGTCCGTAAAAATATTTAATTACACATAAAATAACCTAAAATGCTTATTATCTTTTTGTGTAAAGCTTGTATTTAATATATATATATATATATATATATATATATATATATATTAAATATCTGAACTAATGATTCCTAAGTCTATATGACCTCTGGGAATGATTACCATGTCTGGTTGAACAAAATAACATATGAATTCTAAGTCTTTATGACTGACATAATCTAGAAAATGTGGGGTTGAATAGATAAACCTCAGTATATATATGTGAAAAAAAAAATCTTTGAACTATATGTTCATTCAATTTAAACACAGTGTGAGTATAACTTGTTAAATTTTTAAACTTACTTAGCCTTTTCTACCTCATCTTTGCAAATATAATTTCCTTTGCAGAAAGGAAATGTGTATAGATAAGTGAACATTGTTGACTGAATTTAAATATTAGGAATTTAATGTGAGAAATGATGAATTTAGAAAATTCATATTGAAGACTAAGTTAGAGATAATTTCGAGGACGAAATTCTTATAAGGATGAGAGAATGTAATATCCTGAATATTTATATAACTTATAAATATAATATTAAATGACTAAAGTTGATTGTAAAATAATTTCGGGGACAAATTATTATAAGGATGAGAGAATGTAATATCCTGAATATTTATAGAACATATAAATATGCTATTGAATGACTAAAGTTGTTTGTAAAGTTAATTTCGAGGACTAAATTCTTTTAAGTAGGGTTGAATGTGATGACCCGAACTTTTTAGAACTTATCAATTCAACTTTATGTGAATATATAAAAATTGAATTACATGTTAAATGTGGTATGTAATGTTCAATAACGTTCGTTTATGTGTTTATCTTTTTTTTAAAGTTACATCATCTATATACAAAACAAGTAAAAAAAAAATTGCACGATGTCAAAAGATAAAAATGAATAATAGTTATCCCCATCTTTTTATGGGTATTGTGTATCGTGATTCTAAGGACAGAATCCTTAGAAGGAGGGAAAAATGTAATGACCGAGAAATTCCACTTAGTTTAAAATTTAAGATTTGAATAATATTTGTATTGCGTGTTTAAATGTCATTTTATGACCTAGGATGGTGATAATATTGTAGTATTTTTGTTGCGTGCAAGAATAAATAATTAAAGATTTTGAAGACGAAAATAAAAATTTCCGAGAAAGTTTGCGTAAAAAAACTTTTCACGCGAAGAACGATACTAGTTAGGTTTTGACCCTAGATTCTTTTGAGATATCCATACGTCATATTGACTTTCCGTTTCAAGATCTACCGGTAATACGTCGTGAAAAGTTTTATTGTTCAATAAAAAATTTCTCCGAAAAACTTTGTGCTTGACACCTCGGGCTTAAATATTTTCTTTCGTATTTAGACTTTTCGATAAATTCGTCTTGACAAGATGCTTTGTCGTGCTTACACTGACAAAGTGCTTTTTCGTGCTTACACTGACAAAATACTTTGTCGTGCTTACACTGACAAAATGCATTGTCGAGCTTGGTTGTAAGCTGCATTGTCGAGCTTGGTAGATATTTTTGGTGGCAAGCTGCATTGTCGAACTTGGTTGCAAGCTGCATTGTCGAGCTTAATAGATATGTTTATGGCTTAAAGTCCAAAATACCCTAACTTAAGCAATCCTATAAATAGGCCATTCCTCCTTCACTTTGAACCACCAATTCACAAAGTTAAAATCTCAAGTTGCAAAGAAATAGTTAAAGCTTGCAACTATAAGAGGTAACATCTCTAGTCGTTGTTATATTCGATTTTATTTCATTTTAAAGTCTATAAAGCTCAAGAACATAAGTCGAGGCCATGTTCGAATTTTCCAACTTCGTGTCCTTCATAAGTTCTTGATCAAGACGTTATTATGTTCAATTTTATGTAATTGTATAGTAGAAATCTCAAGAACACAAGTCGTTACCAAGTTCGGATTTTCCAACTTCGTGTTTCTTCACGTGTTCTTGAGCAAATCTAGTATTATTTAAGTTTATGTTATTTTATTTATAAAATGTTATAATCACATATGCAAGCCTGTATAATGCCCAAATTATTTCAATTATGAAAACCAAAAGCTCAAGAACATAAGTCGTTACCATGTTTGATTTTTCGTTCTTCCCGTTCTTCGTGTGTTCTTAAGCAAAAGTCATAAATTTTACATAAGTAGGTTTATGATTTTATTATTTTTATGTTATGATGTGTTATTAAGTGTTAGAACATGTTATCCTAGCAAATTAATGCTTGTGGTATCATGTTTTACCAAATGAAATGAAGAATTGTGAACAAAATCACAATTCTGACCTTTCTGTCCATTTTTCAAAATTTTAAAATGGGAATTTGCTTCTAAAATGAATAAGAAAGTTATAGAGACGGAAGTTAAGAGCGCGTAGAAGCAAGAATCATCAAAAAATGTTTTAAAACGAAGAAGTTATGGCAGTTTCCGTAAAAGACGTCAAAGCTGAAAATTTCTTCAAGGCTCTCGGATTTAAGGGCTTAAAAGAGCTAGGGTGTTAAGAAGCTTATATCACCTATGAACATATTAAGTTAAGTTATTATATGACATATAAAGTTATATAATACGATTAATCTAACCGCTTATGCACTATATGATTGTGTAGGGTTATTTTAACAAGGTTACACTTATTGCTTATTATACTAAACACCAATGCAAGTTTTTTGTACTATGTGCAAACTTTCTATTTTCATTGCAAGTTTCCTAACTTACATAACTTTGTATATTATGCAAGTATTCTATCTGTAACCTTATTACATTACGCAAGTGTTCTATACTTAATCTTATGACGTTACTTGAATACATTTCGATATCTTATACCGAACCAGATTATTACCCATTTATTGAGAAAGTTATTGCTATTGTTTCAGCATAACTTAAGAAATGAATCACTTATTCATATGATATTGAATTGTTATTTATCAAGCATAAACTGTTAGTTAAACCAAATTATTTTGGTAAGACATCCTATACTGAGTTGAATTTATCCTAAATTAGGTTTTCTATATGTGTGTCTATGAATAGACAATAGAAGTAGGATGATATGCATACTCCTAAGATACTGAATAGGTTGATCCCCTATCTCAGATCCGAATACGCAGATTTCTAAGTTTATGTGACTGACAGAAATGGTTGAGTGAAATTAAAATTCTAGAAATGGTCGTCAACCCAGTAAAGTGAAATTGTTGAACTATCGTTTATTCAAAATCAAACATTTTATTATATAAACTTGCTGAGCATGTTATAGCTCATTCTTGCAAATTATTTCCTTTGCAGTTTTAGATGGTAATCCCGGCACTTCTGGCACACATAATGGAAAATGACTATGCTTAGATTATCTTTATATTACTGTCTTTTTTAAATGTAAGTCTTATAAGACTTTTGTTGTAATAAGAACTCAATGTTAAGAACCATGTAACCGAACTTATTATATGAAATATATATTATCATCTTTTGTTTTCGCAACCGTGTAATGATACATTCTTAGATGATTAGTAGTATAATTTTAAACGATATAGTATCCTTAGGGATTATACATCTGAGCGAGGGTATTGACAATATGGACTGATCATGTTATTGCTGATACTCTGAATTTCGGATGGATAAGAACTGCTGATATGAAAGGGATATTCATAAAATAAAGTCTATACATCCAAGTAAGGGTATCCAAACACAGCAATAGTTCTGACGAGAATTGTTATCTATTATGGGATAATGTAGACCTTGGATAGATAGGAATTATATCTTATTGAATGTTTATAGTTATTTGAATAGTCGTGAACTCTAGATCGGATACCACGGGTGTATAAATTTGGAGGTGTCACATTATTGCCACATTGGAAAGTAAATGAGTTTAACTACTTTTTGTTGACTTTTTCTTTGCAAATTGTCATAATACCCTCAACATTAATAATGAAAAATTATTAGTATTATTTCTTTGACAAATTTATCTTTTATTGTATTCAAATATATTACATATATTATTAAAATAAAAGAAATTTGGGTAAATTTTGAATTTGAGTAATGTCTTTACCATTATTTATAAGTATTTTCATAATAAGCACAAATTAAAAATTAAAATTCTTAAAAATAAATTCAAACTTCAAAATATAACTAAAATTTTGAAAATTAATTATTATTTTTATTTTTGAAAATTAATATAATTATTATTTATATTATGAAATCATTAAATCTAGGCTTAAATATAAAAGGAAGAAATATTAAAACACTTCAAAGTTCAAACATCAATTATTATTTTTTTAAAATCCCAAATTAATATATATAACAAATAATTAAATAAATTAACAAACAATAAAACAAACAAATTAAAAGTAAAATAATTAAACAAACTAAACTAATAATACAATTCAAACAGACCCACCATACAAATTAAAAACTCATGTACCCGAATCAACTAATAAATTGAACCGGAACAAAAGTAATTATAATTGGCATGCACTTCTGATTCATCATGAATATGTTGTCCCACAATACATGCTCAGTCTTCAATTTCTTTATCAATACCCAGTAACCCATTAATCTAAATATCCCCCATTATTATCTTAAATAATTTAAATTTCTTTATTACAATCTCAATAGTTGTTGCAAATATTAAATTTCTTCTTCTCCAGTGACAGAACCAGAATATTTTTAAAGGGAAATCAAAATACATCAGTAAAAAAATTATTTATTGACACTTGGAGTGCTTTTTTCAAATTCATTTTGTCTAATTATAGTATTTCACAATATCATATTTCAACCCTTGTCAACTTTTAAATTGTGAGTCTAATGACTTTAAATACACACACACACACACACACACACACATATATATATATATATATATATATATATATAATTACAAATTATAAAATTATATATTCAAAACCTTATACTGTGATTCATTGGATTAATTAGTTTGAAAGAAGGAATTTCAGCAACAAAAATAAAAAAAATAGAAGAAGAGAAATTTAATAATCTTGATAGGATATAACTATGGTGCACTTATGGTCACTATAGTGGGATCCAAAAAATTTTTATTTTATTTCTTTAGTTTTTTGTTTTTAATTAGTTTACAGAGAGAATTGCTACCACTTTTTTTACCTCACTTTAATAATAAAGCAAAATCAAAAGAAAAACAAAGGAGAAAAGAAAATACCTAAAATAAAAAGGAAGGAAAAGAAAAGTAAATAACCCCGGATATGGATATTATAGGGCCCAGACCCCCTGGTTCCGCCTCTATTCTTCTCTTCCACCCTCCAAAATCACAATCATTTACAACTTGTTAACGTATTTCGTTGCATAATCAATGGCCTAAACCAGAACTGTGAGAAGGAAATAGTAGAAATAATACCGAACGAAGAATTTGCCATGCTCCTGCTCTCCCAATATACCATCTTCATTGGCCTCTTAATCACAGAAAAACAAAAATATGTATATTCCAACCTTTAAATCATGGAAACTTACTTAGAAACAATTTCCCCAACAAAAAATTCAAAGGAAAAATTAGATCTGAAAGTAAACTCAGATCTGGAAATAAACTTATATTAGTAAGTTAATTAAAAAATCTAAACCACACTAAAATGAGAGATTAATGTTGATTTCGAGAAAGAGGCGAGGAGATGAGTAGACCTGAAAAAATTGGCCAGTCCGCCCGTCAAAAACTGGAGTTTGAGCTTTACTTTTTCAGTTTACCAAAACTTAGACTGTTTTGGCCCGGCCCGTTTGGGCCAGCCTGACCCGTTTACCAGGTCTAGGATGGAGGATGGCGGCGACTTTTCTATTGCACATTTCTAGCAAATCGGACACATCATTCGCAGTGGCTGGAAATAATAGATTTTAGATCTGTCCATTATTGATGACCAAAGATGAAAAGAGTATAAATTGTTAAGCGACGGTGTAGTTGCAGATTGCATCAAATCCCTAATATAACCATTGTACAATAGAAACGAGCAGCAGATCTAGGTTGGAGTGGGCAACGAGCGATAGATCTATTCTTCCTTATTCAATATTCTATCGCCGCCTCAAACGACATACACACCACCTCTGTTGCACCAAACATTATCGTAGCCTTTCACAAAGCTCTGACCTTCGTCAACAGGGAAACATGGAACGACTCAAATCTATATGTATATATATACTATAATATATATATATGGGCTATATGTAGTTACACAGCTGTGTAGCTACACAGTAGGCTATAACGACTATTTTCTAGGACTATAACGACGGTTTGTCTGTCGCCATAGATATTCTGTCTATAGCGACAGACAAACCATCGCTATAGCCCTGAAAAACCGTCGCTATAATCTACTGTGCACTACACAGCTGTGTACTTACATTTTTCCCTATATATATATATATATATATATATATATATTCCATTTCAAGGGCATACAATGGTGAAGCCATAAACTTTTGTCAGTGGAGTCAAAATTATTATTAAGTTGTAAATAATTTGGCGGCAGTTCGGGGGCGGCGCCCCCGAGCCAAATTTTTTTAATACTTTATACTTTCGAATCACACACACACACACATATATATATATATATATATATATATATATATATATATATATATTATATTACAATGAAAATATAATAAGTAATCATATACGATATATATACACTATATTGACTCATAATAAATTTTTTTAATCACAACTGTTCATAAGTAAGTAATTCATTATTTATTTTTAAAAATAATATAAATTAGATTATTATTTAGTTTAAAATATTATAGAGAAATATACATATATTGAGAGGATATGAGTCATATGTAGTTAAAATTTGATTGACAAAATTATAAATTTTCAATTTGACCCCGTATAATAGAAAACTTATAAAATTTTAGTGGGGTCAATTTATATATAATACTTAAAATTTTTAAAATTTACCTTATATTATAAAGCAATTTTTTTTCAATGGGGTCAATTTAGTCCACAAGCTTGTATGTGGCTTCACCACTGAGGGCATACCTCTTTATTTTACATACCTTGCTCACCACCTTTAGCGACGGACCGAGCGACGATTTGGTCCGTCGCTATAGAACAGATAAACGGTTTATATGTTATGGTGACGGTTCAATGCGTCGTTAAAAGCTAAGACGACGGTTCTCTAATATACGCGACGGACCGAATCGTCGTCCGGTCCGTTGCTAAAGGTGATGAGCAAGTTATGTAGGATCAAGGGGTATGCCATTAATCTTTTTTGTATATATATATTTACACGTATATAAAGAGATTAAAAATTTTTGGATTATTTTTTTTTTTTTGGATTTCTCTCGGATCTATAAGTATTATGTATGATGATGGAAGAAGGAAAGTTAATTAAATGAATTGGCTTGGAGAATGATGGTGATTTATTATGAGATGTTCAATCAATTCAAAAGCTAATGATTGGTTTAATTTATTATGAAATGTTCAATCAATTAAAAAGGTTGTTATTGTGGAACACTTATATTATTTGGGTTTCAGGGTTTGGGAGCTGCATAGCACATATATATAGATATGAAAATATAGGAAGGAATGCGCTTGCGAAAATAAAAAAGTTAACATTTATTATTATCAATAAAAATAAGATATTTATTTTGCCGATAAATTAAGCTAATTTTATCGTACCTTTCTCTCGTTACCGAAATATTATAATCAAATTAAAATTTGGTATTTTATTTAATTTAGCAGGTTTACAATACATAGATAGGCTTTTAGATTAATTTTTTTAAATCATTAATATGAACAATACACGTACGCACACATCAAAAAATAATTAATGTTTTAGATTATTAGTTATAATATTATGCTATATATGACTAGGGATACCTTTAATTAACATTAAAAATGAGAAGCAACTCAAAGTAAAATTATGACAAATGGGAAAAATAATATCACTAGAAGTATAATTAACTGTATGGTGTCCTAATAAAGAGTTTTTTTTATTAACTAAAGGACGTAGAAAGTGAAATTATAAATCTATTGGGGAGAAAAATTAGAAACTCTTTAAAAAATTAAAATCTCTAAACAAAGAGTCAAGAATAAGTTTTTTTTTTGCTAAAATATAAATTTTTAGTATTTAAAATTAATTTTCTCCTAAAATATAGTTGGTCATCCTATATTAGTTAAATAATTTTTAAATTTTATTTTTTTATTTTAGCAACTAAATAATAAGAGAACAATATCAATTAAAATGGATCGATTGTAATTAAGACGTGTATACATATACATATTTACACGCGTAAGCCCTTCACGGTTAGATCACCAAGGTTATGCATTGATAGTTATCCAGTGCGTGATCCTCAAGCTTTTAAGTACTATATATAGGCTGACCAATTGTACTGTTATCAAATTTACCTTCATTCCAAAAAGAAAGCAGAGAGAGAAAATGGCCATTCCTGCTGGTTTTAGATTCCGTCCAACTGGAGAGGTACTGATCAACTCCTACTTGAGGCCAAAGATTATGGGACAAATCTTACCTTGTAACATTGTCAAGGAGAAACAACTCTACGGCGCCGGCGATCCTTGGGATGTATTGCACGATGGAAATCATTGGCTAGTATTGAAAACCGACAAGATGGGAAAAACAGTCAAGAAGACTATATATGTATTCACCAAGTTGACCAAGAAAGCGGTCGCCGGAAAGATGAGGAAGAACAGCGGTATCGGTGGAAAGTAGCAGTTTATTCGGGCGGCAGGGTGCGGGACGTGGCATGGGTAGACGGGGCCTAGGGAAGTCAAGAATGGGAAGAGTGAAGTGATAGAATATAAAAAAATGCTAGTTTTTGAAATAAGGAGTGCTTTAAACCCTAGCCCTAACCCCAACCCTAGCCCTAACCCTAACCCTAACCCTAGTAGTAGTAGTGCTAAAAGTAATCTAAGTCATTGGATTATGCACGAGTTCTCCCTTCCGAGTGGTGAATCGGATTATGTGATTTGTGAGATTATTCTTGATTTGAATAAAAAATCCAAAAGGAAGAGCGGAGTAGTACTAGAAGTGGATGATGATGAGGAATTTGTTATTAATCCGAAAAGACTAATGACAATTGGTGGTGAAGAGAGAAAAGATGATCAGGAGAATATTATTATGAGTTCTTGTTCTACGGATGTTCCGGTACTAGTACATGATGAAGGCCGTTCTTCTGCTATGGAATGTTTACAAGTACTATCCCTTGCTGTTGAGTATCCTGATAGTAGTAGTACTAGTACTGATGAAGAGAAAAAAGATGAGGAGAATGTTATAATTTAAGTATCCTGATAGTAGTAGTACTAGTACTGATGAAGAGAAAAAAGATGAGGAGAATGTTATAATTTAAGTATCCTGATAGTAGTAGTACTAGTACTGATGAAGAGAAAAAAGATGAGGAGAATGTTATAATTTGTTGTGCGGATGTTCCACTAGTACATGATCAAGAAGCGGATCCTTCTGGTATGGAATCACAAGAACTACCCCATACCGATCATGAGTTGATCATGCCAATGTCAGAATCCCAAGAACAAACATTAGAATGGGATGATTTTATTACCGTTGATGAATTACTAAATTCGAAAGTTCCCAGATTTGATTTGATGCCGATGATGGAATCTCAAGAACTGGAATGGGAATATGATCAAGAACCGGATCCTTCTAGTATGGAATCACAAGAACTACCCTATATCGATCATGAGTTGATGCCAATGTTAGAATCCCAAGAACAAACATTAGAATGGGATGATTTTATTGACGTTGATGAATTACTGAATTCGTCAGAAGTTCCCAGATTTGATTGGATGCCGATGATGGAATCTCAAGAACTGGAATGGGAATGGGATGATGTAGTTAAGCTTGATGAATTACTAAATTTGGATGTTCCCAGATTTGATTTGATCATGCACGAGTCTGAAGAAATTCTTCATCACGATGGAGACATGCAGCGACAAGATATTTAGTAATTTTAAGTTTGTGGGTTAATTAATTGTATATATTTTGTTTAATTTGTGTTGGATATAGAGATGAATTTAATTTGGATTGTTTAACTAGTAATTAGATTTGATTTTGAGAATAGCTATAATATGTTTATGATTTGATTTAGCCAAGGATGTTTGTTGCTCTTGATTTGGAGACTGTACACGATGAATTAAATTAACAATTTAATTGATTTGATTTAGTTTTGTGACATGCATATATGCTACTGTGACATTTTGAAGATCCTTTGTACCAATTAAATCAATTTAATTGTCGAAAAAATGATGTACAATACACATATATAACTACAATTATAAGATTATTACATGAAATAAAAGTGCTCTCTCCTTTCCCCTAATTATCATTATTTTTATTATTCTATTTACTCTTTAACTATACTATATAATTCTAAACATATAATTTTATTATTGTATGGTTATAAAGTTTCATAAAAGATTGAACTACTAAACTCCAACGTCCATGCATCCTTATTTTTTGCAAATTGTCTAGTACTTTGCTAAAGATCCTTACATTATTTTTTTGATTTTATTGACATCATAATTTTAACACTGTTCGTGTATATATTGTCGTTGTCAGTATATCAAATTATATATATATATTTTTTTCTCGTACTACTTGAAAAGTTAGCTAATTGATTTGCTCGACTTTTTACTTGAATCCATATTTTGTTTTCTCTTCTTTTATCTTTTTAAATAAATATTAAAGTGCCTTATTTTTTATTTACTCTATTTTTTTTATTTTTTTGTCCAAATTAAATCAAAACTCCAAGACACTGTAAAATGTGTAAAATAATTATAGGTAGTATTTCTTTTTAATTAAATAATGGATGGAGAGATGACTTGAGTTATAAACCTGCGACGTACGGTTCCTGTAAAGGATTATGAGTCTTCTTCGTCTATTGGAGAATTTAAAATGATATTGTTTTTGATAGTTTTTGTGGTGGGTGGGTTTGGTTATTGGGCTAACATAACATCAAGCTCTCATGTTGATGGGTGCAATCATCACTTACAGGCGGAACAATTTTATGAAGGTCATGAGGCATTAATTGGCACCTGACCTGACTTGATTAATAGCAGTTGAGATAATTTTTAATATTTTGCTTAATCTTAATTAATATTATAAATGAAATTCTACTGAGCCAAAAATAAATATTCACAAGACGGGAAATAAATATCATTAAAAGTGTAAATATAAAAAATTATCAGAAACTTGTTAAAACATGACTCTTTAAACATATAATTAATGTTGACTAAAAATTCAGACTTTTAAAATTTAATATTAATTTTCTGTAAGAAAATAGTTAATTACTCATTGTAATATTAGTTAAAGGATATCCCTTTATATAACTTTTTTTTCATCTTAATTATATCCCTTTAAGAGCAATGTCGACATTTCCCATATCACAATGGGCGTTCATGAGTACATTGTAGGATACAACATTGGGAATAATATTTGATTGATTGAAGAAGTAGGTGAATAGGGCTACCAAATCTTCGTAGTGTTTAGCGCGGTGCATAGAGGCCATGATTGCATTGCAACTGAAGACGGTGGGGCGGGTGTTGGAGAAGACGGACTGGCGGGCAAGTACGGATACGTTGTCGAGGTCTCCAGGGTGGATGAGGGACTAGACGCAGTTGTGGAGGTTGAGACGGGGGCCAACGAGGGCGAAGGTGGAGTCAGGGAGGCGTGGGGGGGTTGGCGTCAGCGCGGTGGGTGTGACACCCCCAAATCCGGGTTACCTGACCCCCAAGTTTGGTGCTCACGATCCAACATTTAAATATCATCTAACTACCTATTTATTTATGAATAGAAATTTACATATCATTAACTGATATTTATTATACATTGTCCCAAGTTTTCTAACCTTAACATAACAAATATACCCTTAGATATACAAAAAGGGTTATACTAAACAACATAATAAATATGTTCATTATAACTATTCCAGCAATACACCTTTGCCTTTGTCTTTCTCTGCCCCTCCGACTACCTCGTTCCTAGCTGAAATATTGTATTTAAGCAAGGGTGAGCAACAAATTTGCTCCGTAAGTTAAATTATACAATAAAGTATAAGAATTAAGAATATAAGACTATCAATTCGATAGAATATCACCAAAGTTCAAAGGACTTTGAATTAGCTGAATAAAGCGTTAATCAATAACAAGACTTTCTTGCATTTTATGCAAAACAATAATTCGATAGTGAAAGAGTAAAACGCTTTCAAAATTTCTCAATTGAATAACAGGAACCAATTCTATGCAATAACAAAGTGGAATATTATCCAGATTTTTTTAAGTTGAGCAACCCCATAGGATCTTGAACTTCTCGAGTAACTATCAAAGGTTTTATTTTGAAGTACCCAGGTGTATCAGATAACCATAAAGATTAAATCATACCCCTCTGCAAGTATATAAAGTGATCAGCTTCATTATACCCTATATTATGCATAATAGTTACACGCGCGCAACGGCCGAATATACGACCACAAAGCCCTTTTCTATATATAAAGGTTGTTCTTCTCAGTCTTATAACCAGAATTCAAATCACAACATTGAAATACAATGATTTCAATATCTAATTGCTTTCTCGATCTATTCGGAATAATTGGCATTGATCTGTCAATAATAATTGAGTTCTCTTCTCGAACCTATCAAGTTTCAACAAATGTTTGTCTAGCCAAAACAATTAGCTACGACATATCTCAAAACGATTCAATAATAGACAGAAATTAATTGTACTATTTGCAGTCAATAATAACTTCTACGGATGTGAATAACCGACAACATTTATTCCCCAAGCATATTCTCAAAATCAATAATTCAATTTGAATTAATAAACATGCACTAACTGCGAATAATCAACAATAATTCTCAGACGTGGTATAATCAGCAATAATTAACCACCACTATATTTGAAAAGTAATAACTCGAGATTGAGTTAAGATAACTTGCCTGATTTGTTGACTACTGCTACTCAATTTAAGTTAACTTCTTCTGTAAGGCCTATCATTAATAAGATCGATCTCTTAATTAGCATCACATATCTTACACATCGCATGAAATCACATAATCAATCATTAAAGAGTACAACTATACTACCTTAGACTTAAAATTTACTCGTTCACTTATAAGTTCTTAATATAATTTGATACACTATTTATGATTTCAGTATACTTAATATATCATTTCAGTTTTCATTTCAGCAAGCTAAAATAAAACTGACATCTCTTCTGACATTTCAGTTTCTCATTTCAGTAACTTGAAATATTTATTTCAGGAAGCTGAAATACACTATTCATGAAAATACAAAATCAGCTTATTATTTTTTTATCTTTTGTCCAATCATATATACATATATTCTATACACAAAAAGAATTTTTCTGAATTTTTTCAACTTACTTAAGTATTTTCCAAAAATCTATTTCTAGTTAATTCATTAAGAAATTAGCTACCTCACGCTTAACTCCAAAAATTATCAACTCTTGACGGGATCTTACACATGTTAACGTGAACTTTTAGTTTAAATATTGTGGCCATCGGAGTTATACAACTCCGGTTATAGCGTTTTTCGTCGGAAAAACCCAAATATTAAAATCGTTATAACTTGCTCATTTTAAGTCGGAATGAGCTCATTTTTGGACACAAGCTACTTTATAACATATATTTTCATGTCCCAAAACATTGAATTTTATTACAATACTTAAGTTGCCAAAATTGCCATTTCAATTTCGGGACAGATTACTTTTCTGATTTTTTTAGATTTTGCTTCATTTACTAAAATCAGTCCAAACGAAAATCTACAACATATTTTTCAGTGATTCCACTTAGGATCTATTAGAAGACTCATATATCTAACTCTAAAATTTGACCACACTCAAAAAGTCAAAGTATAATGAGAGATATGGTCGTTTCCATTTTATACTTCGTTTTCCCAAAAATAGATTTTTCAATCTTTGGTGATTTATAAGAAAACTTCCATCTTTTCACATAAAACCAACATAGCTCATCATAATACTTACTTGAACCTCATATATTCATGGATCTAACATGATCCATGATCTAATTCACCAAATAATCAACAAACACAAGATCAAACAAAACCAAAGCTAAGAAAAATTTGATTTTCTATCTTTTGAAAAACATAACTCAAATTTCACACTTTAAACCTAACTTTTGATCCATAAAAGGATTCAATCTATACATGAAACACTTTTAAACATATGGACTTAAGGTTTTTAACCTCAATATCAAGAATTCATACAATCAAAAATTAAATCAAAAATAAAAAGGAAAATAATCTATACAAATAGGAATTATTTATACCTTAGCTAGTTCTTCCTCTTTTTCTTCCTATGTTTGCTTAGGAAATTATGAAACTAAGAAGAACACTCCCTCTCTCTTCTCTCTATGGTGACCAAATTTCTTGGCTCTCCCTCTCTCCCTCTTGCTTTGCTTAGCTAGTGAGGAAAGAGAAAAGATATAAGATGAAATTTGATTTGGTGGATTATTAGATTAGATAGATATATTTTGTATATATCTTACATATCTGTCTAAATCTTCCCATACAATTCTCTCTCTCTCTCTCCTTATCATGAATGTGGTAACTTGCAAGGAATAATAAATGTGTTGGCTCAAATAGAAATTGGACACCTAGCACAAAGTAGTTCACCCACTAAAGTAATGTAATAATGATATTCCTCCCCCCTTTCTCCTTATCTCCCTACACGGCCACTTGGCCCTCCTTTTGTCCATCCATTTCATTTTATTAATGCTTTATTAAATGACTAACATACCCCTCCCCAATTGGGCTTAAGCCTTGGTCCATTCATTTAATTTCATTTAGGCTTGCACAATAATTCTTTTGTTTACTAACTTAAATAAACTTGGGCCTCCACTATGAATTGAACTGGGCCAATATAATATTTACCCCATACATGATATATTGGGCTAGCTTAATAACTTGATTGCTATTAAATCAATTAACTACAAGTTCAATGCTTAATTAAACAATTGGGCTACAAATTAATTATTTGGGCCCTAAAATCAACTTAGTCCCACACTTATAATTTTTTTTATCTTACCCTAATTATTTAGTTAGGGTTTCCATTACACACCTTAGCAAGTTAATTTCTTACTCAAATATCTTTAATTTTATAACCCAATTAGACCTGTTTTACTTGGGTTATAAAATTAATTATTGATAATGTATAAAATAAATTTCTTAGGGTTAGTATATATATTTAAATACTATCATTCTCTTATATTATAACTCATTAGGTTATTTAATTATCATACCTAATATATGTATTAGGTTACATAACTTTATACTTAACTCACACATACACTTATATGATTCAAATACTTCCTTTAAAAAGAATTTTTTTATTCGTAAAAATTACACATATGATCATGTGAAATTCTCGGTCCTTACATTCTCCCCTCCTTATAAGGATTCCGTCCTCGGAATCACCTCTTTCTTATTCTCTACAATCTTTTTTTTAAAGTTGTATCATCAATTTATTCTTATCAACACAATATTAATTTGTGTCTTATGTACTAACTTGTGACTTGGGATCTGTAAAAGAAAACAATTCACAGCTATATCTACCTAATATTTCTCGCGTAATTTATTTACTCAACTAAATCGTTACCTGTCACCACCTCCTGGGAAGCTACTACATCTTGCACCGTCATGTTGAATGTACGGGCCATTGGTCTTCCTGGCTGTGCAGGTCCTCTAATCGTCAGGGTTCCGCCACCGGGTCTCTTGTTGGTACTTTCCTTCTCTACATTCTTCTTCGGACAATTCCGAACCAGATGATTTATCGATCCACACGCAAAACAACCTTGTATTTTCTTCGGACTGGGACAATTGGGCGATATGTGTCCCTCTTGACCACAGTTATAACAGACTCCCTTTCTCTTCAGACAAATTCTTGGATGATTCTTCCCACAAGTCGCACAAGGCTCATCTCCCTTTCTATTCTCTTCTGAGTTATTACCCGATTGGGTATTCTCACTCTATTTTCGCTTGTTCGGATTACTACCACCACTACCACCTCCTTCATTTGTTTTCTTCTTCTTCTTCTGATGATATCAGGATGCAGCTTCGCTTCCCCCTTCAGCAATTATCGCTTTCTCCAACAAAGCCGCAAACGTATTAATCTGCAATACAGTACCTTGTTGAATATCCTGGGCTTTAATCCATTCTCAAATCTTCTCGCCTTTCTTGCCTCCGTGTCCACCTGATGAGGTGCAAATCTCGCTAACTCATTGAACTTAGCAGCATATTCTGATACCGACATATTCTCTTGATTTAGTTCTAGAAACTTGACTTCCATCCTGGCTTGCATACTCGGCGAAAAATAGTTCTCAAAGAACAACTCTTTAAACCTTGTCCAAGTCACCACAGCCGTCCCAGCTCTAGCCTGATTGATTTCCCACCAGTAATTGGCTTCTCCCTTCATCAAATAGGTGGCAAAAGCTGTCTTTTGCTCTTCTGCCACTCTCGCAATAATAAATGCTTTCTCTATCTCCTTTACTCAAGTTTGGGCTTCAACAGGATCCGTAGTTCCCTTGAATTCTGGCGGTCCTACCTCTTTAAAATCTTTAAAGTTTGCCAATCTATTAGCTGGCTGTTCTCTTACTCTTGCTCTTGCTGCTGGTGCCCTATGTTGCATAGCTTGGGCTAACATATCTATAAAATTCTGCATCGGGTCTGCTTGACCTCCTTCATTATTCACTGATTGCTCTTCTCTTTGATTTTGATTCTGTCGTCTAGGCGGCATTATCTGATTTAAATGAAAATCTTACATTAATCCTTTTTTCTCTACACAAATTCTTATTAGTAACATAAGAATTTAACACAAATTTCTCATATAATCGCATATTTATTCAAATAGCACATAATACTTTTAGTACTTAACACCTACTGTTATAATCAGTCACTATCCCTTTTTGATAAATATCGGGATTAACGACACAACCTTACACAAAAAGTTATAATTCTCCAAAATCATCTTAATATTCATATTGAAAATAAAGATTACATTCATATAAACAGATATATTACATATGCTCACTCATTGTTCTCGATATTGCAATCTTTATATTACACCTTGTTACCAAAAGGTACTACTGCTTATACTTAAGCTGTCTACAGTCTACTCCCTTCTCCTGCCTTCTTACTAGGACACTTGTTAAATCCGTGACCCATTCCTCCACATGAAAATTATTTTCTCATATTCGGCTTAGGACAATTTGGAGAAATATGTCCTTGTTTATAATTGAAACACACGTTCTTTCACATCATACATTCTCCCAAGTGAGTCTTTCCACACTTGCCACAGACTTTCTTCTTTTTCGGGTTTGAGTTCCCTGAGTTATTATCACTGTCGTTGTCCCTTTTTCGTTTATTGCTTCTCTTCTTCTGCTTGACTACTCCCTTAGATGATCCACCACCTTCAGCCTTCATTCTTTCTACTTGTGTCTTCAGTTCGTTTCGTTCTTCGGTCATCTCGTGTAATGCTCGCTCCGTCTTCCACAACTCCTCCAAGAGAAATACTTTACTCCAGAGTTCTTGAACTTCTGCAGATACTTGATCTTTTTCTCCCACTTTGGTCTTAATCTCCATCTCCACCTTAACTTCTTCGAATTCTGCCTCCTCATCTTCATTCAGATAAATTTCGGGATACTCATCATGATCACTCCCCAGATTCACCATGGGTTCATCTTTTCTAACTTCCTCAACTGACTCGCTCTGCGCTGGCACCTCGGCTACTGGCATTGGTGCAACAGCTGCCAACACCTCTGTACTCATTTCATCTTTTCCTGACATCCTACAATCAGTTTAAACAACTTGATTAATACTTTACCAGTACGAATTTCATACTCACTATATGTCCACACATCTTTCTATTGATGTACTCCGGCAATCCCTCACTTAGCACTCTAAATGAGTTTTCTCCATCTCGCTTATGGTTATAATCCTAGGGTTTTTCCCCCCACTTAAGGTTTATAATCTATAGTTCTGATACCAACTTGTGACGCCCCCAAATCCGGGTTACTTGACCCCCGAGTTTGGTGCTCACGATCTAACATTTAAATATCACCTAACTACCCATTTATTTATGAATAGCAATATACATATCATTAAATGATATTTATAATACATTGTCCCAGGTTTTCTAACCTTAACATAACAAATATACCCTTAGATATACAAAAAGGGTTATACTAAACAACATAATAAAAATGTTCATTATAACTATTCCAGCAATACACCTTTGCCTTTGTCTTTCTCTGCCCCTCCGGCTACCTCGTTCCTAGCTGAAATATTGTATTTAAGTAAGGGTGAGCAACAAATTTGCTCCGCAAGTTAAATTATACAATAAAGTATAAGAATCAAGAATATAAGACTATCAATTCGATAGAATATCACCAAAGTTCAAAGGACTTTGAATTAGCTGAATAAAGCGTTAATCAATAACAAAGTTTTCTCGCATTTTATGCAAAGTAATAATTCGATAGTGAAAGAGTAAAATGCTTTCGAAATTTCTCAATTGAATAACAAGAATCAATTATACGCAATAACAAAGTGGAATATTATCCAATTTTTTTTAAGCTGAGCGACCCCATAAGATCTTGAACTTCTCGAGTAACTATCAAAGGTTTTATTTTGAAGTACCCAGGTGTATCAGATAACCATAAAGATTAAATCATACCCCTCCGCAAGTATATAAATTGATCAGCTTCATTATACGATATATTATGCATAATACTTACACGCGCGCAACGGCCGAATATACGACCACAAAGCCCCTTTTTATATAAAAAAGTTGTTCTTCTCAGTCTTATAACCAGAATTCAAATCACAACAATGAAATACAATGATTTCAATATCTAATCACTTTCTCGATCTATCCAGAATAATTGGCATTGATCTGTCAATAATAATTGAGTTCTCTTCTCGAACTTATCAAGTTTCAACAAATGTTTGTCTAGCCAAAACAATTAGCTACGACATATCTCAAAATGATCCAATAATAGACAGAAATTAACGGTACTATTTGCAATCAATAATAACTTCTACGGATGTGAATAACCAACAACAGTTATTCCCCAAGCATATTCTCAAAATCAATAATTCAATTTAAATTAATAAACATGCACTATCTGCGAATAATCAACAATAATTCTCAGACGTGGTATAATCAGCAATAATTAACCACCACTATATTTGAAAAGTAATAACTCGAGATTGAGTTAAGAAAACTTGCCTGATTTGTTGACTACTGCTACTCAATTTAAGTTAACTTCTTTTGTAAGACCTATCATTAATAAGATCGATCTCTTAATTAGCATCACATATCTTACACATCGCATGAAATCACATAATCAATCATTAAAGAGTACAACTATACTACCTTAGACTTAACATTTACTCGTTCACTTATAAGTTCTTAATATAATTTAATACACTATTTATGACTTCAGTATACTTAATATATCATTTCAGTTTCCATTTCAGCAAACTAAAAAAAAATTGACACCTCTTTTGACATTTCAGTAACCTGAAATATTCATTTCAGGAAGCTGAAATATTCATTTCAGAAAGCTGAAATACAGTATTCATGAAAATACAAAATCAGCTTATTATTTTTTTATCTTTTGCCTGATCATATATACATATATTCCATACACAAAAAGAATTTTTCTGAAATTTTTCAACTTACTCAAGTATTTTTCAAAAATCCATTTCTAGTTAATTACTTAAGAAATTAGCTACCTCACGCTTAACTCCAGAAATTACCAACTCTTAGCGGGATCTTACACATGTTAACGTGAAATTCCAGCTTAAATTTGTGGCCATCGGAGTTATACAACTTCGGTTATAGCATTTTTTGTCGGAAAAATCCAAATATTAAAATAGTCATAACTTGCTCATTTTAAGTCGGAATGAGCTCATTTTTGGACACACGCTACTTTATAACATATATTTTTTTGTCCCAAAAGATTGGATTTTATTACATTAATTAATTTACCGAAATTGCCCTTTCAATTTTCGGACAGCCTACTTTTCTGACTTTTTTAGATTTTGCTTCCTTTACTAAAATTAGTCCAAACAAAAATCTACAACATATTTTTCAGTGATTTCACTTGGATCTATTAGAAGACTCATATATCTAATTCCAGACTTTGACCACACTCAAAAATTCAAAGTAGAATGAGAGATATGGTCGTTTCTATTTCATACTTCGTTTTTCCAAAAACAGATTTTCAATCTTTGGTGATTTTTAAGAAAACTTCCATCTTTTCATATAAAACCAACATAACTCATCATAATACTTACTTGAACCTCATATAGTCGTGGATCTAACATGATCCATGATCTAATTCATCAAATAATCAACAAACACAAGATCAAACACAACCAAAGCTAAGAAAAATTTGATTTTCTATCTTTTGAAAAACATAACTCATATTTCACACTTTAAACCTAACTTTTGATCCACAAAAGGATTCAATCTATACATAAAACACTTTTAAACATATGGACTTAAGGTTTTTAACCTCAATATCAAGAATTCATACAATCAAAAATCAAGTCAAAAATAAAAAGGAAAATTATCTATATAAATAGGAATTATTTATATCTTAGCTAGTTCTTCCTCTTTTTCTTCCTATGTTTGCTTAGGAAACTATGAAACTAAGAAGAACTCTCCCTCTCTCTTCCCTCTATGGTGATCGAATTTCTTTGCTCTCCCTCTCTCTCTCTCTTGCTTTGCTTAGCTAGTGAGAAAAGAGAAAAGATATAAGATGAAATTTGATTTGGTGGGTTATTAGATTAGATAGATATATTTTGTATATATCTTACATATCTATATAAATCTTCCCATACAATTCTCTCTCTCTCCTTATCATGAATGTGGTAACTTGCAAGGAATAATAAATGTGTTGGCTCAAATAGAAATTGGACACCTAGCACAAAGTGGTTCACCCACTAAAGTAATGTAATAATGATATTCCTCCCCCCTTTCTCCTTATCTCCCTACACGGTCACTTGGCCCTCCTTTTGTCCATCCATTTCATTTTATTAATGCTTTATTAAATGACTAACATACCCCTCCCCAATTGGGCTTAAGGCTTGGGCCATTCATTTAACTTCATTTGGGCTTGCACACTAATTCTTTTGCTTACTAACTTAAATAAACTTGGGCTTCCACTATAAATTGAACTGGGCCAATGTAATACTTATCTCATACATGATATATTGGGCTAGCTTAATAACTTGATTGCTATGAAATTAATTAACTACAAGTCCAATGCTTAATTAAACAATTGGGCTGCAAATTAATTCTTTGGGCCCTAAAATCAACTTAGTCCCACTCTTTTAATTTTTTTATCTTACCCTAATCATTTAGTTAGTGTTTTCGTTACACACCTTAGCAAGTTAATTACTTACTCAAATATCTTTAATTTTATAACCCAATTAGACTTGTTTTACGTAGGTTATAAAATTAATTATTTAAGATGTATAAAATAAATTTCTTAGGGTTAGTATATATATTTAAATACTATCATTCTCTTATATTATAACCCATTAGGTTATTTAATTAACATACCTAATATATGTATTAGGTTACATAACTTTATGCTTAACTTACACATACACTTATATGATTCAAATACTTCCTTTAAAAAGAATTTTTTTATTCGTAAAAATTACACATATGATCAAATGAAATTCTCGGTCCTTACATTCTCCCCTCCTTATAAGGATTCCGTCCTCGGAATCACCGCTTTCTTATTCTCTACAATCTTTTTTTTTAAAAGTTGTATCATCAATTTATTTTTATCAACGCAATATTAATTTGTGTCTTATGTACTAACCTGTGACTTGGGATCTGTAAAAGAAAACAATTTACAGCTATATCTACCTAATATTTCTCGCGTAATTTATTTACTCAACTAAATCGTTACCTATCACCACCTCCTGGGAAGCTACTACATCTTGCACCGTCATGTTGAATGTACGGGCCGTTGGTCTTCCTGGCTGTGCAGGTCCTCTAATCGTCAGGGTTCCGCCACCGGGTCCCTTGTTGGTACTTTTCTTCTCCACATTCTTCTTCGGACAATTTCGAACCAGATGATTTGTCGATCCACACGCAAATCAACCTTGTATTTTCTTCGGACTGGGACAATTGGGCGATATGTGTCCCTCTTGACCACAGTTATAACAGACTCCTTTCCTCTTCGGAAAAATTCTTGATGATTCTTCCCACAAGTCGCACAGGGCTCATCTCCCTTCTATTCTCTTCTGAGTTATTACCCGATTGGGTATTCTCACTCTATTTTTGCTTGTTCGTATTACTACCACCACTACCACCTCCTTCATTTGTTTTCTTCTTCTTCTCCTGATGATATTAGGATGCAGCTTCGCTTCCCCTTTCAGCAATTATCGCTTTCTCCAACAAAGCCACAAACGTATTAATCTGCAATACAGTACCTTATTGAATATCCCTGGCTTTAATCCATTCTCAAATCTTCTCGCCTTTCTTGCCTCCGTGTCCACCTGATGAGGTGCAAATCTCGCTAACTCATTGAACTTAGCAGCATATTCTGATACCGACATATTCTCTTGATTTAGTTCTAGAAACTTGACTTCCATCCTGGCTTGCATACTCGGCGAAAAATAGTTCTCAAAGAACAACTCTTTAAACCTTGTCCAAGTCACTACAGCCGTCCTAGCTCTAGCCTGATTGGTTTCCCACCAGTAATTGGCTTCTCCCTTCATCAAATAGGTGGCAAAAGCTGTCTTTTGCTCTTCTGCCACTCTCGCAATAATAAATGCTTTCTCTATCTCCTTTACCCAAGTTTGGACTTCAATAGGATCCGTAGTTCCCTTGAATTCTGGCAGTCCTATCGCTTTAAAATCTTTAAAGTTTGCCAATCTATTAGCTGGCTGTTCTCTTACTCTTGCTCTTGCTGCTGGCGCCCTATGTTGCATAGCTTGAGCTAACATATCCACAAAATTCTGCATCGGGTCTGCTTGACCTCCTTCATTATTCACTAATTGCTCTTCTCTTTGATTTTGATTCTGTCGTCTGGGTGGCATTATCTGATTTAAATGAAAATCTTACATTAATCCTTTTTTCTCTACACAAATTCTTATTAGTAACATAAGAATTTAACACAAATTTCTCATATAATCATATATTTATTCAAATAGCACATAATATTTTTAGTACTTAACACCTACTGTTATAATCACTCACTATCCCTTTTTGATAAATATCGGGATTAACGACACAACCTTACACAAAAAGTTGCAATTACCACAACTTTACACAAAAAGTCACAATTCTCCAAAATCATCTTAATATTCATATTGAAAACTATATCATGTATGATTGAACTTGGAAAGGTTATACAAACATAGAAGTACCCTTTAATATGTATACCTGCTATGTGATATCATATGTTGATACTTGAATCCGAATTTGACGGTTAACTTATAACAATGCCATAACTTACTAAATAAAATATGTTTGGAATTGATTATGATCTTATGTGTTAATGGAGATATATGAAGATGATTAACTCGAAAAGAGGAACATTAAGGATAAAAGAAAATAAAAGTTATATTAGTCGAGACTTGTGAATTAATATGATACTATATATGGTATAATTGTGTATCTAGGTTAAAACTTAGCTTATGTGTTGATCGTATATCCAAGATAAGATAAGATGTTAAAATATATGGCTAATGGATATCATATATATACGTAACTATATTACGATAGGGATTCAAAAGTGTTGATTTACTTAACGTGGATAAACTACGCTTAAGGCAAGTTCCCTAACTCACACTATTTTTGTTGTGTAAGTATCCTATCCTTGTATTTACTTTATTCAAGGAACATTGTAAGCAAGTTCCTAACCTTACTCTTTATGAGCGTTCATTCAGCTTGTGTTATTATTGTCGTACAAGTAAACTTTTGAGATTGCAATTCAGATATTATAATTATATACTTCATGGATAAGATAAAGGTCGATTTATATTCTTCGAACTTTAAATCTTGAGATTTGGACTTAAAATTGTTGCGATCTATGCCATTTGATTTGGCTAGACTTATATTATTGAAAGGTAACCCGATCCAATTGATTGGTGCGGGATCTTGTATTTGACTGAGATGAACAACCTTCTTTGAACGGAAATTATATATTGTCGGGAGACCGACGTGCGTAATTTAGTACGATTGAACGATATGCATAACGTAGGGTACTTTAGGCTAATCACCTGTTGTACTTGTTTTTATTGGATTATCAATATATTACTGCTAATTCTAGTAGAAGTTCATAGTCCTTAGTGACTGCTCAGTATTCAATTATCTTGAAATCTTGAATTGATTTAGTATTGAATCTTATCGATATTCTGCTGTCCTTAGCGACTGTTATTGAGAACTGTTGATATTTCTTGCTATCCTTAAACTATCATATCTTGCTATACCCTTTTGGATTCGAGAACTATATTACTCACCCTTGTTGTTATATTACTTGCTGAGAAACTTGTTGCTCATTCTTGCTTTTCCTAAAAACATTTTCAGTTAAGGCAGAGCAGGGTGGACCTTCGGGCGTCGATAAGGGCAAGGGCAAGGCTACCGACTAGCTTGTCCCTTTTATGTTTTAAAATCTCTGGTGTTGTATTAAGACTATTTCAGAACTATGTTTAAGCTTAAGTATGGTTATGTAATAAGTTTTTAATTGATATTATTATATAATCTATTCAGTACTGTAGGTTGCGAGACTTAGGAAAATAATTATAATAAATCATTATATATTATTCTAGATTAGATCTTCCGCTATGAATGTATGTTTTAGATATTATTATTGTATTATTGTGAGAACGTGACAAATCGAATTCGAGAGACCAGTGGTGTTTCGAATTTGGGGGCGTCACAAAAGCATTCCTCCATCCGTAAATTTCGAAGTGATCCGAGCCCTTCAAATTTCCATCATACAATCTGGACCTTCTATTTCAAAAATGAATTTCCAAAATTACGATTTTGCCCTAACCTCAAAACTCCTATAAATAGGAAGCTTTTTCATTCATTTCAACTAACCAATTTACATATCTGAAAAGCTTACTCTCCTTGCTTACATTCTGTCCGATTAAACTTTTACTTTCTTCTTCTAATCAAAGATCTAATTCTATATTGAAAGAGAAAAATTGGTCAAAGTATCTGAGATAAGTTGTTAAAGTATTATTGTTCATATCATCTTATACTTGC
The DNA here is from genome assembly GCA_020205555.1 of Panax stipuleanatus. NCBI lineage: Eukaryota > Viridiplantae > Streptophyta > Magnoliopsida > Apiales > Araliaceae > Panax > Panax stipuleanatus. Next base: position 80,238,122 of record CM035123.1, read on the forward strand.
TTTTATATATATATATATATATATATATATATATAGATAATCAGATATAAACTGCGATACACATTTATATATATATATATATATATATATATCTATATTTCATCTATCATATCAAGTAAAAAGTCAGTAGTTAGATACCAATATAATTCGAAAGCTATTTCTTTGAAATTCTTCGGACGGTCTTTAAAATCCTAAGTGGCCTTTTATTGATACAAATAATCTATATAAATATTGTATAATATTTATATACGATTATCAAGTTGTGAATCAAAAAATTTAGTTAGTACTTAGATACCGATATTCGGAGATATTTCTTAACAAAGAATATTATCTGGACGGTCTTTGAAATCCTAAGTGGCCGAATTATTCACAACATAGATCAAATATAATATAATATATATAAGTGGGTGAAACAAAGTTTATTCAAGTATTATCTAAATTGATCAAATTTTTATACTTGATAAACTGTCATTAAATATACTGCTCATATAATTGTTCATAAATTATTGTTGCATTATATCAACGTGTATGGTTATTTAAATCCAAAGTTACATCTGTTTAAAACCATAGAAACACACTCTAAAAGTAAAATCTTTTTCTTGAACCATAGAAACACATTCTTAATTAAAGAAAAAGAAAATCGTTTTTAAAAGCACTTAAATCTTTTATCTGCTTTCACAAAAACACATCACATAAAAGTTTTTGAACTTTTATCATATACTTAAATTCTATATCTGCTTATTTGAGAAGTATCTATTCTACAATTTTATCTGCTTACTATTAGAAGCAAATATTCAAACAAACTTTTTGTAAAATGGAAAAGGTTGAGTTAGTTTATTTTATACTTGTGAGAAAGACGAGAATTCTTTGACCAAGACCAGAGTCTTAGAGAGGTCAGCTAGGAGTTGAGTCTCTAGTATACTTGTGAATTGAGGAAGAGATTGTTGTTTCAAGACCAAGCTATAGAATAGTTCTAAGCTCAAAAAGAAGATTCAACTAAGCTTGAGGAAGGAGCTAGGAGTTCGCTGTCCAAGATAGTTAATTGTGGATAGTTGTAAGTTCATCTTTAAAACATTGTAAATGCTTCTTCGCCTATTGAAGGAGTATTTATTACAGGGAGTAATAGGATCTCAAGTCCTGGAGAGGAGCTTGAGACTGGACGTAGCAACATACCCGAGCTGTATGTTGTGAACCAAATAAATATCTGTGTATTGTGTGATTGAATTTTAAACTGCTTATTAATTTCTTAAAATTAACCCACTAAAATTCAAAAAGGTCAAAGATAATTTTTAAACAATGATAATCTATTCAACCCTCCTTCTAGATTATTATTGGACTTTCAATTGGTATGAGAGCGGTGCTCTTTAACTTGTTTGTTGAGTAATTACAGGCATATCGAAGAGTAGATCCATTTATGGCCTACACAAATGCTACCGGTTGCGGAGAAGGACTTTCAATGTCCAGACCTCCACTATTTGATGGCACAAACTTTGCCATCTGGAAAAATAGATTCAAAATCTACGCCAAATCACAAGGAATCAAAATTTGGCTAGCAATAAAATGAGGTGTAAAGATTCCCACAAAAATCGAAGATGAAAAGATCGTCGAAAAAGATGCCGGGGAATTCACTACCGAGAATGAGGAGATTATGAATATCGCCTCCAAGGCTGAACAAGTGCTAACCAGTGCTCTTATAGAAAAAGAATATAAAAGAGTTAGCAACTGCAAAAATTCTAAAGAAATCTGGGAAAAATTTATTGTAACCTATGAACGAACCAGTCATATCAAAGAAATCAGAAAAGATGCTCTAATCCAAAAGTATGAAAGCTTCAAGCTGGAAGAAGGTGAGAAAATTATTGATATGGAAACTCGTTTTTCTAGAATCATTGATGAGCTAGAACAACTGAGAAAAGCTTATACAACAAATGAGAATAACAGAAGAATTCTCAAAGCCCTTCCATCTATATAGTAAATGAAAGTTACAGCCATCAAGGAAATGAAGGATCTAACTGCTTATTCTCTTGATAGCCTCATTGGAAATTTTCGTGCCCACGAAGTCGACATGCTAGTCGAAAAAGCAGGATCAGACACAGACCTCAAAAAGAAAGGAATCGCTTTCAAAGCCTTACTCGTTGATCAAGAAAGCGATGATGATGAATTGAATGAAGAACTCTTGAGTTTAGATAATAACGAAGTTGCATTATTATCAAGATAACTCAGGAGAGTAATCTAAAGAAAAGCAAAGAGATATGGCAAAGGCTTTATGAAAACAAATAACAACTTCAACAACTTCTGAAATAAGCAAGTCTTCAAGCCAAAAATTCTAGGAGGGAATTTTAAAGCTACCAACAGCAACTTCAGAAATGTTGGCTCAAATGAAAATTCAAATAACTATTTTGAATGCAACCAACCAGGACACTTCAAGAAGGATTGTCCAAAACTAGTCAACAACAAAGTTCTAGTAGCTGAAGAAGGCTGGGATCTAAGTGATGAAGAAGAACCCACTGAACCAACAAAGGAAACCGCAAATTTATGTTTAATGGCAGACAATGACTCATCACCAAGATCTGAGGTAAATTCGAAACATCAATTACCTAGCACTTCATTTGCCACATATAATTTAGAAAACATAAATGAAGAACATCATGAATTACAAGAAGCATATAATTTTCTATTTGAAGATAATGAAATTATTAAAGAAGATTTTATTAAATTAAAAATATCATTAGAAAAATTAATTAAAACCAATAGAAATCTTGAAATAGAAAATTCAAATTTAATTATGATTAATGAAACCTTAAAAGAAGAAAATGAGAAACTAGAAAATGATTCTTTAGAAAATCTTGCAGCAAAAGAAGAACTAGGAAAATTAAGAAAAATAAATAGAAATCTTGAAATAGAAAATTCAACACTTATTATTTCTATTGAAAATCTTGAAATTGAAAATTCAATGCTTACTATGATTGTTGAAGATTCTCAAACATCAAATCAAGAAATAAGTAAAAAGAAAAACTCATCTTAGAAATTAGAAAAACAAAATGAAGAATCTATTCTAATGGATCAAATTAGGATATTGACTTTAGATCGTGATGACTTAAACTCTACAGTTATTAAATTTACAAAAGGAAAAGAAAATCTTGACGTTATGCTTAGTCAACAAAGATGTAGTTTTAATAAAGAATGATTAGGGTATATCGGAGAATCCAGTAAAACAAAGGATAAAAAACTCTATCATGTTAAAAGTAAAGAAAAAGGCCATACATCTCCTTTTGATAAATGTTCTTACTGTAACAGAAATGGTCATTCGATTTACTCATGTAATGCCAAGAATGGAAACTACAAAAGAAAAATGATTTGGGTACCAAAAGAAAGTTACACTACACCTATTATCACAAGAAGAGAATTTCTTTCTCATGAAAGACCATCTAGAAACTCTCGTCAAAATCCTTCAAATAAAAGAGTTAATCATATATATTATAAATCTGCTACCCATAGAACATATGTGTCTACCAGTGATTATTATCCTGTACCAAACTTTGTAAAGGAAAACACGAATGATCCTTATACAAAATGGAAAACTTACCCAAAGGACCCTTCTCATTAAAGGGTACCAATTTGTGAATTTAATATATGTTGCAGGTATGTCTCACAGCTGACTCTAGTAAAAATAAATGGTACCTTGATAGCGGTTGTTCAAGACACATGACAGGCAACAAAATAAAATTGAGCAATCTACAAGCTACAGACTGTAATGAGGTAACGTTTGGAGATAACAACAAAGGTAAAGTTATTGGAATTAGAAATGTGTACAGTAAACACATAACAATCTCTAACGTTCAATTGGTCACAGGACTCAGGTACAATCTTCTATCCATTAGACAACTGTGTGATAGTGGTTTTAAAATAACATTCAGTCCTCATAACTGTTCAATATATTATCAAATTGGGAAATTAATTCTACTTTGTCCAAGAAGTCAAAATGTGTACACGTGTGATTTAGATACATACTCACACCTACAATGTGTGTCTTGTATCTGCAAATGACGATCCTTGGCTTTGGCATCGTAGGCTAGGACACATTAACATGAAATTAATTAACAACATATCTTCTAAGGAACATGTTCGTGGTCTTCCTAAACTTAAATTCCTTAAAGACCATATCTGTGAAGCCTGTGAATTAGGAAAACAAATTCATGCATCTCATAAACCTAAATTCACAGTGTCAACCTCTCGACCACTAGAACTCTTGCATATGGACTTAGTAGGACCTATTCCTAAACATAGCATGGGTGGTGCTGTCTACATTTTAGTCCTAGTTGATGACTATTCAAGATTCACTTGGGTTGATTTTCTAAAATTCAAAAATGAAGCGATAAACTCTTTCTCTGCTCTATGTAAGAAAATTTAGAATCAACAGGGAAGCTCTATTGTTTATATTCAGTCTGATCACGGAAGAGAATTTGATAATTCTGATTTCATAATGTTCTGTGATGAGCACGGTATAAGTCATAACTTTTTTGCACCTTACACACCTCAATCAAACGGTGTTGTTGAAAGAAAAAATCGTACTCTACAAGAAATGGCCAATACTATGCTTAATGAATATCGACTTCCTAAATATTTTTGGGCCGAAGCAATTGCAACATCCTGTTATATTTTGAATCGAGTCTTGCTAAGACCAATGTTACTCAAAACTCTCTATGAACTTTTTTATAAAAGAACTTCAAAAAAAATTATCTTCGTGTCTTTGGGAGTAAATGCTTTATTCTAAATACTAAACAATATCTAGTGAAATTCGATCCTAAATCTGATGAAGGAATATTTCTGGGATATTCACTAAATAGTAAAGCATATAGAGTCTTCAATAAAAGAACTCTAGTCGTGGAAGTGTCAATAAATGTAACCTTTGATGAATCTAAACCTCCTCCAAAATACAAAGAATTGGCAGAAAATGATACAATCATTGAAGACATTCTCAGAAATATGGAAGAACTAAAAATAGATGATATATCTCCACCTGTCACTATTAATCCTCTTAAAAATCCTAATCCCCAGTTAAATGACTTGCCCAAGAAATCACATGCTATAAGAAATCATCCAATAGAGAATGTAATTGGTGATATCGATAGAGGGATCCTTACAAGATCACATACACAAAACATGGCCAGTCATCTATCCTTTCTGTCACAAATTGAGCCTAAAATATAAAAGATGCATTGCTTGATGAAGACTAGATAATAGCTATGCAAGAAGAACTTGAACAGTTCAAAAGAAACAAAGTTTGGGAATTAGTTCCAACTCCCAAAGAAACCTCTATTATTGGAACTCGATGGGTGTTTCGTAATAAATTAGATGAAAATAGAACTGTTATACGTAATAAGGTACGATTAGTTACACAAGGATATAATCAACTTGAAGGAATTGACTATGATAAAATATATGCTCCTGTTGCTAGAATTGAGTCTATACGTATGTTATTAGCTTTTGCATGCCATAAAGATTTTAAGTTATTTCAAATAGATGTGAAATCTGTTTTTCTGAATGGTGTTATTGAAGAAGAAGTTTATGTTAAACAACCCCCTGGCTTTGAAGACTTTGATTATCCTGATTATGTGTATAAACTGCACAAAGCTTTATACGGTCTAAAACAAGCTCCCAAGGTATGGTATGAGAGATTATGTAAATTTTTGTATGTAAACCAACCATACCCTGGGAGCTTTTTGTATGTAAATCATTTATGTAAATTTTTGTTAGAAAATGATTATACAAATTTACAGAATATCCTTATTTTACAAATATATGTAGATACTACCTTTTTTACAAAATATAAAAATGATGATATTCTTATTTTACAAATATATGTTGATGACATCATTTTTGGATCTACTAACATGACTATGTGTAATGATTTCTTTGAAAGCATGAGTAAGGAATTTGAAATAAGCATGATGGGAGAATTGAATTTCTTCCTAGGACTACAAATAGGACTGATCATTCGGTTATAACCGAACCGAATAGGCTATTCGGTTATAACCGAAAACCAAAATTTGTTCATTTTTGATATCCGAACAAATAATCGAATTACCCATTAACCAAATTACCGAATTATCGAATTTACAATTCGGTTATTCGGGTAATATCCGAAATTAAGTGCTCATCCATTCAGCATTTTCTGAAATAAATAATGCTTGGGGCTTAATTGAGTAAAGTATAATCACCTTAATAATAATGTCTCTCACTTCAAAATTAGAACTGTTGTTAATACTTGTATAACTGCAAAACGTCTCCCCCAAATGGCCAAATATATTGCCGAGTACAGTGCACAGAAACACACAAAATCAAACAAAATTCGTCACACATACATATAATTATAGTTATAGCTGCGGAAAGAGACCAGACCAGATTGGAATTTGGGGAAGAACGAGGAGGCTAGAGAGGCCCATGGCCATGGCATCGAAAAGGTTATGGAGGAGTAATTTGGTGTGATAAGTGAGATCTGAAGAGTCGCTGCCTCGCTGGTGGTCTCCACCATGCGTCGCCGTCGTGCCAAAAAGACGAGTTCGACTTGTCAAGGAGGATACCACTTAGACCAGGAAGATGAACGGCGGTGAAAGGGTTGTCGAAGAGGCTGGAGAAGATCGCAGGGATAGTCGGATAGAAAGCAGAGGGGAGTTGTCTCTAGTGGGATTTATGGATCTGAGCTGAGATATCATATCAGATAAGAGATAAAGACAGAGACGGAGAGAGAGTAAAGAGTGCAAGTTCGATTAACATAAGATATAAGAGATAAGACTTGATTTTTTTAAAGATCTTATTCGGTAATTCGGGTAGACCGAATAAGGGAAAATTAACCCGAACAAGTAACCGTAAACCGAAAAAAAATTCGGATATAACTGAATTGTAAAAAATACCCGAATTATTAAGAAATTTCGGTTAAATTATTTTTGTTCAGTTCGGTTATTCGGTTATACCCATTTTTTGCTCAGCCCTAACTACAAATCAAGCAAGGAGAAAAAGGTTTTCACATCTCTCAATCCAAATATTACAAAGAAATGATTAAGAAATTTGGTCTAGAATCTGTGAAACCTCTTAATACTCCTATGTCAACTGCTGATGAAAATGGAAAAAGTGTTAACACAAAGAAATATCGAGGAATGATTGGCAATCTCCTTTACATCACAGCTAGTCGACCTGACATTATGTTTAGTATCTGCAAATGTGCTAGATTTCAAGTAAACCCTAAAGAATCTCATTTGGTTGTAGTAAAAAGAATATTTTGATATCTTAAAGGAACTACATACTTAGGTTTATGGTATTCTAAAGGTCAACCATTTGACCTTGTGTGTTTCTCTGACTCTGACTATGCCGATCATCACGTTGATCGAAAAAACACAAGTGGCACTTGTTAGTTCTTAGGTGGATGTTTATGGCCGAAGCCGAATATATAGTTGTTGCACGGTGTTGTGCACAGATATTATGGATGAAACAGACTCTTGCCGATTATAATATAAAATTTAACTGTGTCTCAATCTTATATGATAATACAAGCACTATTAACTTGAGTAAAAATACTGTATTACATGCTAGATGAAAACACATTGATGTTAGACATCATTTCTTACGGGATCATATAAACAATGGTATTATTAAACTAGAGCATATTGACACAGAATTAAATATTGCTGATATATTTACTAAACCATTAAGTTCTGATAGATTTTATAAATTACGTTTAGATTTGGGAATGTTAGATATTATCTCATAAAGTATTAAATCATTCTCTTATTTAAAATCTATTTTTTATTATTCTAGTAATATATAAATATAATTTTCTTGAGTTATATAGTCAAAATTATTAATATTATTAGTTTTATCCTTTAATCATATTATATATATATATATATATATTTAATCACATTATTAATATTAATTCATATATATAAACTCATAATTATACGAATAAATCACTACAAAAAAAAGGTGATTTTGCAACAAACAGTTTTCGTTGCTAAATATGCGACATTTCGTTGCCAAATGTCATTTGCAACGATTTTTAGTTCGTTGAACATTTCGTTGCGCAATGAGCGTTGCTAATTGTCTAGCAACGAATGTTTTTTTTCCGTTGCAGAAAGTAATATATTTCGCAACGAAATTTTGTTTTCGTGTAAAAGCATAGATCATTTAGCAACGAAATCTTTTGTAGCAAATTTATTAAGAAATTGTTACTAAAAAACAATTTTCGTTGCAAAATACGCCTAATTGGCAACGAAAAGAATCTTTTTATTTGCCAACGAAGATAAAATTCGTTGCATTTGATACACATTTACCAACGAAGTTTGTCGTTACTGATCAATATAGAAATTGTTGCCTTAATTGGTTTTCGTTGCTAATTGTGTACTTTTTGGTAACGATGTTTGTTGCTAAATATACAAAATAAGCCAATTATATATTAATTTGCAACGAAATTTTACGTTGCCATCATTTGCAACGATTTTTCGTTCGTTGGACATTTCGTTGCGCAATGAGCGTTGTTTATTGTCTAGCAACGAATTTTTTTCCGTTGCAGAACGTAATATATTTCGCAACGAAATTTTGTTTTCGTGTAAAATCATAAATCATTTAGCAACGAAATATTTTACAGCAAATTTATTAAGAAATTATTACTGAAAAGCAATTTTCGTTGCAAAATACGCCTAATTGGCAATGAAAAGAATATTTTTATTTTCCAACGAAGATAAAATTCGTTGCATTTGATACACATTTGCCAACGAAGTTTGCCGTTACTGAACAATGTAGAAATTGTTGCCTTAATCGATTTTCGTTGCTAATTGTGTACTTTTTGGTAACGATATTTGTTGCTAAATGTACAAAATAAGCCAGTTATATATTAATTTGTAACGAAATAAATATTGATTTTTCTTTTATTATGCAACGAATGTCAAAATTATTTTATAAACAAAAAAATTATGTCTCAATAACCCCATAACAAATTATGACAGAAATTCCAAAAAACTAAAATATTATTAATTAAATAAAATCATACGATACATGATCATTCATCATCTTTACAATCAAACTTCGTACAGTGCATACCTATTGGCATGGCTCTCTTTTCAATGTAAGATGTAGACACCAAAACTGGATACTGATTTCTCAATTTAGATCCATAGGGGCTTTGGCTCATTTCGTTCTTCAGCATTTTTCTCTCTAAATCTAAATTCATTGGATAAACAACATCTCTATCCAATCCTGGTTTGGAAGACTGGGTTTTCAATAAATATTTACGCCTTCGCCTCAAGAATCTGAAATTCATCAAAGAAAACAGTGAAAAACCCAGTTGCTAGTATGTCTTCCTTATTCAATACGCAAGATATTAAATACTCCCACGTTCCCAAATTAGAGCCACTTTTAAAAAACAACTACTTTTAAGAAAAAATTATTTTACCAAACATATTTCTAACATTGTACTAAAATTATAGTAGTGGTGACATGATGGTATTCAATCCAAGTAGAGTATAAGTAATGAATGAGCTTCATGTTACTTTATATAGTGTAAAATTAGCTATCTATCTCTAATTTTGAAACGAACTAAAAAGCAAATTTTATCTTTAATGAAAAGAAGAATGCATCTATAGTTTTGGAAACAAAATGCATACAGGATTTCAGCCAAAAGGATATCCCTCTTCTACTTTGTACTCTGCAGTTTCTTCTTCTTTGAAACAAATTCCTATATATGATCAAGATACAAGATGAAAGATAATCAGAATAAAATCAAGACCAATAAATTTTTTAAACTTATCAAAGCCCCGATCAACAAGCATATACAACCACCAAATCATTCACTACTAGAATAAAGGATTATAAGCACATGATTTAAATTTCTTAGCTTATCAAAAATAAATAAATAAAAGCACATGATTTCAAGCCCTGCCACCAATTGAAATTTAAAAAAAAAAGAAAAAAGAAAAAAGAAAAATAGAAATTGGATGAGAGGAAGGATATATATTAAAGATTGAACCTTTTGCAATTCCAAGTACTCTTGCAGTAGTGTTTGATGCTTGAGTCGCACCCTGACTTTGTCAGATTGATGAAAATCCCGGGAAGCCCAGTAAGTTAGAAGGTTCAACATTTATGAATTAAAAATAATTTTATTATTAAAAAAATGACACTAGATACCTGCCTTAAGTACATAACTTCATCACCTAGCTGAGGGATGTAGCGATAACCATCCTCTTGCTCTGACAACAATAGCCAGTTAGATTTTCTCTGTGAGTTATGAGACTTCTTTCCAGCCTACAGTCTTATAAAGGCAGCTTAAAAATGTATAATAGACGACTTTGCACTGGGATAGCAGAATGCAGTCATTCAAGTGAATATGTTAGCTTCACATGAGAAGAGAACAACTAAACTAAAAGAGATTGGACTTTTCAACCTTTAATAGACTAGCATCCCAAAATTAAGAAAGAAAAATTTCTAACAGGACTTCTGCCTCTCTTTTCTGAAAGAATTCAAGCAACTATCCAAAAAGAAAATATCTTATTTGAATGAATAGATGATCCAGTTCTTAAATGCAAATATCTTCTCAAAGTCAAAGAATCATTAGTAAAAGATCACAATAAAGTAACAACCACAAATACTATTCCCAAAGTTTACAAAACTTACAATCTTACAGATATATTACATAGATTCGATAAACCTGCTCAATTATAACACATGACTGTTAAAGACTTCCATCAAGAATTAAATGACATGAAAGGTGAGCTAGTAACGTGTATGTATCCATGTGAAATGTACAAAAACCTGTTTATGTATCCATGTGAATAGGATAGTACCAATAAGAGAGTTGTTCAATTTGACTAAACTAAATAATTAATCATCGTTCAAATGTTTCAACTTTGATAAGATGAATGGCATACCTTATTTGATGCTAGTTCTGATCATCTTTCTCTTCCTCGTCCATACTTTGTTCTTCTTCGCTACGATAATCTACAGGTGTATCATCCTCACTACACCCCTCGTCGAATTCATCCTCCTCAAAATCATCCTCATCGACATCATCATCTATGTCTCCATCCAATAAGATATTGTGTTCAATGTTAATTTTTTGAGCTCTTTGTCTTAAGACACTGTTATTTATTATTTCTGGATCTACATCATCTCTATTCATTGGCCCTATATCCCGATCTTGAACAATAATGTCAAAATCGGGTGAGTCATCATCAAGGTTAACAACATTGTCAGCGGTATATTCTTCAATCTCGTCCATTTCATCCTCCGGAAACATCAAATACGTGTCGGTGGTTAAACCTTTGAACAATTTTCCAGTTGCCGCCTAATTTCAAATCATCAACAAAAAAACTTGTTTTGCTTGAGAAGCTAATATGTATGGGTCGTTTCTATACCATGTGCTACTTACATTTACACTTGTAAAGTGTGTATCCTTCCTAATACCCATACGCCGATTAGATAAATCAAACCACTCACAAGAAAATATAAACACATTATACCCTTTTCCATACTCTATTTTGATAATATCATTTAATAAGCCAAAAAAGTCAATACGTTTCCCATCGTGTTCTCCTTCACATGTTATTCCACTATTTTGGCTTTGCCTACGATTGTCACGATCTTTGACAAGAAACCTTACTCCATTTACAAAGCATCCTTTATATTTTCATACTCGTAAATTTGGACCACATGCTAATGCAAATAGTTGATCACTAATGACATTTGATGTGGTATTCCAACGATGATGAATCTATTAGAGGAAAAAATTTAAATTAATCATTGATTTTCAAATAGCAACAAACAAATTTAAAAGGGGTAAGAAAATGTATTTTACCTTCTTTTTAAACCACTGAGGAAATCTTTTTTCCAATTCGATGTTGTTTTGGTAAGCTAGTTTCAATTCCTCCTCAGATTCCCTACAAGAATAATATTAGTACAAAAAACTAGTATGAAGCAATAATTATTTGAATAATTTAATGTTAAAATGTATAACTTACTCAATATAAGGTTGCACGTCTTCACAATTATTCAAGACATACCAATGAGCCATTTTAATCTCATTGGAATCAGCATAGTCAAAAAGAAAACCACTTAATGGTTTAACATTTTGAGAAAAGACAGAAAGAGCATCTTTTCTAACTTTTCCATCAGGATTACGGTCCTTTTTATTGAACTTGCTCTCACTTCGTGGTAAGTACAAGGAACAAAATGTCAAACATTCATCTGCGACATACCCTTCAGCAATTGATCCTTCTGGATGTGCTTTGTTCCTTACGTACTTTTTCAGCGTGCATAAATACCTTTAAAAAAAATTACGAAATTAAGTATGAAACAACTATAAAGTTCATAGATAACCAAAAATATATAGTTGCATACCTTTCAATTAGATACATCCACGAATAGCATACAGGGCCTGTAAACATTGCTTCTTGTGGTAGATGAACAGCCAAGTGAACACAAATATCAATGAAGGCCGGTGGATAAATCCTCTCAATCTTGTATAAGATAATTATAATATCCTTCTCCATTTTTCTTAAGTCATCCACTTTTAGTGTCCTACTACATAGATTTTTAAAGAATGCACCCAACTCAGTTAATGTTGTTGCCACATCGTCATTAAGATTCCCTCGCACTCTAGCAGGGATTAATCGTTGTAAAAGAACATGGCAGTCATGCGTCTTGTATCCCGACATGCTATTATCACTTGTATTAACACATCTTGCAATATTTGATGCATATCCGTCTGGGAATTTGACAGACCGTATAAATGACAAGAATTTGTCTCTCTCTTTTTTAGAAAAAGAAAAGGCTGGTTGTGGCTTGTAAAACTTATCTCCCCGTGGTCTTAAGTGAAGCTCTTTACGTATATTCATATCCTCTAAATCTTGTCGAGCCTTGTAAGTGTCCTTATTTTTACCTTCAATCTTTAGTAATGTCCCAAGTATGTTATCACAAATATTCTTCTCGATGTGCATTACATCGAGCTTATGTCTGACCTTCAAATCTTTCCAATATGGTAGCTTAAAAAAAATACTTTTCTTCGTCCAATTAGAGTTGGATGGAGTTGCTGTCCTCTTTCGCTTTCTTTCTCTATTCATACTTACATTTTTCGGATGCTTGCCAAAATCCCCGAAATTGATTGATTCTACATGATGTAAAATTTCTGATCCACCTAGGATCTTAGGTGGTCTACGGAGTTCCTCCTTTCCATCATAGTCTAAACTCTTTCTCCACCTACAAGGGCAAAATAAACCATAGGAAGTAAATTATGTAAAAAATGTGAAGATGAAATTAAAATAAGTTACGTATTAAAAATACCTATGATTAGGACCAAGAAATGCACGATGCCCCCCGTAAGAGATTTTACTCCTCAACCTAGTCGAGCGTGTATCTACATTGCAAGTTGGACAAGCCATGTACCCTTTGGTACTCCATCCAGAAAGATTTGTCAGTGCAGGAAAATCGTTAATTGTCCATAAAACAGAAGCATGCATGTTAAAATTGCACCCAGTATAAGAGTCATATGTTTGAATTCCTTGTTCCCACAAATCAACAAGATCATCTATTAAAGGACGTAAATAAACATCGATTTCATTACCTGGTGCTTTTGGTCCAGGAATCAAAAGTGACATTATGAAAAAGGGCTCCTTCATGCACATCCAAGGGGGAAAATTATAAGGAGTGAGTATTACCAGCCACATGCTATATGAGCAACTCATATTTCCAAATGGATTGAATCCATCCGTGGCTAGGCCAAGACGAATGTTTCTTGGATCATTGGAAAACCATTCATACTTTCTATCAAACTCCTTCCACAATACAGAATCTACTGGATGCCTCAGTTCACCTTCTACTGAAATAAGTTTTTCCTTGTGCCACCGCATATCTTTTGCAATTTTTTTTGACATAAAAAGTCTTTGCAACCGCGGTTTTATAGGAAAGTATCTCAAAATCTTGTGTGGGATTTTTTTACCCTTCCCATCATTAACTTTCCATCTTGATTCCCGGCATACTGGACACTCTTCTAAATCCTTATTTTCTTGCCAAAAAATGGCACAATCATACCTTCAACAAAAATGAGACAGATTAACTATATATGAATAAGTGTTATAATTAAGGACTTTTTGATATGTTATTTTACTTACTTGCATGCGTGTATTGGAAGGTATCCAAGGCCAATTTCACGTAGCATTGTCTTTGCCTCGTAGTATGATTTTGGCAAATTCGCACCATCAGGAAGAATATCTTTAATCAACTCAAGTAGCATGTCTATGGACTTATTTGTCCAATGGTTGAAAACCTTCAAATGCAGCAATTTTATAACAAATGACAAAATGGAGTACTTTTGGCATCCCGGATATAACTCTTTGTCTAACATATTAAGCATTTGTTCAAATCTGGTATGATTTCGATTTTAGAAGGTATCTTCATTCCCACCAACAGCAAAGGTTCCTTGATTAATATCTTCCATTAGTGTCTCAATTTCATCCTCATCACCATCTAAATCATAGTCCATAAACTCCTCATTTTGAGAGAAAATATTTTGACCATGTTCATTGGGTATACGTGGAATGGGTTCACCATGGTAAATCCACTTATCATAAGAAGGCATTATCCCATTTATGCACAAATGTGAAGACACCTCTTCTTGGGTTTTAGTGTATAGGTTCATACACTTGATACAAGGACATCTAATGTCAACTGTTGGGCCAAATGTTGCACGTACATGCTCAATGAAGCTTTTGACCCCATTACGATAAGTCACTGATATACGCTCATGATGCGTCCAGCTCTTATCCATGAAATTAAGTTCAACCTGAAATTTATTCATCAACTCAATTACATCAACTCAACCAGTGATTTAAACAATAACACAAGACACAAAAATCAGATAAAACAATAACTAGTAGTCATATTTAAATCATTTATATTTTGAGAGATCGAATCAAACTTTTAGTTAAACGAGTACATTGTCATACATTTGGGTCACTCTTACCGTTTAAAGGGAAACATTTGGGTCACTCTTACAGTTTAAATAACAATTGTCAAAGATAAGGTCATAAAATCTTGATTTGTCACTCGTGTGTCTTTCAAATTTGCAAGTGAGGTAACTTAATAAGATATCATTATGTGTTTGTGACATGATTAAGAGTTGAGACACACAACCAGCAAATCTGCATGTCATAACTAATTTAAATGAGAATGGTAAACTCTAAGTTATAGAAAGATACCCCCTAATTTGGGCACTATAAAACAAGTGCAAAAAGAAATAAAGAAAAAGTACCAAGTATAATTTAGAACTAGCACAATATGGAGATTGAAGGCCTATTAATTCTCTGCTAATTAGGAATTATTCTGCACATACTAACCACATCCTAGAGCATACACGACAAGAGGCACACTTACATAAGCTTGATTGATGTTATAAAACATTAATAAGACCATTTAAACCTCAATTTTTAGTCCTAAATTGAGTGACCTAGGGTTCACTCAGAAGCACTCCACTTTATGGAGAATGAGAAATTCAATTTTGACTTTTATAAACACAAGAGGGGTATGGATTCTTCTACTTCAGAGGCCTATTACAAGTTGCAACAAATTAATTATAATTAATTAACATAAAAATATATACTAAAATTCGGTCAAAATATATACAACTATGCTCTACCTACCATAGAGGAATCCATTCATTGAAGAGTGAAAAGTGAAAATTTTGAATTAGTGAACACTTCATCCACAATCTAGCAAGTATCCAATAATTCACCCAAAAAAAACTCAAAATAATAACAAATACAGGAACTATAAACTCAAATGCAGTCCTACCCGATACCCAATTAAAACTCCACAAATAATTTGGCAAAATATAAACTACAAATAATAACTAATAGTTAAGATTTGATTTCTTACCGAATTGAAAGAGAATAGAAGAAGAAAAATAACCCTAGAACACGGATGGGATCGACATGAGTGCAAGTGGAGAGAAGTAGGACATGTGCCTTTGATGGAGCAAGCGAAGCTCTGGGATCAACCTATATGTGGGTTTTGGCTAAGTAAGAAAGGAGAAACCCAAATTGGTATATGTGAGTTTTGGCCAAGTAAGAAAGGAGAAACCCCTCTCTTTTTTCCGTATAACTTTAAACAACTATATGGTAAGTTAGGGACTCTGTTCCAAAAACAGAGTTTGATAACATTTTTTTTAAAAAATAGAAGGAATATTATATGTAAATTATTATTATTTTAAAATTTTAAATTTAATTTTAAATTTTAGGATATTATAATAATAACAAACTCAAATATAATTTTTTTGTAGAATAAAAAAGTAATATTCTAACATTTATAGTCTGTTCCGCAAAAAAAGTAATAATTATTATAATTTCGTTTATTGTCAATTAACAATGTTTAATACAATTAATAATTTAAATTACTTAAAAAATATTATTAAGAATAAATTTTTATTAAAATATTAATTACAATACAATTTGAATTGTAGTATATTATAAATTAAAGAATAAACTCAAACTTGACTCTTTCGGTAAAACATATGTTTTTTTTTCATTTGTGCTCAATTCTAGGGGTGCTCATCGGTAAAAAACCGAACGGGTACCAAAAATACCGAACCGGTACAGATCCAAAATTATCGAAAAAGTAAGAACCGGAGCCAGTATCGAATTACCGGTTTCGGTACCAGTTCGGTACAAAATTGGTACAGGTTTTTTCTGTTCGATTTTCGGTTATACCGCATGTTAATATATATAGTTAATAATAATAATAATAACAAATCATTAACTATTAATAATAATTAATATATAAAATAAAACTACAAAACATTATTAATATATATAAAAAATTAATAAAACTACTATTATATATAAATTATTAATATATAAACAAAATTATTTAATATATAAAACTGAAAAACATTAATTATTAATTATTATATTATTAAATTTCATTTTTTTTGATTTTTTAGTTTTTACCTAATTTAAAAAGTTCCTTACCGATACCGGTACCAAAAAATATAAAAAAACTAAAAAATCGGTACCGAAAAAAATCTGTATCGTCGATTTCGGTATCAACCGATTTTGTAAAAAATCAAAAAAATTGAATTTTTTTGAACACTCCTACTCTATTCCACAGAAGAGCGCCACCATTATCTTGTATTTTTCTCTTTCTTTATGCTATGGTCAATGTATGAAATTTTAAATTTTAAAGTAGTGGAAAGATATTTACTTTATAGATTATTATAAGAAATAGTCGATATTGTAATTTATGTAAAAAGTGTTATTAAAATTAAAATTACTATTGTTAAAAATTTTATGCATTTAATTATAATATAATTTATATATTTACTATAATTTATATCATCCTAAGTAATGTTAAATTAATATAAATAATCAAATCCCAAGTATATTTTTTTCAAATAAACATAATCCTAAAGTTTTGACCGTAAAAAATTTCATGTGATCATAATCATTTAAAATATACAAAAACTATATGCAGCTGTGATATGTTAAGTGAAACAGACGTTTTACTTATCTAATCTTATTGTTTATGCAAAACATATTCGTTATAAATTAGTAGACGTATAAATAATTAGTAGAAGTTTCGTTATCACCATTACCACTTCTTAATTTCATACGAGCCATTCCAATACTAAATAACTAATACTAAACATCTAAATAATACTCCTAATAGTCTCCATAATTTGACTTTTATGGTCAAATTGTCAATTTTTAGAATTATTTATTAAAAATATTTATACATAATTTTTAAATTCTGAAACTTGACAGTTGTAGTAAATTCTTCATAATTTATTACGATCATAATCGATAGATGTATATTTTATTTTATTTTTTAAAAAATAATTTAAAAAATGGTCAATTTCACGTAACAAAATCAAATTAAGACGTTTAATATAGGACGAAGAGTACTAATTATCTAAAAATAATAATAATTATCTATTAAATTAACAATATTGTTATGTATTTTTAATAAATATCACAAATCTAGAGAAAAAAATTATTTTCCATCTCTAATATTACAAACATGTAAAAAAGTGTTAAATTTTCTTTTACTTATATTTAGTCTAAGAGACACTGATATTAATTAATCTAAGACACAATATTATTATACTTTCTCCCGCTATAATTTTCGCTCCAATATATTATATTTCCCTCCTAAAATTGTTTACCGCTTGGATATTATATTTCGCTCTTGGTCTCCTCTGGCGAATAGAGATAGATTAACAGACTTATCTTCGCAGGTCAGATCCTCTGGTGAGTACAAGTTTTTTGGGTTTTTCTTTTTCTTGCATGCGTAATTCAGTTTGGTATAAGAAGTATTTCTGGGTTTTTCTTTTTAGATATGCTGATTGATTTGAAGATCTGAAAAATGGTTTTTCTGTTTGGTATAAGATCTTGAACTGTTTCCCCTTTTATCTTTTGTTTAGTTCGCTTTCTTCTTCTGATTTCTGGGTTTTGTTCATTTGATTGATTTCTGGGTTTTGTTCCTTTTTGACTTTCTGGGTTTTGTTCCTTTTCTCAAGATTTTGGTAATAAATGTCGTCGGCCATAATTGGACGGCTGTGGGTTAGCCACTGAAAGTTACTTCTTTCATTTCCATCATCTGTTAATTTTAATTGTTAAATTAATTGAACTATGTATAATCATCTGCATTTGCTCTGATCACTTGGCAAAGCTTTTGAGTAGACTCGTGGGGATTTATTAGGTACTTAGTAATTGCTTGTCGGCTTTTGTTTTCAGTAAGTAATAATTATGTGATCATACCAGATTCTCGAAGCTACTCATCTTGCATAATTGGTACTTGAAAATGTCTGGCCCTGGATTTAAAAGGAAAGGAGCAACTCAAACAAGAAAATATTTAGCCTCGCAAAATGTTGAGGTCTTTGAGGATAATGAAGAAGTTGAACTTAACTTAACTGAAGGTTCAAATCCTTGTGTTAAAAGAAGAATTATGCTGACATCAAGTCCTCCAAGAAGCCCAATCACAAGATCACGAAAAATGCTGACATCAAGTCCTCCAAGAAGCCCAATCACAAGATCACAAACTCGATCTGCTCAACCATCACCTGTGGGTCGAACAAGCAATTTACGTTCAATGATTGCACGGTCACCGAATGCCAATGATGGTCATGCGAATGAAGTGCGTACTCCCATTTCTACCTCGATGCAACGTACTAATGACACTATAGTTGGTGAAATCTCTACCCCACCAGCAGAATGTGGCCCGACACCGATGTCCGATGAGCAAGGGTCTGGACAATGTGAGTTTTATGTAAACCTATTTAGTAGACATATGTTATACACATTTGCGCGTGTGTGTGTATATATATATGATATACATAATTATTGTTTTCTTGTTAATTTGTTGTTCCTTTTACTTTTTGACATCTAATATTTTGAATAATTTCATCTTCAGCAAAGAAAATACGCGGACCTACTCGCGGTATTGGTCTTGAGAAACTCACCAAGGCAAAAGGAAAGAAGTTGGCTATCAATGTGTCACCTAGTAAAGGAAGGCCCATAGATCCTACAGAATCTGCTAAGTTGTCATCAGAGATAGGATTGATGGTCCGCCACCACCTCCCAGTGAATACCAAGTTCAAGGATATTACAGAGGGAGTAATTGAAGAATCATTGTCAAGGGTTGAAGTAAGATGCAGAATATTAAATTATGTCAAATATTGTTATTCATAGTTGGGTCTGCATTTATCCTTTTTGGCAATTAGTTTTTGTTTTATGCCTTGTTTATAAATCCATGGAGAATGACACTCATTAGGATACAGTATTTGTTAGATAAAAGGTGCGAGTAACAATTGAATTCATGGATTAGAGTTGCATAGGCAAATTTTGCTGATTTTTGTCTCATGAACTGGCTAATTTTGCTATATTATTTTTTCTTTAGGCTCGCTTCGATATCGACCTTTCTAAACCTCATGTGAAGCGTGTTGCACTTGGAATAATGAAGGATAGGAATAGAGAGCAGAGGTGTAAGCTTTACAAATTATTCAAAACTTTTCATTCAACCGAAGATGCTAGGAAAAATCCTCCAAACAACATTGATATAGCCAAGTGGAATGAAATGTGTGATTATTGGATATCGCCAAAATTTATTGTATGATTATTCTAACTTTAATCGTTTATTTTATATGCTTATTATTTTAAGTTTTTTTAAAAGATTAGATTTTAATTATTTGTTCAATGATTTTTTTTTCCAGCATCGCTCAGAAGTAAACAAGAAAAATCGAGGCAATAATGGCATTCATAGTGGAGGGTCAAAACCATTTGTTGTTCTTCATTCTGAGAAGGTATGTATTTATATATGTTTCAAATTGGTTAAATTTGTTGAGGATTGTGATCTTGTATATGTAGCTGAATATTAATTTGCTCATTATCTGAATTGAGGAATTGAAGTTTAGGTTCAGAAATTCATTATGTATTATGAAGTGTTGTCCCTGTTTGTTGCAGCTTATACAGATATTTTCAAATATGTTGGTTGGTGCTGTAGTGTTTGTTGCACCTTATGTATAAAAGCCAAAATGAGATTATTGCTTAAAAAAGGTGCAACCTGCAACTTGCACAACTATTATTGTTATGCACAGTTTGTGCAAATTAAAGTAGTCTTTGTTTAATGATACATATTGAATATGCCAAGTATCTGTGGCTACTAGCCACAAACACCACGATCCATGTTTGTCCTGAAACTTTGCATAGGTAACAGGTCTGCTTTGTGCATAAGCACTTTCTCAGCTTAGAATAGATGCACATCTTTTGTATTACTTTTCTCAGCTTAGAACCTGCATACCACACAATAACACCAGATAAATGGAAATAAATTGTTATAAATTCATCATCCTTATTTTAAGGTTAAGAGTCTAAATGTTGAATAAGTTCATTTATGAGGAAAGCACATTCATCCTAAATCAAACAACTCAAATACAATTATCAATTAACAACACATTCATCCAAAGTCAAACAACACAATTTATAAAGCTTGCAAACCTGCTTTATAATCATATGCTTGATCATATTGACAAGTTTTGATCATACTCTTTGTACTGAGGCCGTGTAGCCATACTATAGTGGCCTGATATCTACCTTTTTGTCTAACCACGTGTGTTCTTCCAAATTCACTGCTAATTACATCTAAGGATTCACATCCAAGAAACACCACCAAAGCAATCCCTGCATCTCCCATTTAATTGATTCACTGCTAATTACATGAAACACAAAAATCAATCAGTTAGGTTCAGGACATTAATCATAAATAAACAAAGTAATCAAATCACAGGCACAAACAACAAACATAATCAAAGAGAAACCAATCTTATTTTCCCCATTGCTAACTTAGTAGCTTGTGCTTAAAAATTGAAGAAAATAAATATAACACTCTCAATCATTATGGAATATGTACCCGTTCGGTTTTTTCTTATTCTCTCTATGTTGGATTCAAGTATGTACATATTCTTGGAAACTTTGTTTCATTGGAAATCTAAAGGAAATTCAAATCCTCCTTTTTTTCTCCCCATTGGGTGATATTGTGATGCTTTATTAGTTGTGCAATTGTAACTGAAGCTATGTTGGCAATTCAATTCCAAGCCTTGGAATTGGAATCGAGGATGAGTTTTAGCTAATTTTCAATTTCACAATGTGTTTTCTATTTTAATTCCGAAACTGGGTGTTGAGTTGCCAAACATTATTAGTGTAGCATGGCCTTTCTTTGGAGCATAGAGCAGTGAATGGCAACATTTAAAGCGTCGATAAGCATAACATTTAATTTGGAATGGAGAAAGAGAGTATAAGTTAATGTGATTTTTTTCATTTGTAAATATCCTTCACACATGTATTTAGGCCTTCATCATGATTTATATTTAAGCAAACAGAAAATGATTGGTCTTTAATTACTTTTGAATTAAAATCTTACAGTTATAATTATATATGCTTCTGACTCTTAAAGTGTCAACTTCTGCTACTACAAACTGACAAGCTATGCTTGAAACTAGAAAACCAGGATACTTAAGCCTTAATTCATGTTCCTTGTACAAAAAATTATATAATAATGCTCTCGTTATTAATTATTCTAATTTGATTTTCAGGGAGATCCAATTGAAGGTTACAAGAGCACACATCAGAAAAAGAAAACAAACGGCTGGATACAACTTGAAAATGAAGCTGCATACGTAAGTTATACAAACCTTATCTTGTTTTTAAATTTGGGATTATGTAATGAATTAGTTGCATTTGTTGTTAATTTCACATAATGAAATGAAATTACTTGAGTCTGAATGCACCTCTGAGATGAACGCAGAATCTGGAAATTTTGACAATAATGACAAAAGGGAGATTATGTCTCGAGTGTTGGGTAAGAAGGCAGGGAGATTGATTGGCTTTGGATTTGGACCTCGAGCAGAGAAGTCTTCGTCTATCGATAAAGAAAAATGTGCATTGGCAATAGAGTTAGAAGCGTCTCACAAAAAAAATGAAGAGCTTGAAGCAACCATTCATGCACAAGGCAAACGGATGGACAATCTTGAGAATATACTTAACAAGTTAGCCGACAATCCACAATTTCTACAGTTGATTCAAGGCAACAGCAGCTCAGGGACAGAAAGAGTTGGAAACAACTCTTGATCGCTATTTATGGACATTCAAAACTGTTGAACTTTTGTTGTGGACACTTTTGAATCTTGGATATTAATGTTGAACTTTATGTTAGACTTGGTATATCATTAATTTATAGTATAATGGATGGTATTTGGATTTTGATTTTCTAATTTTGGTTAAATATGATGGAAAGATTTAATTTAGTTAAGCTATTGTTGTAATTGATGGTTTGCTATTGTTACAGTTCTTAACTTGTTTCAGGCCAAAAATTGGTAGTATAATGGATGGTTTGATTTAATTTTTGCTTTTAAGACACACCAATGTGGTATGATTGACATCAGATTGCTGTACTGGAAGACCTAAAAGATGAAGCTGCAGAGCAAGTGGATGTTGAGGTTGAGGATGAACCTAGAACAAGTAAGACTGACCCAGAGGCAGCAGAGCCAAATTCCAAGACCGATGGAAGGCGATGTGGCTTATGTGGGGGAGGAACTGATGGTAAACCTCCAAAAGTATTAGTACAGGAGGGGCTGGGAGTGCTAATGAGGCATACTGTGGATCTTCTGCTTCTGGATAGGGCACCTCTTAGGTCCCATAAATGTTCGTTTGGGCATTGCTGGAATATGGGTTCATCAACATTGTGCCGTATGGAGTCTAGAGGTATGGTTTTTTTACTTAATCTATTATCTATAAGTAAACCCCTCAATCATTATGGAATATTACAACACAAGGTTTCACTTTTTCAGAACTTCTAATTAATATTTTTATTTGAATTCAATTAGGAAACAAGGTGCATAATTTTCTCTTTAGGCTACTACTTTTAGAGGCTAGATGCATGTTTATTTATGGAAAAATTGTTTCTCTTTAATTACTATTATAAGGTATGTGAAAAGTAAATATTTCAATATATGGTGCATTATGAATAGGCAAATAATATGTGTCGTCCATCTAGTTCCTTCTGGTTACTTTTGAATCTCTGAAAATGAAGGTACAAGCTTCTGATAGTGAGATGGTTGTATCAATCTTGATTGAGTTGAACTACGCAAATGCCATTTATAGCCATTTACCCTTTGTGAGGCCCTTGCCAATAAATATGTATAGGAGGATGTTGTCGTATGATAGAGAAATTCACTATTTGTTTTTATATTTAAACACATCTTAAGCTTTCTTACTTGTGAATGGACAAGAATCGAATTTATGCTACAGCAAGGGACATTATGATATTTTTTATAGTAAACAATTTAGGCAAACTTTAAGGCAAGTTTAATTGAGTGGCCTCCTGTTTTCTCACCCCCTTATCAGTATTTGCTGTGTATTTGAAGTTTAATATTTCCTCTATAATGGGGAAAAAAAGAAAATTATGTAGAAAATACTACTCAAATCATCATAGTTTAATTTTTTAGATCAAATGCTTTTGGAGCTGCTTGTTGCCTAAAATTAAAATGTGAAAATTGATGGTTTAATCTTTTGGAACTAGCGTGAAAGTTTTTGTTCAATTCAGATATTTTACAATGTCCAATGTAGTAGTTACTCTGTGCCCTCACTCACTGCTAAGGGAAAAATATACTACAAAATAAAATATGTCCCTGCGTTGAAAAAGAAGAAGAGGTTGATACTTGAGCAAAGATACTGAAATGGGGGAGTTCGGGATATCAACACACTGTATTAGTCAATTTATGATAACCCGATCCGATCCATGAAATGATTAACAATGCATGATTAACAATTCACGTAATATCACTGTGATAACTAATCCCCATTAAGTTTGATTGTTTTTATTATTACTTTTTACATTTATTGTTCACTTTGGTAGAAAGTATAATTTAACTCTATTTATATGATTGATCCATGATAGGGGGCTCATATGATATATCATAGGAGTAGAATCATAGATGTCATTAGCGAAATATACAGTCTGAAAGTTAGATGTAACTAAGATGCCATTTTAA